>VZTF01001142.1:137874-219774 GCA_013397755.1 Cnemophilus loriae
CACTGGCACCTGCCGTCGGGAGCGTGGTCCTGTTCCCGGGTGTGCGATGCGTGCACTGCGCTGAGGCCGGCTCAGCCTGGTGAGCCCTGGGGGCCAGAGGGCACCTGGGTGACTAGGGAGGGCTAAGAGGAAGAAAACCAAAGAGAGTCATGTGATGCACAATGCAGTTGCTCAGCACCTGCTGACCGATCCCCAGCCTGTCCCCCAGCAACAATTGACAACTCCTGGCCAACTCCCCCCCAGTTTATATACTGAACGTCACATTCTGTGGTATGGATTATCCCTTTGGCCAGTTCGGGTCAGCTGTCCAGTCTTTGCTGCCTCCCTGCTTCTTGTGCATCTGCTCACCATCAGAGCATGGGAAACAGAAAGTTTTTGCTGTAGAGTAAACACGACTTAGTAATAGCCAAAACATCAGCTTGTTATCAACACTAGCCTCATACTGAATCCAAAACATAATGCTGTACCAGTTAGCAAGAAGAAAATTAACTCTATCCCTGCTGAAACCAGGATACTGTGTTATGGGCCTGAACCAGGTAAAGGTGTGATATTGTATTGCAGCTGCTTGCAATACTCTCTGTCCCTTCCCCCTTTTTGTGCCCCCACATCTGAGTTTGCTTTTTATCCATCTGTTAATCTGACTGCAGATGGTCTCAGCCTTCCCCCTACTAAAGAATTCCAGCCTATTTGCAAAAAAATAAACCCAACCCAACAGTAACACAAAGCAATGTTTGTTGGTCAGCTTTTCCAGGTAGATATCAGGTTCTGTTTTCAATGCTTATGAGCTAGTCTCTAAGGAGAGGCTTGGAAAATAGTGTTTAAAAACACTTGAATTGGATATTTTGGCAAGTGGTATATAAGAGCAACAATAGCAAAGTGTCCTTGAGCATTTTGTTGAAAACCAGTGTTGGTAAACATTAGTGATGTCTGTCATACACTTTCCAAATATATCTTGTATTTGTATCTAAAAATCTATGAAAAATCATGGGATAATCAAATGTACTATAAGCAGATTTACTAGTTTCTTAGGTTAACTCTTAGAAAACATGTTCACATGAGAAAGAAAAGAGGTTTTTTCCCCTTCTCCCATTTTTTTTTGTCACCTGCCCACGAACACTGTTTATTTTCTATCATGTAGAAAGACATCTAGAGTGTGCTTAAATGAATATCCATACCTAAGAATAAACAGTAAAACTTATGTATTTAAAGTAAGCCTATGCATTTAAAGGAAGTATATTTATAGTAAAACCATGCTTGAAGTAAAAAAAAGGAATATGTATTCTGTGTTTACTCTTTGTGAATACATACTAATTTAGTGATTTCTAGGAGAAGCTGTTAACAAAAATTTTTCAGAACACCTGCAAAAGACGGGAATTCCATCTGGATCGCAAGATAAAGTTTCAGTACTTGATTCTGGACCAGAAATGGCTGAACCTCAGTTAGCTGTGGATCCTGTAGCAACATCAAACTTGTCTGTTAAAGCACCTGAATTTTATCCACCAGGATACAACCAGAACTTCAATCAGAATTTCACAGTGAGTGTTTTAACTTTTTTCCTTAGTGTGTGCCAATTTACTTATACTCAAATTATTAATGTTTTCTTGAGACCTTTTATGTCAGATAATTTGCATTCTGTATTTGCTGAAGAGATTGCAGAAATTCTGATGATAACCTCCAGAGCTGCAGCCAGGATGTTGAGTGTTAATGGGTGAATATTATGGTGTACATAAGAGCCTCTAGTGTGGGATATTTTGCCAAAGTTTGCTGCAGATGACCACATTCTTTTTTGACTACACCAGGCATTGGTTGCATCCAACATGAGAATAAGCTGGTTTTTTAGTGACTACCTCTGTTAGTTACGTCTACACTGCATTTTGAGTGAAAGCCTAACTTCACTTTTATGCAGAATTCACAGGTTTTTGAAGAAAGCGTGGGAGAAAGCTTGAATTTTAGCTTTTCTGAGCTCAGGCTTTTCCTGAATTTCCTGTGCTACAGGTACCATTCGTCATGACTGCCTAAGCTAGCGTAGCATCATGCGTCTTTTAATTCCTTCAGTAGTATTGTATCACCAAAGGGCAAAGAAAGCGTTAGACTCATTCCTAGCAGTTACCTACCCACATACCTAATAAGAAATTTATTTCCAGCCAGTCTCAGATCAATTTGTAGATGCATCGCGTCTGGTAAAAAGCTGGTACTTCTATTTTCTACTCCATTGTCTTCTGTGTTACTGCTTCAGTAATTCTACTCCAGTAATTCTACTATCTGTGTGAATTCTTGGAATATCCTTTTGTTATATGAGCAGTCGAACTCTGGTATTATATCTAAACAGGTGGGAACTTTTACAAATACTATCAAGTGATTTTAAAAAAGTGATGCTGAATCAAATAGATTTTTAATAACCTGTAGAAAAATACTTGATTTGAATGCTAAATATGGTGGTTTGGTGTTTTGAAATCTTTTCCTCACCAGTAAAATTGATGTTACCTTAGTGTTACCAGTTTTGCCTGGTTACTGGATGTAATTACTCTCCTCGATAATACAAGCCCACAGCCAATATACAACTGTTAACAATGGCAATTGGAACTTGCTGTGGTGAATTGAGAATCTAGGGGAAAAATACCTACTTTGCCCCAGTACTGGTTACATGTTTTCTATAAATAAAGTGTTTCAGTTTCAAGACAAAAAAAAAGACCCAAACAACCTTTCGAAAGGCATACATAGTGCAATCTTAAAACTGCAAAGTTTCAATGCCAACAATGTTGCTTTTTCAGCTGTTTTGCAAAAACACGGGAGATTGTAGGAGTTCCTGGTTGCTAAGTTGTTGGAAATGTGAATGTGACTCATCTATTAATAAAAATACCTCTGAAAACGTTAGCAAAACATGTTGCAGGGACTTTAACCTAATCAGAATATGATACGCATGAAACAGTTGTATTTTTCTTTTATCCTACACTATTACAAAATCTGTTGTTTTTTTTCTTTAGTAAAACTGAAGAAATTTTATAAACTGGGCTCACTTGTAATAAAAATAAGAAGTTTAACACACTTTACAGTTACATTGATTTTGACCATGAGTTTTAAAATTTGAATCAAAAGCTTTGAGAAACTCCTTTTTTACTTAAAATGAGTACTTTTCAGCTTTCGTTTATAAAAGCCTCTGAATTTTTAGATCTGAAATATTGTATTTCTCTCATAAAATACACAGTTGTTTCGCAATAGCAAAAAGCATTAATTATTTTAGAAATAGTGTTGATTTATTGTTTAATTGTGCCCTATTATTATTACTGTGTCTGTCCATGTAACATTTGATATTGGGTCAGTTAATTTCCAGTCTTTCCAGTTTTTGATACTCAAAACTATCAAATACCCATGAAAATGGTTTAAGGAGTACAGCATACAAGGTTTACTAGAATTTTCAGAAAAACTTTACCAGGACTTTGAAGAAAGGCCTCTGTGAAGTTCTGTGTTTGCATACAGAGTCCAGCCCATGGGAAATTGTAGATGTCTGCAGCAGAACTAGTGACTAGATGTAGGTTTGGATTACCAGTAGGAAACATCAGATTTGTTCCTTGGAATGGCTGTATGATAATAATATGGCTGTCAACTCCATCCGGTGGGCATACTGATGTTCTTATTTCAAAGTTTTAGGAGTGAGATTTTTGTTATTTTAGGGTTCCACAATCCTTCTCTCCTGCTTTTTTCTTTTTTAACTTCAGTAATTTCCATCAGAAGACCAAGCATGAGAGTGCCACTTAACCTCATTCAGCATGCATAGGTGGTTTTGTACATGCAACAGTCTTTTTGTACTTGGGTTTGCAATAACTTTATTGGAAACTTACTGAGTTCATACAACTAAAGTGTAAAAAGCTTGTTCCTGAGAAGTCTGAAGAAAAATCAAATCAATTAGAAGATATTAGTGTCTAAGTTCATAAGTGGAAATGTAGATTTACTAGATATAGGAAAATGGCAATCAGTACACATACGGAAACTGAGTCTTAAGAGCAGATTTGTCTCATGATTCTTTTCTATAGACTTTCTGTTTTATCTTTATGTAAATCAGAGGAGTTTTAGTACCTACTTACCCTTCTACTCTGATGTGTGTAAACTCATGAACTGACACATAATGAAAGAGAGGCGAATCTATAATCTTTTCATCAGTTATTCTTTTGTTGTGAGTAATCCAGGATCCAATCCTATAGCTATCAAAGATTAGAGAGAAGAATTGGAGCGCTGGCTTGATGGAGAAATTATTGAAATTAACATAAAATTTCTAGCTGACTTACGTGGCTTTAAATTATAACTTTGTAGTGACTTTACAGGCTTCTGCAAGAAGCCAGCTTCTCTTGAAAAATAATCAAGAGCTATTCGCTTTGTTTTCCTTGAGTTGATACGTTGCATGGCTCTACCTTTATGTTAAATATTAAAATCTGATGATGAGAAATGCACATACTTTATGTCTAGGAGCTATTTGGCTAACTTTAGTTTTTAAAGTACAAGTATAAATAATTTTAATAAAGTTGTAAATTTCTGAATTTCGAAAGTACTCATTTTTTCTCTCACATTTGTTCAGTTCTCTGGCATAGTTACTGAAACCTAGACTTCTTCTGAAGTTTCATATTTAATACAGGTAGATGAATATGGTACAGAGTTTAGGTCTCCATGTTTAGCCTCTTAATTACAAACTGGAAATAAGAGTATACAACAGGGACACCAGTATACCAAATGGTATTGGGATTCCTTACAAAACAAGGATGTTCTCCAAGACTGGGTTCTTGCCAAGTGAGTATGAGAGGAAGATAGGTTCTTGCCAAGTGAGTATGAGAGGAAGATACCTTCCTCTCTGCTGAATGAGGATGTTGTAACAATCTGATGACTGTCAGGAAGAGCAGCTTCTTTTACTAGCTACAGCAATTGCATGGTCTGCAGCCTGGCTAGAGAGTTTTCAGACAGGTAGTTTGGAGAGATGCTAGTTCAGCTGTATATGATTAAGCTGCAGTAGCTGCACAGTAACGTAAAAGTTCTGTGAAACAAACTAGTTTTAAGTTTATTGTACAGAACTCTAACTGGGCTGTTTGAAATTGCCTCATAAATGTTGATTTCCTTTAGTGAAGCAGAGTATGTAGCAAGTCATACACATTCCTGTTAGCCTTTACTTTTTGGATTTGTGAGCTCCAAGCCATTAGAATAATAGAAAACCTTAGGTTAGAAAGGACCTCTGAAGTGCCTGTGCTCCAATCCTCAGGTCGTCAAAGGCTTTATGTAGTAATAATTTGCCTCTATTTCCATAAACCCATATGTTTTTTCCTATTTCTGGTGGGCAACATTAAATTATTTAGTCTTTAGTGTTATTAACTGGCAAATCTTTTACTTAATTAAATATCATAGGAAATCTTTCTAGTTTTACTTCTGTTACACTGATGTGTGCCTCACCTCACTAGTTACAGTGACATGTATCTGAATGATTTTGGAAAGTCTGCTTTTTTTACCCACACATTCTTCACAAGTCATGAAATTAATATCAGGATGTGATTTTCAACAATATATATCTGTCTTTCTCATAGTTCATACACAGCTAAAAAATTTTCACAGTTCCACAGTTGCCTCACAGTAGAGGAGAGACAGGCATTTCAAAGACAAAGTAATGAAAAATCCCAATTAAGGGAGTAGAAGGGGGAGAGGAAGAATATAGTTATAATCCTTGTCAATATATTTATGTACATTAAGCAAAGAAAAAGTGCTTTATCATTTTAGCTCAGCTTTACTGTAGATATCCTTTAAGCATTTTTAAATGGTAGAACCGTTGAGAATTCTGATTTTCTTTATGTTACTCTTATGTCTTGAATTGCTAATTATAAGTCATTGTTTTAAAAGTGGCTCTTCAGGCTCCTTGAAATCTATGAGATGCTTTTCACAATCTTTTGTGTAGTGTGACAAAGTGAATTATTTGTACTGTGTTGCTACTAGTGACATCACAAAGTATGCTGCTTTCTTTGCTATTCTCTTCATATACCGGCATTATAATCATCTGGAACAGTATTGACTTTAGATACACTTATATAGATTCATTTCTAATTGGACAAAATCAGCATTCTTCTGTTCCATTGGTGGGAGCATAAATATCAATAAAGTGATATTGGGTAGCCCCTTTTCTCTTTAGACAGCAAGTGTGTTTACTGTCTTGTCTGGTTTTAAACCTCAGTAGCTGCAAATTAGTGCAATTCCATTTCAACAGTTTCATTTCATGCCTTGTAATCTTTCATCTTTTGCCAAGAGATGCAAATATACTGACTTTAAAATATCAGTTTTTCTGATTATACTTTTTACATGGGAACAATACTATGTATTTATTTTACTTCTTTAATTACTCCTCCTTCTGCACATTTTTGGAACACTATACACACTAAGCCCAAAATACTTTGTTTCAAATTTTCCATTCTTTTTCCTTCTACGGTTCATAAATCCATAGTACAGTTAAGAGTCCACACCAGGTATGGGTGTTGAGCCTCAGTTTGGTAGTTCTACCCCTAACAGATAAACTTATTTTGTTTGTTAGTTAATCTTGCACCCAGCTTGGGAAACTTACTTCTTTATAATCCATCTCTTTATATATTTTCCTGGCAAACCTTAATGTCTATAAAAATACATTACCTGGTTCTTAAGGTGATTGGACTACAACAGGTTTCTGAGGTCTTCACTCCAGGAGGTATTGAGGTCTATGCTCTGTAAAAATGTTTAAGTGAACTGTGTAATAAAAATCACTATCAAGTATGCAGAGACTCAAAACTACAGGCTGTATGCTTATTTCTGGAGACAGAAAGCGTAACAGTTATTCAAGGTTGTTTTTAACTAGTTGGTATATTCTTTCACTTCTATAGGATTCTTCTTTTGAAGACAGATGTGATGGCTATCTGACTCTGGCAGAATATGTACAAGGCTTCCTAAATCACCTCACCGAGCAACCAGGTTGTTTTGAAACTGAAATAGAGCAGTTTGCTGAAACACTGAATGGCTGGATCATTGCAGATGAAGCTTTACAAGAACTTGTTGAACTCATCTATCAGCAGGTAGTGTACTCTGTCTTATAAGATGTATATTATGCCTCTGTTACCTAGTGTCCAAGATAGGCATTCCAGTATTTGTTATGTAATTGTATCAATGTAGTATTTTAATGATTTGTTATTTTTTTCCTTTTAGACTGAAATATATAGGGAAGGATTTTGCTCAGTAAATTGAAATGGTTAAATACCTGAATTGTATACATTTTCCCAGTTTGCTCTCTTTCCTTTGTTGTGTGTTTGTGTCTCCTGGGTAACATACTACAGTTGAAATTACGGCACTTAATTAAAGGAAGTTGCATTTTAATTTCTGTATTTTTGTAGTAAAGATTGAAGAAACTTAAACAATGTTGTATATTTTTATTCTCTTGTGCAAAAAAAAATCTTCATGGTCCTAAGATACTTTTAATTCCTGGGTATTTAAAAAAATTAAATTCATACCTACTGTACACACCACCCTTTGGGAAATGCTTCTTTATTGCCAGGCTTTTTTCTTTATTTGAAGTATACCTATTTCAGAACAGCATAATTGGAGAAAAGGAGGGCTCCTCTAAGGGTAACTAGGTCCAGTCCCATTGATGGCCATGGAAATGAGGACAGAGACCTTGAGCTGAACTCTGTACTAATTGGGGGAGCCATTGGAAATAACAGCTTAATATGTGTTGCTTAGCAAATGAGCTGCTATTACTGTCTTTTGGGCTCACTGCAGAAAGTGAAGCCATGCTTCTGGCTTGGTCTTTATCATGTTGGGTGTCTCACTCTTTCATGGTTTTGTTGCTTTCAAGTTCTACCTTGAGTGCAGACCTTTACTCAAGTGCAGATACCTGCAGAATATTTTAATTTGGTGTATGTAGAAGTGGAATGACTGGTTGGTCATCGTATGGAACTGTAGAGTCTCAGATTTCTTATTATTATGCAGAATTAATGCAAATTTAATTGAGACCAGTTTAGTTAGACATGTTGATCACCTGTGCTGCATTTGACAGCATCGTTTTCTCATCCTTTATTTGAACCCATGGAGGATAGTTTAGAAAAAAATTGTAATATTCCATATAACTTTATTGGAAGGAAAGAAAGAGGACTTTATGCTATTTTTAACTTCCTCTATTTTAAATTCATTGACTCTCATTTAATAGAAGTCTTTAATGTTACCTCTTTCTCTCTGCTCCCCTTTAGAAACAAGTTCAGCATTAGGGTTTACTGTGACTTCCTCAACTGAGAAGCTCAGTGTTAGTCTGAAATTACATGAGAAGTAAATCTTAATGCCAAAAAGCTATGCTAGTATCCAAAAGCATCTAATTTTAGATATGTTGTATGTCAGGCTAGCATAGTGTTAAAGCTAAGCCAACTATGCTTATTATTCTGTCTTGAGCAGAGGCTCAAGTATTTGTCTCCTGGCTTTTCACAAAACAATTAAAATTGCTGAAATTTATAAACATATGCTTCGGTGATATAAATTTGACCCAACTACGCAGATTTACAGATGGTAGGTTTGTGAAGGAAAAATACTGAAATGAAGTAAACCCAAGTCCTGTAGGGTCTTCCCTTCACCTCTGTGTAAGGTATCTTAGCCTGTCTATAAATAGTAATTATATACTTCTTCCGATTCTTATTTACGTCTGAACAGAGTGAAGTTACAGTTCTTTTGTCTTCCAAAAGCTAGACACTAACTTCATATTTAAGAACCTTGACTAGTTGTCTAGTTAATGTAGTGGGTTGTTCCTGTTAGAGCAACTACAGTTTCTCAAGATATGTGTTGGTAGATTAGCCTTCATGCTTAGATTCTGACTTTTTTGAATTGGAGATAAAGTGGCGTTACCAGCAACAATTGTTCCAAGAATATGATTTTGCAATGTAATGATTGATTATTAGGAAGATATAGGGTGGAATTTTTTTGTCTGTGGGTGCTATGCCAGATCATAATACCTAAAATTTAGTTATTTCAATGTTTGATGCAACCACAAGTACAGACCAACTAATAAGGAAGATAATGTTTAAAAAATACAGGTGAGGTTTGAAGAATTTTTGTTCGTGTTTGGGTGTTAATGTTTTTGTTTGCTGGGGGTTTGTTGAGTTGGGTTTTTTTTTTGTTAGGAAAAAGTATTAAAAAGGGTCACCTTATAAAAAAGGGGTACCTCTTCTAGTCAGAGCAACTGATTGAACCAAAGCACCAAAGTCTTTTTAGGTAGTTCACATGCCTCTTACTGGAAAGTGAATTCCATTAATTACTTAAACTTGTTATATCTTCCAAAGACACTTCATTTTTGTCCTGTAACTCTATGCACATAGTAGAATTACATTAAGTGCATATTCTTCTCTACCTGTAAGAGGTAGCTAGGTAAAATGCATTAGCAAGACCTTTTTTCAAACATGTTGGAACAGTTCAAACATGCAAACATATCTATAGCACTGATAGATGATCAAGATGTAAGAGAAATATTCAAAGATAATAAGGCCAAAAGAGAAGCTTACTGAGTTCTTAGTATCCTCATTTTCTTTTGGGCAGAGCTGGTGAAGTTGTTTGCAGCAGAACCTCTTTTCACTGAAACTGCATCTGAGAAATAATCTGAAGTTCAGGTGTTAGAGGAGACTTGAAAATAAGTGAACACTAATAAATTGCCGCCTCTTTAAACTTTGAGTTATCAGATTAAAACAAAAGAATTTTTTACACAATATCATTCCTAACACCTTTTTTTAGATGACAAAGGTGTAGATGTTCAGCAATAACAGGACTTGCTGTAGAAAAGAAAGGATCCATCAAGAGCTGTTAAGTGTAATGGTGTAGTCTTACTCTCTGATTGAGAAGTTTGCTATTCTGCAGATTGCTGGAGCATGTATGGGAGAAAGTATTTCTCTTTACTTGCCATGTTCTTACATTCTTTCCTTGGGTATTAACCATGGCCAAAAAGAGATTATGGAATAAATAACTTATAGGCTGAAGGAAGACAACTTTTTATGATGTTGGTTGAATGTATTCATTGCTCCTTGGGAGAGTATGTGTTCTTGAAAAAGTATCTTAATGTCCACTGTTGATTTTTTTGTATCAGCAGTTTGTAAGTGACTTTCAGAAACTCTTTGGTTGTAGGTCACAGTGCAGAAGTAGAGTTACATGAAAACACATGGCATAATGGTGATTGTTTTCTTAGAGCCACAAAATCACAACTTTTAAGTTCTGCTGAAATGCATATAGCAAAATGTTGATGCAATTCAAAAGTGAACATGGCAAATAGTAATTATTAATAATTAATTTTCTGCTCTTGAGTTGTCTGATCAACATTAAACACAGATTTCAAAAAAGCTTTTAAAAATATTTCCTGATAGCCTAATCATTAGTTTTATAAATAATTTATTTTTCCATTTTTATTTTGGAAGGCCACATCTGTCCCAAATTTTTCCTACATGGGAGCACGGCTGTGTAACTATCTATCTCACCATCTAACCATTAGTCCACAAAGTGGGAACTTTCGACAGTTGCTGCTTCAAAGGTCAGTATCAGTCACTTTAAATCTGTTATTCTCTTCAATTACAACTCTCTGGTTTGTGTGTTAACTCTTCCTGTTGCATACAAAGAGATATCTATTTAAAATAGTAGTATAGATTGAGGAGTATCGAAACACAGGTACATGCTGAGTATTGAACACATACATTTTAAAATATTCTAATATTTTTAAATAGGAAAATAGGACTTCATTCAAAGTTCTGTAGGCTCTTTTGAACTGAGTATATTAAACTGTTCCCAAAAATAGTGCAAATTGGAAAGCTAATCTACTTTAAAAGTATACTATGCACATATAGGTACTGTCCTTTGACTCTTGAAAGTACTTACTTCATTGTGTTTTTTTCTTTACTGCTTTTTTATTTTTTTTGCTTAGAATTGCTGTATAAGGTTTATTCACTGACTTTGTATCTATGAAATGGATATATAAAATCCAGAGGGATACATTTCTTCAGTTTTCAGTTACTGCAAATTTCTGGGGACCTTAGCTTAATAATGATTAGACTTTGTAGTTGAGAAAAATGCCACATTTTTAAATTGTTGTATTTCCTTTCAAATATTACTGTATGACATTTGAAGGAGTACTGTACTTGGACACTTCAGAATTCCTTAGAAATCTGCCTTTTGTTTTTTGTTTGAAGATGTCTGGCTTTCTAAGCTTCAGGTTTGCCTCTCATTTTAAAAGTTTTTACTTACTCCAGCAATGTTTAGGAGCAAAAGCATGATAAACTTTTACAGTAGTGCATTCCAATGGTCTTTTATCACAAGTGGAATGTTGTGGTTTAACCTGGCAGGTAGCTAAACAGCTTGCAACCCCTCACTCACTTCCCCCACCCTCCCAGTGAGATAGGCAAGAGAAGTGGGGGCAGAAAAAGTAAAATTCATGGGTTGAGGTAAAGATATTTTATTAGGACAGAAAAGGATGGGAATATAATAACTGTGATAAAAGAATTAGCATATACAAAACAAGTGACACACCACGCAATTACTCACCACCCATGATGCCCAGACAGTTCCTGTGCATCAGCCCCCAGCCAGCTTTCTTGCTGGTTTACATGCTGAACGTGAGGCCACATGGGATGGAATATCCGTGTGGTCAGTTGGGATCAGCTGTCCTGACTGTGTCTCCCCTCATTTTTACCCCAGCGTCCTCACTGGTGGAGTGAGGTGAGAAGCAGAGAAGTCCTTGATGTAGTGCAAATGCTGTGAAGCAACAGCTAAAACCAGGGCATGCAGAAGCTGAAAATACTCATTTTTCTTTTGGTTTTTTTGGTTTTTTGTTTTTTTCTTTGCTTTGTTTTGGTTTTTTTGTTTTGTTTGTTGTTGTTTTTTCTGTCAAAGTTATTGCTTATGATTTTTTTTCAACTATGTTACTTGAACATGAAAGGAAATCCCTGTTAATGTTGGATTTTCTGGTTCTTGGTTTTGAAGCAAACCCAATGGATAACATTAATGTTAGCACCCTGAAGCCATGAATTTGAAGTTGCTTATGTTTTGTTTGCTAATATGGATGAAATTGGGAGTGGGTAGGGTGTGTGCAGATAAACAACCTGACAATGTGACCACAGAGAGGTCATCTTCTGTTTCTCAACAAAGTTTCTACCTGAAATTTTGTATTTCAGCTCTTTAGATTTTTCAGTTTCTCCACTATTTCTCAATCCATTGCACAATCATTGAGAATACATTAGAATTTGTCTGAGTTTCCTTTTCTCTCAAATATTTTTAAATTTTGTTTTTGTACTTCTATGCAAACTTGTGTATTTTTGGCACAGTTGCTAAATACCAGAAAAATTACTTCACTGCCATAGTATGTTAATCCTATGTATTTGTATTTATATTTAAATTACAGAATCATAGAATTTTTTGGGTTGGAAGGGACCTTAAGGATCATCTAGTTCTAAATCCCTCTGCCATGGGCAGGGAACCTTCTGCTAGACCAGGTTGCTCAAAGCTCCATACAGCCTGGCTTTAAGCACTTACAGGGATGGGGCATCCACAACTTCTCTGGGCAACCTGTCTCAGTGCCTCACCACACTCACAGTAAAAAATTTCTTCCTAATATCTAGTCTAAACCTGTCCTCTGTTAGTTTGAAGCCATTCCCCTTTGTCCTGTCACTACGTGCCCCTGTGAAAAGTCCCTCTCCAGCCCTCTTGTGCGCCCCTTTTAGGTACTGGAAGGTGCTGCAAGGCGTCACCGACGCCTTCTCTTCTCCCAGCTGAGCAATCCCAGCTCTCTCAGCCTGCTCCCATAGCAGATGCTCAGGCCCCATGGTCAACTTAGTGGCCATCTCTGGTCTCACTCAGTATGTCTGTGTCCTCCTTGTTCAGAGGACCCCAGAGCTGGATGCAGCGCTCCACGTGGGTCTCACCAGAGCAGAGCAGAGGGGCAGAATCCCCTCACTCACCTGCTGCCCACACTGCTCTGGATGCAGGATACGATTGGCTTTCTGGGCATCAGGCATGCACTGTCACATTGACCTTCTCATCACCCAACACCCCAAGTCTTTCTTGGCAGGACTGTTCTCAACCACTTCCCTGCCTAAGCCGTTCTTAATGCTCGGGGATTGCCCTTACCCATGTGCAGGACCTTACACTTGGCCTCATTGAACTTTGAGTTGCAGGGGCCACCTCTCAAGTCAGGGTCCCTCTTGTGTGCCATCCCTTCCCTCTAGAGTGTCACTTAACACCACTCAGCTGGGTGTCATGAATTATGTACTGCAGTCACTTATAACACAGCACGATGAAGAATTTATCAAATAAGTGTAAAGGCATCTAAGACAATGTGGTAAGCAACCTGAAGAGGGGAGCATGTCTACTTCATTTCTGTGGACATTGGCTGCCTGAATTACTGTTGCACATTGTGGACCCATAGTCTATTGTATAAATTGTGTAACTATATTAATTTCTGCATGTTGTAAGTTGTTCTATTTAATTTTGCTGCATCAGGTATCTCAATGCTTAAAGACATAATCATGTAATCGTATGCGTTCCTCTAAAAGGATGCAAATCCACTGTTTCTTTGTGAAGGCCTCTCATTTCCTCCACAGATCATACATCCCAGCATTCAGCATGTAATGGTTTTCCTGCAGTTCCTAAATTGTCAGCATTCTTTTAAATGAGTAGCATGTTACATGTTGGAATGGCTACAGATGATATAATTTTGCTTTAATTTTTACAGGTGTCGAACAGAGTATGAAAACAGAGATGAAGCTGCCAAAGGAGATGAGACTGCTCGAAAACAATTTCATGCCTTTGTGTTGTTCTTAGCTGAACTTTACCTTAACCTAGAGGTAAGAAGAAAGTTGCATGTCACATGGTTCTTCCTTAATTTTTTGTTGTGTCTAGGTAAACACTGAATGGACTTTATGGACTATAATTTGAGGTGTTTTTCTAAAGGCAGAGGGCAGTAAAGTAAAAGAACTTCAGAACAGTTTCATTATAATACGTACGTCCAAGAAACATATAAACAAAAAAGGACAAGACCATCAGAAGAGAAATGTATAAAAATTAAAGTGTAAGAGTTTGTGGGAAGAAATAACCATAAATGTCTTGGAAATGAAGGTTTTGCTATTTTCTTTTCCTGGCAAAACCCCCAGATGGCTATACTTAACCAACATATTAAATGTTATTAAATGCCTAGCAGAAGCAGATCAGGATCAATAACCCATGTAATTCAGTATTCAGGCACTAATAAGAGGTGTTAACAAACCCTTTAGGCAGATGTGAAAATCCTCAAAATGAGGGATTAAAAATGCAGACCCTTAAAGATATTTCTTCTGATGGTTGAGTCTGGCTCATGCATGAAGTATGCAATCTTGTATTGAGATTTGTTTTCTGTGTCTGTGATATGTACAAAAATGTGTACAATTTCTTTTATTTTTATGCCTGTGCATTCACCAAGTTCACTTCCTGTTGTAGGGTAGTTAAAAATAAATGTTTGCCTTGATTATTTCAGTAGTTTGATTTAAGCAAACACTATACAAATGTTCTGTTGGCATGAGGAAAATCCTTCTCTGACTCTTCCATTTCTGGACCGCAAGTGGTCCTTGAAATCTACTTTTCACTTTCTAGAAGGAAAAAGGAATATTTTCAAAGACTTTGGAGCAAGGGAAGTTGTCCATTTGTGGAGTATACCACATTCTTTGGGGTATACCATTTGGTTGTAAACCATTTTCTATCATTTTTTAATTATATAAAGGCTGCCTTCTAGAAGTAAGCTACCACTGCTGTAGAGAATATGTAATGCAGTATGGAAAAGAGCATGAGGTTCTGGGACTTTGGTATTTATTTTGTGGACCGTTAGGCAGGCATTTGGTAGCTTTTCTTAGCAATTTGTTAGCAAAGAAACAAAACACTAGACATGCATTGTTATGTCAGAATTGTAAGGACATTACTCAGAGTAAGTTTTCCACTGACACCGAGCTGTGTGGTACAGTCAGCATGCTGGAGGGAAGGGATGCCACCCAGAGGGACCAAGACAGGTTTGGGTGGTGGGACCATGCAAACAAGGTCAAGTGCAAGGTACTCATCTGGGCTTGGCTCAGATACAGGCTAGGTGGAGAATTAATCAGGAGCAGCTCTGCTGAGAAGAGCTTTGGGTGTTGGTGGATGAAGGCCTCAACGTAACCTGCATCAGAAGAGCTATGGCCAGCAGATTGAGGAAGGTGATGATCTAGATGATGGTTAAGGTCCTTTCGAACCCAAACCATTCCATGATTCCATAAAAGTCTATGTTCTAAAATGGTTACAGTATTTGGCATGTTCTTCCCACTTTAGAGGTCGACTATGTTGATCACAAACCAAACCATACAGCATTCAGGAGAGAAAATGTGCCTAAATTAATTTCTAAAACTTAAGTCTTTTAAATGTTGGGGCGTTTTATGTATGTTTTGCAGATTAAAGGAACAAAAGGACAGGTTACACGGGCAGAAATTCTTCAAGAAGGCCTTCGAGAATTACTGAATGCACTCTTCTGTAATCCTGTGGACAGTAATTTGATATGTGCAGTGAAACTGCTGAAGGTGAGACAGTAGTTCTAATAGAAAAAAAAAAATTAAGTTTTTTAAAGTTCCTAGCTTTGGGAATAGCAGGGTAAATTACAAATGAGGAAGTATTTATAGGGGTTTATGCATTACAGTTTGCTCATTAGCACAGCAAACTACTTTTTTTGTTTTCCTTAGTACCATTAGGAAATTAAGCCAGTAAAGAAAGTAACAAGGTGCTCTAAAAATAAATTCAAGGCCATTTGTATACAAATGAGCAATAGAACTGAAGTGAAGGTGCGGAGAAGTAAATGCTTCCTCTAGATCTCATTTTGCTGCTTCTGGTGTGAGAGAAAACTTTAAACACTCTGAATGAATTGCGAGATCTTAGGTATGTTCTGTGTTCTGAAGGACACTTGGCCATTAGGGTCCACCAGTTTTTGTGGCAAAAGGTTCTTAATATCAGTTATTTCATTCTGTATTGTCTATGTCATTACTATCAAAGAAATATATAGATTTCTCTTTCATGTTGAAAATGAACCTCTTTGCTCATAACCCATACCTTTTCCTTTAAAGTGGTTAGCCTCTATATGGGAGAAACTCTTATCTTCACTAGGTATCATTATAGTCATAGTTGGGAAAACAGTTTAAATTAGGAATGAAGGTTAAGTGCTAAACAGTGTTTTTCTGAAGATTTTTCTTGGCTTGTTTGTTTTGCCTCATTCTTTACCCTTCCTCGTACTCCACTGCTTCTCAGATTGTTCCATCTTGTATTTCATTTCTGACAACTTCTTTAGATATGATAAATAGAGAGTAGGGAAGAGAGATTTTTGTAATTTAAAACCTTCATTTAAAGTTAGGATGTTTAAGGAGGTTGCTTCACAGCAAGCCTGAGATTGTGCTCAATGAGCACATTCACTCCTGTGGTCAGTCCTTATGTTGGTAGTCCTTCCCTCAGGCAAAGCCCACTGAAGAACCTTTTTAAGCAGCAATAAGCTGCTTTTTAAGCAGCAATACACAAATTTGGAAGCTTTGCAGTGCAGCATCCTGAAGAAAACCAGTAATCTAAATTATTTTATAACACACTGCTATGTCTAAAAGGTGTTACAGAACATGTTTTTTCATGCAAGTGTTTTCTGATGTCTTACAGTATCTACAAATGTTGAGTATATATGTAGCTAGACTGGGCTACCTCATGAAACCTTGGTTTCACTACTGAAGCAATAAATGTCTCATTTTATCTTTTCCATTTAATACAGTGATAGATACAGGTTTTTCCTCTGCTGTGCAATATGTTTACTTTTAAATTATCTTGACGCTATTACCTAATTATCTAGGGTTAAGGTAGGACTACCGTGGAATACTACAAATGCCAAGCAAATGCTGACCAATATACCTGCTTTTATCTTGGGATTTTATCCCTCTGTAGCATCAGGTGCCATTCCAAGAGTTTTTCATCATGTAATATTTATTCAGAGGAGATTGCTATTAGTGGCAAACTATTTTTTTTCTGATTTAACTCCTCTGTGCAATTACTGGGCAATGAAGTACCTATTCTTGTAGTAAAAGGTTTTCATATTTTCTTGTAGTAAAAGGCTTTCATCTTTTTTTTTAGACTGACTGCTGCTAAAGCTTTCCTGGCAGCAGCTTTAGCCTCATAGACTTTTATGTATTAAAGTTCAGGTTGGTTTGGTCAGATAATTCTGGTCTCCTTTATATATATCCTGGTGAAATCCTCTGGCATATGTGATGCTAGCCAAGTTGACTGAAATGTTTCTAAAGTTCAATAAAGTATTTGCTGTTGTCATGTAAACTGGTGGAATCAGCTGCAAAAATAAGATTTAAAGGAAATAAATGATGGTAGTATGTATTTAAATCAAGTAAGATCTGACCAATGTCACTGAAGAGTTGTTTCAAAATCATATTTCAAGACTGAAACAAAGTGGCTGTGAACTTCTAGGTAACATAAACATTGGACACAGAGCTCCTATACTGTCTGTAGTTTAAAATATACTAATTATGGGGTCTATTAATCTGTTCAGCAAAGAGATACAGGCAGCTGGGAGCTTCAGCCATCAGGTAGTCTAAGTGTCGTGAATTGTTACAGACTCTGTTAAGCTCACCGTTTATTAGCAATCTCTAATTTTCTTTAAAAAAAAAAATACTGATCCCTTGTCTTTAGTTGACAGGCTCAGTTTTAGAAGATGCCTGGAAAGACAAAGGAAAGAATGATATGGAGGAAATGATTCAGAGAATTGAAAATGTTGTGTTGGATGCAAACTGTAGCAGGTGAGAAGATAAATTTATGTGCAATTTATTAAATTTATAATCTTTGCTTATATGAAAAATAACACCTTGAAAAGTCTTTAACAATAATGAACAGGTCCAAAAAATTATCTTAAAAACTTATATTTATGAAAAGTAATGTGATGTGTGGGTCATTTTCCATGTGAAAAAAAAGGTGTTTTCCAGTTGAAGGGTAATGTGGATTTTTTGGCAGTTAGGTTGGTTTTTTGAGGTGGGTTTTTTGTATTTTAGTTTTTAATAGAGATTCAAGTTTGACTGTTTGGGGTTTTTTTTAAAACCTATGAGGTCTTGAAATCTTTGGTCAGTGCTTTATGTTCTTAAAGCCAGTAAATACAAAGGGACAATAGGGGCAATATCTCATAGTTTGTACTTTTAATTTTGAATTGAACAGGATTAAATACATACAAAGAGTACTAAATATGTAGCAGTATTAAATACATACAAATGACTATAAATGTAAAGGCAAAATGAAATATACTTTGTGGTTTGATTTTTGTTTGGGTTTTTTTTCTGGAGAGCACATCTTTTTGGCAAAGTCTTAGCTTCAATCTGGAAAAAAATGAGTGGTTGACTAAGGTATTAGTAATATATTAGTGGTTGACTAATCAGGTTGTCATAAAACCACCTGTGTGCGTGAGGTTATCTGATTCTGCTGTGCTTCTTCCTCAGCGTCTTGCAAACTTACTAAAAACCTGAGAGGGCTCAGACACTGATCTCTTGCCATGTGGAAGGAGGCCAAGAGTAGCTCATAACATCTGTGGGTTGTAATTGAGCTGCCCCCAAGGAGGAAATTTTTGCTTCGGTAACCAAAACTGATGGCACAAGCTGCAGCTTCAAAGATACAGAACAACAAACTAATTTTGATGCCTTTTTGCTGGTCCTAAAATCACGAGCCAGACAGAGTTGGGTGATAATAAGGGGTTATCTTTATAAGGATCCTTAGGTGCACAACTCACTAGGTGGAAAAGTGCCGAAGATGCGCGCCCAGAATAACGCGTATACAATTTTTATACGTTTAGCAAATTAGCATACCTGTCAGGGATGCCCAGTTAGAGACATAAGCGGTGAGGTAATTCCCCCTTGCCCCCGCCCCGGTCCAACCCTTTCTGAATTCCCCTCCTCCTCCCTCAGATAGGAACTAAACTTTGTTTATGAAAATGTGTCTGGGAGAGCTGGTTTCAAACTTGGCTTCCCAGAGAATCTAACCTTGGACCTCCAGCTTGGAGCCACTAAGAAGTTTATTTTGTCTCTCTGTCTAATAGAGTAGGTAAAATGCCAGCTGCGAATACTGTAATAGGCTACAGAGCTACAAATATATGTGTAAAGAATATAGAGAATATATAAAAGAAAAAAAAAAGCAAAAATCAATTCAACATCAATTTCAGCTGGGAAAATAACTGAAAAATTTATTTATTTATGTATTCTTTAATGATACTCCATAGACTAGCTTAAAAGAAGGCGGCATTTTCTCTTATTTTAGGGATGAAATGGGTGTTCGTATCTAATGTACTGGGGACATTGCTTCTTACTTTTGACAGCAACATTTCAATATGATGAAGAGGACTAAAGTTAGGAGCATAAAATAGATAATTAAAATAAAATCTGAAGATCATCTCCCTTTTTTCCCCAGTATTATCCTTTTATCAAAAAGGAATTTGTTCTTCAGCTTGTACTGCAAGGTGTGGTATCTCAATTATAACTATAGCAATTTCCTTTTTCATATGAGCTCCTTACTGAACAGCAGAGAAAGTGGAAAGAGTGAATATCTCATAATTGACACATAAAGCATCTAGACTTGCAGTTGTAAAATTGAATTCAAAATTATCTGCACACTGGACCAAATTTTGTCCTTCTTGAACTTATTTTTTTGGATGGATTTAACTACCTTGTATTTGCACAATAAGAGAAGCCAAATTTCTTGCTTGGCACAAAACATTCTAACTTTTGTAGTGCTTCTCTATTTCAGAGATGTGAAACACATGCTTCTGAAACTAGTAGAACTGCGATCTAGTAACTGGGGTAGAGTTCATGGAACAACTCCACACACAGAAGCTACCCCTGAAAATGACCCAAACTATTTTATGGTAAGAATATATGGATATTTCAGTTCCTTACTTTCATGTGAATTTAGTTTGATTCATAGACAATCGCATTACTCAAAACTACAAACCTCTTTCTCTCTGAATACATATAACTTTCTGTATTATTTTATTTTTAGAATGAACCAACATTTTACACTTCTGATGGTGTTCCTTTCACTGCAGCAGACCCAGGTATGGCACAAGCTGAGCTTACCTGTCTTCTCAATCTTCTTTAAAAAGTTGTAATTAAGTTTACAGCCTGTTGAAGAACATAAAATATTATTCTTCAAGGATATAAAACCTGTGCAACTTAAAAGACAAAATTCTGCCTGAATTGCTAGTTTGGTGGAGCACATGATTTATTCTGCATTAAAAGAAGGTGGATGTTTGAAATGGAGAATGTGCATTTGAGTTCATATAGGTCAGAGGAATTTGTTCAGTGGTCCACAGCATTTGGTCTTTCCAGAATGCCAGAAATATTCAAGTCTTCTTTTGTTTGTCCATTTTTAGTACCAAAATCAAATCAAAACGTTTGGTTTCTTTATCTGTAATCTGAGCACAACGTGGCATAACATCATTTGAGGTAAAGACATCTGTCACTACCTTTACAGTACTATGGGAAGTTAGGCATCATTCCTAGACATCCATTCATGTCCTGAGAAAACACTGTAGAAGGAGCTTTTCCTGTTAATGTTTCCTGCCATTTATGGTTTCATTAACCAGCCAATTTTCAAACTTTATAAATTTCTGTTAATTTAGAGGACTAGTCTTACATGTTACTCAGTCTCATTTTTACTTTGCCAGATTATCAAGAAAAATACCAAGAGCTGCTTGAAAGAGAGGATTTGTTTCCATATTATGAAGAAAATGGAGCAGATCTGTCAGCACCTGGAGAGCTGTATGTTTTCTTTTTCCGTGATGTATTTTTTTAATAATTTTTACTGTGATGATGCTGTGATAGTGCAGACTTAGGATCCCAATCTTGACAAAAATGAAGCTAAATAATGTAATTGTTACTTAGTTCTACAGTGGATGTATTTGTTTGGGTTTAAATTGGTTTTTAATCTCACAAGTTTGAAACCTGTTTCATGTTTATTCTATTGAGTATGGTAATTACAAACCACTACAGTATGGTAATTACATTTCAGATGTTTATGCCCATGTACAAACATACTTCTGCATTTAAAAAAAAATTTGCAAGCAAAATGAAGCACCAAGCCTTCAAGTGTTTGTAGTGAGGCAACCTAAATTTGTTTGACTGATGCGCATGAACGTCCCAGCAAGAGATGATTACCGAATTTCCAGTGTCTTTCAAAGGAAGAAAGTGTTAACTTTCTCTCCTCAGCCTAAGTAGTATTCCCTTCAATTAGAGGGTTACTCAGTATTCCTGGAAAGCAAGAAAAGCAACCTAATGGCAAAGGGGGAAGCAATAAGTGAGAATGTAGTCTGACTTCTTGGCACTGGTTTATAAGAAAGAAATGTGTAAAATAAGTAGAAGAAACATGGTCTAAAATAAATTGCTCTGAGCTTTATGCTCACAAAGGAGGACTTTCAGATCATGATTTGACACACAAGAACATTTTCAGTGTTGTTTTTATGTGTGATAAGAGTCAGGCCTGGATCAGTAGTTTTGTTAGTAAATTAGAAAACTTTCAGATTGTACTTAGCTGAGGGGAATGTCAAGAACTTTGGAAGATATATTAGAGATGTCATTGGAAATCAACAAGCTCATACTGAAGGGGAAAAGAAAAGACCCATGTGAACCTCTGCTTAGAAGAAAAAATGCAAATTGGAGACAGATAGCAGTTAAAAACCACAGCAAATCCGAAGAGTGACGTGTAGAACACGCTGAGTCAACCTTCAAGCAAGGTGTCTGTAACCTTCTTTGTTGAAGGCTTAAGAAAAGCTTAGACAAATGTCTGCTGATTCTGTCAGCTATTTCTCATGACTGACATCAGGGAGGAGGGTTCTGTGTGAGGGCTTTCTTCTGAAGGCTATACTTCTACAAGAATGAAGAAACAAATGAGATAAATATGTAGACTGCTTCCTCAATGCACAACACTTTGAAGCAAGAAAACTTTTCTTACACATTTTCTATGGCCTTCTTTTACATATCAACAAACACAAATGCAGGGTTTCTATATTAATGTATTTTGTCTTTGAAACTAGGATGTTGACCAATCAAAATTACACTAATATGTTAATAACTATTTTTTTTTGTAAATGGATCAGTACAGATGCATTATTAAATTTTGGGAAGCTTGGATTGCATGATTGCATTTTCTATCATCTTGGAAACTATTTCTGCGTTTTAAACTGGGCAGCGTAAGATGGTCTAAAAAGGTGGCAAACACCATAGGTATTTGTACATATCTGTGCTGCTTTGAGGTTTCTGTTTATTTGTTTTCCTAGCACCCATTATTTTTTCCTTTTCATTCCCTTTAAGAAAATGTCATAAATAACAGTCATTTATAAAACTTTGTTTTATTCTTGACACCTACACAAATGGTTCTAAAAATCTGTTGGCTCTGAAAATCTGTATGTAAACTTAACGCCTTTGGTGATTTTTTTTTTTCAGGTATTTTGATGAGATTGATGATGAGATGGATCCAGAAATTGAAGAAGCATATGAAAAATTCTGTCTAGAATCAGAACATAAGAGAAAACAGTGAGATGTTATGTATTAATGTTAGTTTATTTAACCACTTTAGGTATGGTTAGAGTGAAGGGGGACACAAAACATTTGTACCAAAACGAGAAACTTGAGTTTCTCCAAGTACTAAAGTTACACGATATCCATTTTGTTTAACACAATCTGCCAAAAATTGTAAACTTATGCCCTGTAACTTAAAATGTTGTGTATATATCATAGTTTATTTTATGAAAAATGTTTTTTGAACAATGTTTTGGCTGCAATAAAAATTATTTAAAAATTATAATTGAAATTAAAATTTAATGGGGAACTGTCCCATAAAACTTCCCTTGAGGATGAAAGGAAAAGAATAATGATCTGAATTTGCTTGCTTGTTTGCTTTAGTATATATTGGGATTTACTCATCCTATTTACCATATACAATATATCTTGCATTTACTTCCTCCACTTCCCCCCCAAGAAGAGTACAATCCAAATAGGAAAGGAATTCTTTTTTCTGTAGATCACAATCATGAAAAGTGGCTTGTGAAAGTTTTGTGTATGAGTTTTTGTTTTGTTCATTTCCTTTTCCTTCTTCTTTCAAAACACACATAGGTGAGGTCTGGACTTTTCTTTTTTCCTGGAATAATAAATATGTTACATGTTGATATGTGAAAAAGCAAGCAGTATTTTGGGAGTGAGGTGCTTTCAAGATCTTTGGTTCAGATAAGCTTATTTTCAAATCTACAAGAAAAAGCTATTCTGTAATTTGTTGTGTTCTTCAAGGCAAGAGTAATACAGTTATGTTCTAAACCATGCTTCTCAAGAGTATGTGCAGTGCTTTTTTTTATTTTGCTTTTTTTTCTAGTAGTGTATCTAACATGTCTAACCTTTCACAACCCTTGTAACTTTCTTTTATTCTTCTAATTTTATGTAGTTTGATTTAATTTTGTAGTTGGAGTAAATTCATATATTTCATAAATGTTAACATTCTGAAGCCAACTGCTCTTTTTTTGACTCCATATAATCATGTTAGTTTTCCTAGGATACTCCATTGTTGTTGTTGCCAAACTCAGTTGAACTGTTTCCTGTTCCCTGTTGCTGGTTAGACTTGAGTAGAAGTCCTTACCAAAAACAAATGCAAGTATTTCCCAACAGTTAGCTACTCTAAAGAACACGCACTGTAAATATGCATGTAAATAATTCTGATAATATTTCACTGTTATTTGTTTGGTTAAATAAGTTGTGCATCTGCTAATAGAGTGAGCAGTGACTGTTTTCTGGATGTTTATTTAACATACTTATTTAGGTTGGAGTTTTGGAAAATAAAATTTAACTAGCTTTATTTCCTTTGGTATAATATCACTACAATGTCTTCTTGCTTTAAAACAAAAATGATTTTTTGTCTTCTTCTATCTCTCCTTCAGTAAGCACTCCTTTCTCTTCTTCAAAGTACACAGTTGCAGTGACTATTATCTTTTAATTCTTTCTGGAAAAATAAAATGTATCAAAATGCAGTATGTTCATAAAGACTGTATTAGCATTTCAAAGTCTTTAGACTAAAATTCAGAAACTAGAAATGTGAAGACTAGATGACTTTCAAATACATATTCTCTAAGCTGAGCATAATTTTCATACAAAACTTTTAATCTAAATACAGGTCAGACTTTCTGCTGACTTTACAAGCAGATGTCTTGTGGAAAACAGATTTATTGAGAACTTAAAGTCCCACAGAACAACCATTCATATATGCTTTACAGTCAAGTAACACTGACTTAAAGGGACTGCGCTTTCCATGTTTTAGTTTTGCATGATTTGTGGTGAGTCTTTTTCTGTCAGGTAGCTGTCAGCTCCAAATGTGCTGTCAGCTTGTGGAAACAGTAATTTTACATGTAGATAAGAAGCATGCCAAATCATGGGATAAAAAAAAAATCAGGAACTAGGAGTTGTGTATATATACAGCAGCTCAGGTCAAGTTTGCAATACAAGTTTTTTCCTCCACTGAAAATACTGAAAAATCATAAAGTGAGACTTTTGTTCAGACTAGTGGAGAAGTTTATGGTCTGTACATATGAACTTTGTAAGTGCTTTCAGTCTTTATTGCAGCAGGGAAAAATTGGTTTTAGCTCTGTCCTGCTGCATAAGGAAAACAAGATAATCTTTTTGTTAAACACTTAAGTGTTTCCCACTTGTCTTAAATCTCACAGAACTTCAATACAAGCTAGTGAATGTGAGAGAGCAAAAGAAAGCAGCAGGTTTCTCACTGTCAGGATCCCCTTGTCTGCCATTTGTCTGCCCACTCTTAATCGCCCATTGTTCTGTGTATGATAGAGATGAGTCATGAGAGAGTTAAAGATTATTTCACCCAAATTTAAGCATTTACAAATTTCAAATGCACTGTGTAAAAGTGTTTCTTGTCTACAGGTTTCTGAACAATGCCTTTCAAATGTACAACCTTTTAAAAATATGTATTTTCTTAATGGCATAATGGTAAATCAGTGAAGGCACAGAAGCATGGAAAGCAAAATTTGGGGGAGATGTGAAGCAAGCTTCTTTAGCACCGGTTCTGAAAAGAAACAGGCTTCACATTCGAATTTGAGCATGAGACCCAACCTTTTCAGATCAGTAAAAGTATGCACACTATTTCCCACTCTTTACAAATTAATTATGATTTAACAAAAATGTTTAGTATTTAAAAATCACACTTTGTTAAGAGTAATTTCAAAATGGGCTGCAAGAGTTGCTGCTTTGCATGTGCTTTGCTGTTGAGTGATTTTCATATCCAGAAATGAAGTCAGCTTGTTCTCAGTATTTTCCTTTAAAATCTGTAAAGTTCTTGTTACTGGCCTTTGGCCTTTCTTTTTTTTTAAACAGATGCTGTCACTGGGTTTTAACTGTTGAGTTTTAGAATAATTGTAGCACTACAGAGAGAAGCAAGACTGGCCCAACCAAATCAGGTATCACAGGTATCACAAACTGTACATAGGTGGGGCTCTTTTTTTCAATAGAATAGTCTGCTGTGGCACTGAATGTTAGTGACACTCGGTCTGGTTTGTAGTAGTAATCTTTATTTGTCACTGGCACATTACTTCTTTATGATATTCTGCCTTTCCTTCCTGCTGCACACAAGTCACTGAATTACTGACAGCTCAAGTTTGCAACTTCTCTCTGACTGAATTATAGTTCTAATCATCCAGTTGATGCCTGTGGATCATTTTTCGATACAGGAACAGAAAATGACATTCCGGCCAAAAGTCAGGGAAGATACTGCACTGTACCCTGAACTGCTGATTTGCCACCTGTACTTCAGCGTGTGACCTACTTCCACAGTTCCTATGCTGAGGGTTCCAATGAGAGCAGTGAAGTTGCCAGCAAAATACAATGCATCATCCATAAATAATAATACTCATAACTCATTCATAATCCCAATATATACTTTGAAACTTGCTTCAGGCAAGTACTGTGTAGATTAATACTCTTTAAAAAGGGGTGTTTTGAATAGAACCAGGTTATTTTGATGCATGGCTGTGTCAGCAGCCACTTGACTGGGTGTTGATCAACTCTCCGCTGAGACAAACAGCTGTCAAGAATGAGAAGTTGTACTGAATGCACTTAGTCCATGATTGCACTGATCTGAGAAACCTGTATTTCCCTAAGCAGGTAAGGGATAATCGTTGCAGCTAAGAGACCAAATGATCCAGTGTGGATCTTCAACTGCATTTGCTAAGTGCTTGGAGTGGGGGTTGATAATAATTGTCACTTAGCTGTGAACTGTCACTCCACTTAAAACAGCTTTGATTAAACTGTAAGTATTGGCAGGGGTGGAGGGTGTATGTAATATTCCAGAAAAGGCAACTAGCCATCATTTTAAAATTGTCCTTTGGCATCTTGGTCTTTCTCTCTGTTCGGGTAGGGCTTCTACTGCCCAGTTCTAGGTACACAGCTGTGTGTTGGCTTGCCCTGCCCTGTGAATAAGTGAATGAAAAGGAGCTGTCACTAGAGAATTAGTTATCTGTAGTCTGTCTCCGGGCTATGTTGTAGATGGGCAGTCTGCCTCCCGGTTTTCCAGAGGTGCTGCTGTGGGGAGGTGAGGAACGAAGGCCCAGTTGCTGAGCCGCGGGCTCGCTGCACAGGGACGCGGGAGAAGCAGTTCTGTGGGGAGCCCTGCTCCGCACCGCGGCACCTGCTGAACGGCGTGTCTCTTGGAGCCGCGCAGCTACAGGTAAGTGGAGGGGGATTCTAGGCCTTTGTACTAATTTCTATTTCCGGAACAGCAAAAAAGACCCCCCGTTTTCAGCAAATAAAAACTTATTAAAAAAAAAAGTAGAAAGACACGGTGTGCAGTTCCCTCAAGCTTATTTTACAGATGTGTGTATCAAATGCGCTCACCTTCCGTGAGCGAGCAGGAAGATGCAGTTACTTCACAGACGTACTGAGCTGGGGAGGAGCTCGAGAGCAGGGCCGGAGCTGCTCAGGAGAAGTTCGGGCGGAGCTTGCGCGGGAGCTCGGGCGGAGCTCGGCCGGGATTTCGGGCGCTCGCCCCGCCCCGCGGTTCCCGCCGTGCGGCGGCGCGGGCGCTTCAACCGCCTCCACCCGGGCGCTGCCCGCGGTTCTGGCTCGGCCTCCGGTGCGATGGAGGCGGAAAGGCTGATGGTGCTGTTCGCGGACGACTCGGTGGAGGTGCACTACGCGGGAGGGTCTCGCTTGCTGCTGTCTCCTTGCGGGTCCGAGTATCTGTACGAAGCGGCGCTCCCCGCGGCCGCCCACCCGCTCCAGCCGGCGGAGACCACCCGTCAGCGGGTTGCCTTCGTCGTCAGTGCCTACCGGGTATGCGGTGGGCAGTGCCTTTGGGGACGGGCCCAACAGGAGTTCTTGTTTCTCTCTGTAACAAAAAGGAGGGAGTTTCATATCCTCAGCTCCACAAAAGATCAGTATGAAATCAGCATAAAATTTTATCACTGCATGTAAAAACTCGTAATAGGTTTGTTTTTCTCTGCACTCCAACAGGAACGACTTCTACGAGCGCTAGACTTCCGGAACGCTTTTTCTTCTCGCCCGTACTTGCCTTCACGTATTATACCTCCAAAAAGAAAACAGGTGGGATTACACATTACACGTGTAAGAAAACAGGTGGGATTACACATTACACGTGTAATGCTTTCGTAAAACAAACTTCTCTAGCGGACTTAATATAATTTCACATGCGTGTGTGTGAGTACAGGCCGTGGAGATCTGTCGAGTGCAGTTTGGCTAATGGAGCTGTCAACTTTCTTAAATTACTGCCATTTTAAATTACAGTTTTAACTGTTACTTAGACCTTTGTTTATGCATTTTCTTTGTAGCCAAATATTACAGTTAGTTTATTCGTAGTAAGAGTAAAACCTAGGATTTTGTACATTGTTATATTTTGGCCGTAGAAGCTTTTCAGGGGGGTCACAGTGCAACAGGACGGTGTTTTCCATGAGGCTGGCAGATCTCCCCATTGAAGTAACAGTGTGAAAATGCTGCTAGAGTCTGTGAGAGGAACAGGGCAAAGTGTCCCTCTGTGGGAATGGCCGCTCCAGGTCAGACTGAACATCTATCCACAAACCAATTTACCATTTCTGGAAGCTTTTTCCAGATCAGCATCTCTCTGGGTGTTCCTACCGAATATGAGTGTCTGCACAGCATGGTGGGAATCCTAAGACAACTGATTAATCAGGCGAGTTTTAAGGCTTTTAGACTTACCCTTCATTAGTAACACCCTTCATGCTGATGTTTAGCTGCCTAAAGCACTGCCACTCAGTATCACTATAGTTAATTAAAAGACATTGGTCCTTACCAGTCATGCATTCACTGCAAAGTACAGCAGCAAAGAGCTGATGCTCTGTTCTTAGCACTGATGAGTAAGTTCCACCTTCTCAGGCCTTGAAAGATCTTGCTCTTCTGGAGGTTGGCTGGGTTTCTAGACTGTTTTTAACTTACAGTATCCCTTATGATTACCTGCTTCAGGATGCTGAAGGATAACTTTCCTAGGCCACAGCAAGCACCTTACCATATTGGTTGGTTTCTCCCCCACACCCCTTTTTTTGTTATTTTGCCCCTCAGTTTGAGAAAAAACTCCTGCTTTTCTTAAAGACAGAATAGTCTTTCTAGACCTCCTGAGATTGCCCTTCTCCAGCAATTTACCGTCAGTTTATTGTTCTGTGGCCTGTTATCAAAGAGTGCCCATGTTTTCAAGGCCCTTGCTGTTTCCCACACTCCAGCAGTACTACCATAAAAAAGTAAGAGTTATTAAGCTTCGGCTCTAATAACAAATTGTTAACGAGCCTGACAGGCCAGCCCAGGGCCTTGCACAGTTAACCTAAGGCCTGAGGCCTGTTAGTGCCGGTGACAATACTTTCATGGGCCACAGGGCACAAAAACACTTAGACTGCATTACTTGTCTTATGCTTGAGTTCAAAACAACCTGTTCCAGTGGTGTGCTTAGGCGTTCCTTTGGCCACTCCAACCACCCACGTCTAGACAGCTCCATGATCTTGTCAGTGGTCTGGCCTGTTCAGAACTGCAACTAGTATCCAAAATGCAGGTTAACTGTGAATATATATTCAGTGGTATCACTATATGTTCAGATTGTTCTTGTTCCATTCCTAGAATTTTCAAACATTTCATACTGATTAAACTGCTGGTGAGCATTGAGTATGTTTTCATGGGACTGAGAATTACAACACCAGGATCCTGGTTGGTGGCAGTCAACTCGGAGCCCATCCTCCTATACAGAAATATATATAAATACATAACTATATATAGTTAAGATTGCCTTTCCTCATTTAGATCACAGTATGTTTATCTCAACTGAATTTTTATCTGCAGCCTTGTTGTCTGGTATTGATTATTTTTTTAGTGTCCTTTTGCAATTCTTTATCAAATTCACTGATAATTGGTATAAGCAAGATAATTCAGTCATTCTCTCCCTTGTTTCTTAAGAAGCAGTTGGAAACACTAGCATGCACAGTTGTACCTTACTAGTTTATGACTGAATTAAATTAAAACTTAATTGCTAGATAGAACTCTGTTAATACAGGAGGAAGCAGATATGAAGATTAGATGTTTTGCTTCCTCTGAGTTCATACACGCAGATAAATACAGAGCAACATTTCTTGCCATACATCACCTTGCAGAAGGATCTTGCAGAATTAATTTAAATGTAAATGCTCCATTGCAATTTCTGGAAGGCAGGTCATTTTTATCTTGCTGCACATTCCAATCCTTTTTCTTGTATTAGATTCTTCTCAGTGATATCTTAGAAATTAAATGGCCTGACCCTGCGACAGCTGATCTGACAAGATGTTTAGACAATGGCACTGTGAAGATCTCATCTGTAGATGGCTATGCTCACCTTTACTTGTCAGAATTGCAGCGAGAATTTACAGTGGAGTTCTTATGCAAAGTCAGCCAGCCATCTGCAGCATCCTCACGCTCCTCTGGAAAGAACAGCAACTATCAAAGTGGAGATTGGTGTGGAAAAACAAATAAAAATTCTGCTGCAGAAGTGTCATCAAAACAAAGAAGAATAGAGAACGGGAATAAACGTGGCTGTGCTGAAGGTAAATACAGGGAACTAACCAAACCAAAGGACCAAGGAGATGGAGGTGGAGTCCCTTTGTTCCACACAAATTGTTCTTCTGAATACACATGGGTTACACAGCGTTGGACTGTCTCCTTGTGCCCAGAAGAATGGAAATACCCATTGTCCTTGGCACTAAAATGCTGGAACTTACACACTGTGAAAAATGTGATGAAGACATATGAGAAAAACAGCTGTACAGCTATTGAAGGTGATGTTGTAGCAGACCCTGAAACACGTGAAACAGTTTCCTGTTTACCTACAGCTTTGCCACTCAGCTGCAGAGCCCCACATTTACACAGGTAATTTAAACTGTTTACTTTGTAGTTGTTAACATATGCTTTACAATTCTGCAGTTTAGAACTTCAACTTCTAGCAAAATAACTGAATCCTACCTATGAAAAAAAAAGTTTAAAATTACTATCAGTTGGAGTTTTTTTAAGAACTTCTTGAAACATGATATTGTAAAACCAGCATTCTGTAACCTACTGTAATGAGGCTATAGTAATTAGCTCGCAGAAAAAATAAATTTTATTTTCTGACATGCTGTATAAATATGTAAATGAAAAAGAGAATACTGAAAAAAGAACACAGGTTTTGTATTGGGGTGAGTTGGTTTTTCCTCTTCAGTTTTGAAAAGATAATACTTCTGAGGTGGGTCAGTGGCATATGTTGTCTGTCAGCATCACAAAAAATAATAAAAAAAAAATTGCAGGATTGAAAAGTTTAATTTGGTAACTAATGTGAGTTAAATCACTAAGGATTTGGAGGACTCTGAAAATATGTGTCCCTTTTTCTTTTGAATAAGTGTGCATGCATCTGTTCTAGTTACAGAAATGATTACCAGCGCACACACACACACACACCCCCCCACACATACATACACAAAAAAACAACCAACATATGGACCTAGTGAGGCTTTTGTTGCATTTTATACAGGTGGACGTTCTGTGACTTCTTTCAGAATGAAGATACAGAGAAGTATTCATTCCCTCAGCTAATTCAAGTTGTGTGGTGCCAGGGTGTCTTCTACAGGTATGTAGGAGATCATTTGTGTTATCTAGTAGACATTATTTGTATGGTAATTAAACTTTAAGATGAAATGTCTGTCTTTGTCCCTTTCTCACTCTTTGAGAAATGGAACACAATCTTCATGTCAGAGTCTCTTTGTTTCTGTTGTTTGTTCATTGGACTTCACATTTTCTAGCACAGTGTATTATCAGGTCTGAATCTGAAATCATGTTTAAGTGATCTGATATCTGATTTCTTAAAAGGTTTACTGGACAGCTGGAATTTCCACAGATTTCACTTAGAATCATGGTACTTGGTTTCTTTGCAAATTAGTTTTCTCCTGTTGCTGCTGAAGATTTCATAGTTTAGGAATGTTTGTCTTGGTGACCTACATAATTCACATGTTGCAGACTGTTCAGCTGTGGATTTTCCTGGCAAGTCACCTTGTCCATATGGTTAGCAAAAAAAAAAAAAAACAACAACAAGACTTTCAAATTGAAATTGCTACAACTGCTATTAGCGTCTAAAAGTGTTTGATAAAAGCATCACTGGTGTTGAAACCTTTAATCTTTCCTCCAAGTGTTCTTCATCTTTCCTCAGTGTGATTCCTAAATTTTCATCTCATCTAAACAAAATGTTTAGCAGCACTTCAGAGCTTTATTTCAGGCTTTTTTTCTCAAGACCTTCAGATGGTTCTGGAATTGTTCGGTCTGGCAATCTTCTGTGTACACTAGGTATGGCTGGTCTACTAAGAAAGTTGGATTTTTCTTTTTCAAGATCACTGTATTTTGTGGTCAGTGGAATGAGCAGCTCTTGAGAAGTGTTTACCTTGACACAAAGAAAGCTTTCCTTAGCTTATTTAAGTCCCACCCCCATGCACATGTGCAGAGTCTAGTAATGTAAATATTCTGTGTTAAAAGAAATTATTGGTACATTCTGCTGGTTTCGAAACAGTAGAAATTTTTCACATATGAGTTGCTGAAAATGTGTCTCTGCTTATTGTTTTCTTCAGGGGTACTAACCTGTTTTGCTTGTCTAGTGACACAGCATTTTAAGTACTTGCTAAAAATCTTGTTATTTTTCTTAGATTTATTCATGGTAGGACAAACATCACAGAAATTTATCCTGGTGATGACTCATTTTTCAAGTCAGAGGGAGCATTTTTGGGAAAATATTTCATACGTTATGCAAGCCAAAAAGGAACAAAAAAGGTATAAAACTATTTAAAAACTAAAACTATTTAAAAGGATGTTCCAAATTCCTTCAAGTTAGCAGCTTCCTTAAGATGTTTGGCTATACAGTGTGTAGAGAAGTCCCTACACTCGTAATTACTATAATGCCTCAATCAAGCCATCAGTCATACAAAAAGAGGAGGTTATTCCTTCTGTTTCAGCAGGTATTTTTATAAATTTTACACAAAAAGAAAAATCTTCCTCATTGAAACATTTATTTTATCAAACTCAAAAGTAAGATTCTACAACAACCATTTCTCACTAATTTAGAAGTTTAGGCTTGAAGCTAATGTATTGATTAGAGTTTGATCTCTTTGTACTTGGAAGTGTTTTCTACTGTATGGAGACAGAACCTAGAAGATGCAGGTTTTGTTCTGGCTTTGCTACAGGCCAGCTGTTCAGTGCTTCAGAAAAGATTTTGCCTCTGTGTCTGCCTGTTAAGTTCCCCCAGAGGAGAGATCCTCTCAAGTGCTAATGCAGCGCCCCATATTTTTAAAGCAGAATTAAAGATCAGATTTGTACACTTGGAACCCAGTCTTTAACTTGTAGTCAAACACTGTCACTCAGTAATGACCTATAGCCTACTCTCTGACAAGAGAACTTCCTGGTTCTTACTGAGTGTAAAGAAACTGAATATTTGAATATTTCTCCACGTAGATGTAGGCTTAAGGATACACTTTTCAATGAGATATTGGTCTGTGTTCTGTGGCAGATTTAAATGTGATTATAGTTGGTTTCTGTGAGGTTAGAAATTTCATAACTTGCTCTTAATGCTGTTTTCATGCTACGGTACCTGTAACTAACTCATCTTCTTTCTGCTCTTTACTGCAGGTGGAAGAAAAGATGTACTCAGTCAACAGCCTACCTCCTGATGTGCCAGGACATCCATACTCTATATCCTCCATTATTACTCAGGCAACCAAGTAACTTCACCTTTGTTACATTAATTCCGCTGATTTAGAAAGGACAGGAGTTAAAATTACACAAAACATTTATTATTATGTTAAGTATAAAAATTAACAGAAGTTATCTTAGCACTGAGGACATATCTAAACTTACAAAACAAAGTTTGCAAGTGCTTAGAAGACATAGTAGGAATGAAATGCTTAACACTTTGGTGGTTTTTTTTTCTCTCCTCAGAATACTTCACTATTGCTGCAAAACAAAACTGTCATTAAGTCATAATTATTATCTCTGCTGCTGGAAAGTGGTATGTAGCTGAAAATTTATAAATCTTGCAGTATTTTAAGGATGATTATACAGGCTATAGGGAATAGGACTTAATGGAGAGGTAAGAATGTTGAGTGTATCCTCACAGATCAGAAGGCAGGTCTTTGGGAACCAAAAGCATGCATTTAAAAGTTATATGTAAGAAGCAATTGCATGATGAAGAGAGCTGGTTGTGATCTGGAAAAACAAGTGAATTAAAAATCTGGATCAAATACAGACTGTTTTAATGATGTAAATAACCTTTCTTCAAGTTTTTAATGTATTTGTTTGGTTCTAGGTATCTGAGACAGATGGACGAGAAATGTTGCCAGTTTTGCTGCATGAAAAGGTTATTCCCAGCATAGGAAGACTGGTTGTGTACTCAGATCATAAAGTCCATGCTGTTTTTTGGGATGGGATGACCCTGACTATGGTTTGGGATTTCAGCTCTTCTTGTAGTGAGATCCAGGTAACTTGTGACTTAGAGGAAGGACTATTCATAAAACTTTCCATGAAAAGTGCTAATAGGAAATTAATTAGAATACCAAACAAAAGTCCTGATGCCTATAAAAAAAGAATTGAAAATTCTACAGGTTTGGAGACATTTTTACACACTTTTAGAAAGAATTTATTCTTGAATAGCACAAAGCAAGAGTTGGGGCTTTGCCACGTGTTTTTCCTCTGCATTTGTCACAGCAGACTATACCAGATTCTATCCCTAGCAAAACACAGACTTGCAAGTGTTTAAAGTGGATTGTTCATAGATATTTCATTCTTAAATTGGCGTATTATACTTGCTTTTTTTTTCTTTGGACTGCAGCAGAAAATAATATTTGGGTTTGTTTTTTTTCTTCTGAGATAAATGAAGATGTAGGCTGGTGTAAGTTAACTACTCCTGATAGGCTACAGCAGCTAATACAAATAAGTCATCCTGGAGTCTATGAAAGGTAATTTAAATTAATTGTTTAATTTAAACTATTTAAATACAAAATGATTCTCTATAGATCCTCTTATATGAAGAAACAGTATTTACTGACAATATATTGGTAGGAATGGACCAAACATTTACTGAAAAAAGCTCTATCTTATTTCTGGCAGAGATTCAAGACCTGTGTGACTCAGGGCCGCTGCCTGCTGTGATTCCATTATAACTGTTATGGCAATGTCTTTTTAGAAGAATAACTAGAGCTGCAAGTTGGCATTTACTTCAGTGGATAAAAAAAAAAACTCGAAAGGATTTGTCCTATATAGAACTGAACAGCACTTTATCCAATTTTTGCTTTATTACAGATATTGACCTCTGCCTGCAGATTGCTTTTTCTAATCTGCCTGCTCTAATTACAGCCTCATTATGGGAATCATCAGAAGTTTTCTGTGCTGCGTTTTAGCAAGCAGATATTCACAAACAAAAAGTAACACTTATGCACTATTCATTGCAAATCATACAGCTTTGTTATAATTTATTGTAACTGTATAGATCTAAATATGAAGAAGATTCTGGACAAAAAGTGAGAATCAAAAAATGGCAAGGCAAGCTAGGAAAAAAAGCTAGATTTTGAATCATAGCTTTTTCTTTCAGATGCAGGTATAGTCCTTAATGCCTTCAGTGTTTTGTTCGAATTAATAGAGATTTTTTCTCGTGCAAATAACTACTTTTTTGAATTTTCATGTTAACATAGGTACATCAAAACAGCAATAAAATGGTGCAGAAGTTTGAATGAAAGGAAAGAGATTGCTGAATATACTGCACACTCTGTAACTGAAGAGAATTGGTATTCATCTTTATCCTAAATAATTGACTATAAATAATGTAGAAAACAAAACTCAAAAATATTATAAGCTGTGAATCTTATATCTTGCATTTCCTAATGGTCAAAAAAGAAAATTTATTTTAAAAGTCCATTTATTTTGTATATGGTTTCGTATTTCTCATTCAGTGTTTAAAATGTTAGGTGAGTTTCAGGTGAAGGTTGTTTCATTGAGCATTGCCTGTCTTACTTAAAAATCAGAATTACGGTGACTTTGTCAAAGGACAATTAATGTTACAAAGATAATATTTTGCAAGGCAAAGAAGAGATACCAGACTAAGAAAGATGGCTTTTAACAGAACATCAAGCAGTCCAAAACACTACTTTGAACTGCTTAATGACACTTGTATCTCTTGCTGACGTATTTGTTCTTTTTAGTACATGCTACTGACCAAAAATCTACTGACATCATCCGCAAACATACTGGGATATTAAAAATGTGCTAATTGAAATCAATTACAGTTGCACTTGTTACTTACATTGTAGCAGATCCAGCTGATACATTTTATAGCTGATGAAATGAAACTTCTATCTATATTTATACATACTTACAGCAAAGACACTATTCTTAGAGCAGAGACAGAATTTTTGGAAACACAAATGATTGACAAATGTCAGCCATTTAATAATGGTATCAAAGACAGAGAAAATGCTTTCTTTTCCACTTGGATTTTGCTGATCTAATTTTCAGTATTGCTGGAAACTGTTAAAAATTAAAATCTGAAGTAGAAAATATCCTTGAGAACAAAATTTTATGATACTAAATCATTTAATCACCTTTATTTTCTTGGACAGGTCTGCTGATGCTGAGCTTGAAAAAATACAGAGATTTAATTGTATCCTTTTAAAAGCTGTAAAGATATTTTTCACTTTTATATTCTGCTGTTCATCTACATGTTCAAATCTGCACTTTAGATCATCAGAGGCTCTCTGTCCTGATCTTACCTTCTTTTACTGTCTCACTTCTTAAAATTACCTCTTTTTCTTACTTATAATTTTTGTTTTATCACTTATCTTGTAGTAAAGATGAAAAACCGGACAAAAACAGTATTGAAGTACAAAACTAAAATGAAAAGTAACCAGAAAACAAAGCCCTTTAATGTGTATTGCATCAGTTTTGCTAAGAGTCATCTGCTGATCTGTTCTTGAAAGAAGAATAACACAGTTGCTTTTGGGCTTGTTGTTGCAGTACAGTATCTTTCTGTTTATCAGCTACCTTAGTATCGTTCTACTGTGTTCAGCCAGCTCAAAATGTGCACTGTGCTGAATCTGCTTAAAGCCACTCTATAATTGTCTTTAAGCCAGTGTTCAATTCTATTAGTATGAAAAGTGCATGCTGTTAAAGTGGAGTATAACACCCATTTTCTTTTCAAAGTAACTTTTGAATAAATTGAAGTCTAAAAGACATTTTTCTATAAATGTTGTGGACATTTTAAGTAATACACTCTTTTTCTTTTTTTAGCTTTATGTAATTACCATGCTACAAAATGTGAGACTTTGCAAGGCAGAATGATGAATACAAATGCAGAGACTAATTTTTCTCTTTAGGAGGAAGAGTCTGAAATTTTTTCTTAATAAAGTAACTCTAGTTTTATTAGACAATAGCAACATTCTGAAAAGGACATCTGCTGCAAAATCCAATCCATCTAGTATCACGGACAGAAAAAAAGAAAATTGGAGTGAGACAGAAGAACTCAGCGAAGGTTGTGTCTTGGAGGCTTTGGAAAAAACTTCTAAAGCCATTCAGGATATTGAATCTCTGCTTGCTGCTGCTGGGAAGTGAAGCCCCCGGGCTTGTGAAGCCCTGTGTTCCATGTCTTCATAGGAGCTGTCCCAGCTGTGTCTGAGGAGGCTCTGAGAGGAGAGAGGAATGAAGGCTGAAGCCAGAGGGACAAGTGTCAGTATGCTCCTGGTGAAGTCTGTCAGGTGCCAGTGTAATGTCAAGAATAATGCCAGTGGTATATTTGGTATAGGCAAAGAGAACAGTTGAGATAATAGAACACTGCTGTATAAATACATCAGACCTGACCTGACACTGCTGCTTTTAAATGTATGAATGTATGTTCGAATCAATTTGATTGATGGATCACTGCTGAAGTGACCAGGGTAGAGATGGGAAGTTTTAACGGTAAAAACGTGCTTTTATTTAGATGCTTACACCAAGAAGTCTAATACCAAATAAAATGTTTCCCAGATGCTTTCTATAGTGCTCTCTTTTAGTAAATAAATACTAATTTCACGGCAGAAGACACTTCTCTGCTGTGTAGTCTGTCAGTGGTGCACCATGTCTTTAGTGACAAAACACTAAACTCTCATCATCGATTTCCCTCCCAGCACTTAAAGGAGTCAAAGTGCGAACACCCAGATCCTGTATTTAACAGTACAAGAAACATTTCTCCCTCACAACCAAGGCCCGCTCCCCGCGCCGGGCGGCGATGGGAGGAGACACGGCAGCTGCGGGTCCCAGCCTGCTCCTCGGCCACGCATGCTTCCTGCCCGGCTCCGTGTCGCGCTCCCCAGCCAGCTTCCTGAGGGGCTTCGCAGCCCGCTCCGGCCGGGATCGGGGCGGCCGAGCCCCATGGAGTGAAGGGCGGATGGCGGCGGCCGCTCTCCAGGTGGGCTCCGGGGCGGGCGGCGCGGGCGGCGGCTCCGGCTCCGGCGCCCCTCATGCCGCCGAGGCCCTGCGCTTCCCCTCACGCTCCTGCTGGTCTCGGGTGTCCAGGTTAATTTCCCGCTCGGTTTGATTTACTTTGTTCTTCAGCATCTCGGTAAAATCCTACCGCTTGCTTCTGGGCTTTTGTCCTCTCCAACCCCAGACATGCGTTATAGTTATCTGGCTCCAAAATATTTGCATGATCACCACAATAATGCGTTATAATTATCTGGTCCAAAAATATTTGCATGGTCATTCCATAGTGTGTTATAATTATCTGACCCAAAAATGCTGGCACTGTCAGTTCTTCACAGATAGTCTGGGATCTCCTTTTCCACGAGATCGTATGCTAAAGGTTTGAGCTGGTTTTAATTCTGCTTCATGCAGTTTTTAGTATAAATTAACATCCAGTATCAAATAATGAGGGGTTTAGGCGATTACAGAATTGTAAGGGATTACGGTCTTGTAACTTCTTGTATAGAATGCACAATTCTATTACTTGGCAAGGTGGTGTTCGGTTCTAGGTTGGACTTGATGATCTCAGATGTCTTGTCCAGCCTAATTGATTCTATGATTCTGTAACTCCATGCATTAAATTCCTGTATGTATTCGCATACCTGATAGCGTCATGCAAACCTGGGGCAAAAATTATGCAGAGCAATATTTCTAAGTGGTAATTTTAGCCTTTGGATTTTTGTTTTGCTCATACACCATGGCCTCTTAGTGTCAGCTGTTTTCTCGAAAGTATATTTACGGTTTTGATCTAAATATCTTCTTATGTCAGTAATTTAAAGTGTTAACTGTGCATTCATTAAAATTATCATGGTAATTTCCTTAAATTAAATTAAGCATATCTGCAAAATTCCATTTTGAGACTATAGACAGAGATTATGCTTAGTACTTTATCTCTTGTAAAAATGACGTGGGAAACCACAACTCGAAGCTGGGTTGCTCTATCAACTCTTGTGTTTTATGTAAAACCAGTCTAGAACTTCCCTTCAGGGTGTTAACTGGGCTGACCACACAGAGCATTCTCGTGTGAATTATCCTTCACTTTTTCTGTTTTAACAAGAAAGCTCCACAACTGCTTTCTGCTTTCTGAGATTGATAGGCTGGAAAAACTATGATGCTTTATTGTGATATTTTGCAAACAGCCTGAAAAGCATCAATTTTCAGGGGAGAAAAGTTTCTAGTTTTACATTAAAATTTGTAATTTGAGAGATTATTTTGGTTGAACAGAGTTTTTCTAGTCTGATTTTCCCTCTTGATCTGCAGAATATTTCTAGGAAATTCTGTTGTACCTGGGAACGTGAGTTGATTTTTACACAGGTGGCAATTTTTGGCTAAAAAGGAGACTGAAACAGGTTGTTTAAAAACAGCAGTTGGACATAGCTCTTGCCTGCGGTCAACCTGAAGCTAGTTTTGCATCCTATTCTTCATTCTGGCTCAAAGAACACATGTTAATACTACCCATAGCAAAAGTGTAAGCCTAACACAGGACTGACACAGACCTCTGTTGCTATATGAATTTCTAGATCTCTCTTTATCTATTCCAAGGTCACTAAGGCATGGAGTGGAATTTAAAAAGAGATCCCTGAATGGGACTCATAAATCTTTCATTAGGTGGGAATCTTCCAGGCACAAGAAAAAATCTGTGAAAATCTGTCCATTGAAGTGCGATTACTTAGAAGACTGGAACTGTTCTTTTTGGACTTTGTGTTTTATTATCTTTTAGTTATTATCGTGTTCCATTTTTATTTCTGCTCTTCTCTTGGTTTATGGTCTTTTTTCTGCTTTCTTTTACAGAACTTCAAAGCTCTAGCTGAAGTTGCTTTTAGCTCAATTATGTTTGTTTACAAATTAATTAAACATATGTGTATTTTTTCTGGATTTTTTTACTGTTGTTCATATTTCATGTATGCTGTTTTGCCTAGTATCGGTGCTAACTGGTGCCTGGTTTGTTTTTATTTAGGATGGAACTAATAGTGTTCAGTATTTCCTGCACTGGGCTGGGCAGACTGGATTCAGAAAGCACAGACGCTCAACATTGAGGCAAAGACCACATTTCCTACTGGAGTAAGGCACCTGCAATGTTAAAAAAAATGTTCTCCTGGTCCCAGGGGAAATTTGATTCTGGATACTGGTGTGGTTTTTAAAGATATGTTGCTACATCACCTCTTCACAGATTGGGTTCTTACACAGCTTTTACAGTAATTTTAAGTGAAATCCAATCTGACATGATAGCTATGTGGAAGAAAGATTTGTGAGGAGATCACCATTTTTTCCTTAAAATTTACTAATTTATTCAGCAGTGTCCTGTGTACTGTAAGGTCACCCACCAGAAACTGGCACTTCCATTGTTTCAGGAAATACTTTGTGTCTACACATTCATTCAGAAGAGGCACAGTCATGGTTAACAGACTCTAAACTTGACCCACTTTTTTCATCTCTGTGCGAAGTCCATGCATTATTCATGCTTTCTTCTCTTTTACTTTTTTTAATGTCCTCCAAATAAATGATTCAGTGTTTTTTTTTTTTCTACAGAGATGCCAGTAGTTCCATCTTGTGGATAATTCTGCTACAGGCAGGCATGTAAATAATCTGGAAGAAACATTTATATCTTGTGAGACATAATTAATAATATGTTTAAAATAATAAATTGTTTTGTGTCAGCTTTCTTACTCATTTTTGAAGGAAGTCTAATACACTCAAAAAGTCCCTTCAGAATAAGAATTTACCTAATAAAGAAGGGTTGTGAAGATTTAATGTGTTGCACAAAAATGTCAAACTCATGGGAAGAATCTATTTGTAGGCAGTCTGTCCCTACAGCTCCCCAAAAAGACTAGCATAACAGCTGGGACAGTTAGAACTTCTCTTGCAAAAAGAGGAGTTATAAAGGTAATGTGGCAGACAATAGATAGGTCCTAAAAGTGACAGCTGACTTTTGTGCTGAAGCATATGCTGAGGAAAATCTTAGGTAGTTTTGCTCTGTGAGAAGGTGCTTTTGGTTACTTTGCTTGACTAAATGGTTGTTGTCTTTTTGTTTACTATAAATAGTGAAGATATTTTAGTGGGTTTGGTTTTCTTAAGGTTTATTCTATGTTCCAGTCTCCAAACTAAACAAGGCATTGCTCAGGAAAGGGTAACAGGGGCATAATACATATGTTGGCAAAGTATGTAAATTAAAATAGCGGTTTGGATTATAGATTTAAAAACTCAATTTTAACAGTTATTGTGTAGAGAAATCTGGGATTTTGAGCATCAGTCCTAAGAATCCTCCAAACTGAATCTTCTTTTGTTATTACAGTGTGAAGTATTTCATTGGATTGAATCATGTATTTAAGATCAGAAGGAATCTTGAAACATATTCAGTGTATTATTGTGGATATGTTTCAAGATTTTTGTAATATTTAACATTTCAGTGAGTGGAATTAGAGCTCTCCATGTTATTTGTGCTGGTTCTAATTAAAACAGGGCAGGTGTTTTAATTCAGCAGTGTAATGTTCAAGTCAATAAATTAATTGAAATAAAAAATTCCCTGGGAATGTTAAATGCAAGCAATGAATTTGAGTTCTTAATGCCCAGTTGTAGCTGTGATAACAAATGCTTTGTGCAAATGGATTTTCTTTGTTTAATAATTTTCTTTCTGATCTCTGACATTTACAGAACAACTGACGATACAAAGGACAATGCACAGTGTGTATCCTGATGACATTTTGTGTGCTGTGACATGGTTTTTGTCATGGCATCTGAGACTGAAAAGGCCCATGCTCTTCTCCAGACTTTCAGCACAGCATCAGTTATTTCCAGTCTAGGTTTGGGGATATTCTGCTTTGTAGCAGACAGACTTCTGCAGTTTTCCTTCATTCAGCAAAATGACTGGCTCCGAGCCTTGTCTGATAATGCAGTGCATGGTATACTGGGAATGTGGTCCTGGGCGATAGTGATTGGACTCAGGAAGAAAAGTGACTTCACTGAGGTCACCCTGGCTGGCTTCCTTGCATCTGTCATTGATGTGGACCACTTCTTTCTTGCTGGATCTCTGTCATTAAAGGTAAGTCAATAGATCAGTAATTCGTTAATTTATCACTGTTTACATTATTGTTCTTCTACCATGTCCTAGACAAAAAAAGTTTCATTGATAATTTAATTAAACACATTTAATAGATATACAGGAATTATGTTTATATGCAGTTGTTATGATTTTTAAAGCCATAAAAAGATTTTACGTCTACTGTTAAGTTTCTGCTACTTAGAAGGAAGAAAAAAGAGTTTTGCACAGGTACATGCTATTCTACATGTATCACATAGTTGCTTTGTTATCCACCTTAAGGAGTTAAGTGCTGCCTTCCACACTTTTGTGGATAAAGTGGATTATTCCATTTCTTTTTACAGTAAGGGTTAGAAATACCTGAAATGTGGGGTAGAAATATCTGAAACATAGATGATAGAGCTTCCATTTAATTTCATTCCGTCTTTACGAGTAATACTTTGATTTTAGCCAGCCCTGAATATTTCTCCCATGAACAAGTTGTATGTGAACTGTCACCTTTAAAAAAGCAGTCTGAATTGCATTTAAATACAGTTCGTTGGAAAAAGAAACAAACCAAAAAACAGTAGGAAAGCAAGCATCAGCTTATTAATATAAGTAAAAAGGTGAATTGGCTCCTGTTAAGGAGTGAATGGATCATCATCTATTTGCAGAACTGTTTGTTAGGACAGAGTTTCTCCATAGGATTAGCACTACCAGATTATGGCACTCTTTTCCAATAGTTGTCCTCCTCTAGTTTGCTCATAATACTATAACACTGTTCTTAGGGAAATAGCTAAAAGGAAGGCAGGAAGGAAGGAAGGAAGGAAAGAAGGAAATCCTGCTCGTTATATTCATGAAAGTAAAGAAGAACAATAGTTTACCAAATTCTAAAAAATATTTAGGTGACAGCTAAATACAAGAGGCAAATATTGCTTATAGTTGAGATGTAAAAATCAGACATATGATAGAAAAATAGGTTTTGTTTACATACAGTATCACTATTTATTGTAGAGAAAAGATGCCTTTTATTTGTGCATTTGGTCAGTTTTCTCCTCTTGGCTTTAGCAGTGCTGAAGAGAAAGGGAAGAATCGGGTCCCTCAGCCTGCTGGCCACATTCCTAATGCAGCCCAGGGTACCACTGACCACCATCTTTGCCACATGGACAGTCAGGCTCCAGCATGTCCTGGTGCCTGGCAAGATTCTTCCCTAGTTCTCCCCTTTTCTATACTTCCTGCACGTGGAAATGTTATACGATTATAAAACTATGTAAAGAGAAGGAAAGTTAGCTTGGTTGATTTATGGGTCCTATAATATTATTTCTGAATAACAATATGGAATAGAATTTAAATCTCTAATTATTCTCATCTGTTTTTTCTTACTTTAAAACCAGTGAATGCAAGTAAATGAATGGCTAGCTGTTAGAAAGTATTAAAATTTTATTGCTGCTTTTTCATGCATTTGAGATGATTAGCAATATTTTTCTTAATTATGACCACTAGATGTCACACTTCACCGATGTCTGTTTGAAAAGGTGACTGTTGAATTGTGTCATGGAACTGGGAGTTGACCTGCTTCTTGGCAGTGAGGCAAGGTTAAATATGCTTACACCTTCCATGATGGGGAACGTTTGTGTAGCCTAGCCTATCTCTGCTGTGTGAAACCAAGCAAATTTTTGTAATTTTGTGACTTAATTTGTTCGTGTGTTGTTTCAGTTCCCAAGCAGATAGCAGTTCATTCTCTAATCCAGCCTGAAGTATTGTTGATGACAGTTAGATCTAGTTCTCTTATTCTTTGAGGTTTTTTTGCAAAAGACAGTTGATTTCTGTGCTCTCCCCCAACATGTTTGTCAAATCAGAAACACAAAACATAGCAGGTAGAATCACAGCCCTTTTAGTAGCCAAATGTACTTAGCTAAGGTAAGGAGAAGACAAGATTCCCAAAGGCTTTTTCAAAGAGATTTGCCTACTGACTCCTTTCCTTTCCATGTGTTCACTGGCCTAATAAAGGAAATAATCTGGTGTAGGTCTCTTGATTCTTAGAGCAAAAACATCATTACAATTTGCAAAGCCAGTATTCTTTACAAAGACTCTCTTCTCAACTAAATAAGTTTCAAAAAAAAATAATATTAAGGGAATGAATTTATGTTTGCTAAACCTCATACTATTTTTCTCCTGCCCTCTGTATTGCTCTTTTTTTCTAAATTACCTCTAAAGGGTCCTGTCCAAAACCATGAGTAGTATTTTAGGTGAGACTTCATTTGAGCCAAATACTATAGATTAATTCCTTTCAATGGCACAAAAGTACAATGCTCCTGTCCTTTTAAAAAGAAAAAATAATCTGTCACAGGTTTTATGTCTTTTTGCAGTGCCATCAGACTCCCTTTGGTTTGTGATGTAACGTAATCCCTATAAACTTTTCTTCTGTGTGCTGTCTGGCCAGCTAGATCTGATTGTAATATGTAATTTTTCTTTCCTTGGCTTAATATGATGTGCCTCTCAGTTTCTTGGCATAATTTCAGGCTGTCACCTATATAATTTATTACTTTGTGGAATACTTTTTTACTATGTATTTGTTAGATACTTTTTTGTTACGTTTGGTAGTTACAGTCCCATTCTTCATCTTTAAATTGCATGATTGAGAGTAACTGCTTTAAGAGACTACCATGTTCACTGCTTTTGCAACACGTTACCAAATAACTAATAAATTAGCAAGTCCAATTAACTAACCACACCACTATTACTAATTTGTACCAATAGTATATTTCACATTACTGTACACAATCACCTATAAAGCTCGTCATCATCACTTTTAAATCTGATGATGAGTTACTTTTTCTGGAGTAACCTTTTTATGCAGCAGAAGGCGGTACTACCTTCTACCTCCCATTTCTACCTTCACACTACTCTAGTCACCTACTTCTGTTCCTGCTGACGCAACTCAGTGCTTGGATTGTTTGGCCACTGGTCTGTTTTTCATGGTCATCATTATTTTTCTGCAGTATTCAGGGTAAATAGTCACCTGTGGTATTTATATGTTTGCTCTGATAAATACTTGTGTACCAAGTACCATGTGATCTGACCTTTCGCACACATTATTTTTGCAACAAGTATGAAGTCTGCAATGACTTCACTACTTGGAATTTGTAGTTCTTTGTGTTCCATGTGGTTTTTACTGTGCACACAAGTATAGAAGAATCTGTCTCACTGACTTCTCCAAAGGTGGTAGTTCCTGCGGCCTGTCATCCATCAGGAGTGCTGGTATGACGTGATGGGCTGCTCCCAGACTCCACCAGGACTGTAGCCCAGACACTCACGTTGCAGAACAGACATGCAGAAATTACTGTCTTGCTACTGAAGACTCACCGGATTCTAAAAGTGTAGAAAATGCAGTCGGTGGCGAACAGACATGACACTCCTGGGAAATGTGCTGCCCGTGACTGACGTGGGCCGCACAGGAGCATTTCTGGGACTGGAGAATAAGCTTTGCACAAGCACAATTAATATAGCATTGAATATGTTACTATATTGCTGCTATTACTACTATAATATATGTTTCATTGAATATGTTACTATAAACTAAAGACTTCAGGCTTGTGGAACACCACAGAATATGAGTGAGGGAGCATCTGTTGTTACGTAACTCCCATGGTGTCACCATGAGCATTAAAGCAGATAATTTGTGTGGGTTCTCCTGCATACAATTATCATCTCTTGTCTCCAGCTGCTCATTGTAGTGAGAGAGGCTGGAGGAGGAGCAACTTCAAGATGATCTCGCACCTGATTGAACATGTAGGCAAATGGAAAAGGTCATTTGCAAATAAATTCTGTTTGCAACTTTTTCCAGGAGGTTTAAGGTGGAAAAGGCTTGTTCTTTTTTTTTTTTTTTTTTTAAAGATCTGGTGATTTCTAAAGGCAAACAAATTTGCCTGTTAGGAGAAAGAGAGTATAGCAGCTTATATTACCGAACAGAACTACCTGTCTGTCTCTGGGGCTTGGCAACTCAAAGATGTAAGTGTTCCTTTAGTCACAGAATGTAAAAGAGGAAACAGACTGTTCTTCTCTCAGACTATCAGAAACTTGATGACTGTACTGCAGTTACAGAATAGGACTGTCTCTTACCAAAATTGAACACACAGGTTTGCTATATGAACAACCCTGCCATCTAAAATTTGTATGAAAACAATATAAGCATCACCTTGGCACCAATACTGATAAACTGTGTACAAAAGTAACATTAAAATTTTCCTTACTCACTATGTTGCTGTTGGCACCTAACCTTAATAGGCCAGAGGGAAAAGACTAATTTAGACCTTGCTACTGTTCTTTTCGAAGTGCAGAAATAGAGACCAGTCAATAGATTATCTGCCAAAACATATCACTATCCAGTTTTTTTCAAAATTAGGTTAGTATTTACTTTTGAGGTTCTTGTTTACAGTAACAAAAATCTGACTGTTTGTAGGGCAGGTGATAAACAATTTCACCATCACAAGATTTTTCTACTTTAATCTGTGTACAATCTGCTTATGTGAAACAGAACTGAAGTTGGAGAAAATACACCTTTTGCACCAGTTTAAAGGAACTGGGTCCACAACATTAGAGTTAAAAATTGTTGAGACAGTTTGTGAACTTTTTAATCCCATTACCTGATCAGGAGAGTCACGGACAAGCATGTGGTGGGAAGCTAATAGAGCAAAGCTTTCTGCAGGCCTTTTAATGTTGGCTTTGGTTTAAAGCATGAGCTGTTATATTTCAAGGTAGTCCATAACTTCCCATCTCTGTGTTAACTGGCTAAGGCTACATCAAACTTTCCTTGCAGAGAATGTAGGGTTCCATGCAGTTATCTAAATTATGCATGAACTTGATGAACCTATCCCAGACTCCCACTGCCAAGCCCTCTTGCTGTTGAATCCTGCAAGGATTAACACAACTGAATAATGAGGTTGTGAAACAGGTTAGAGATGCTTTGTTTGCTTTCTGCAGTAGGTGCAGTGAGGGCTGTGTTCAGCAGAGCAAAGATACACCGTCATGTTACATCTCTAGTGCCTGTTACAGGTTTTCCAAGTGTTCATCAGTATCTGAATTGAGCCAATGAATATTACATCAGCACTTCAGTAGATCTTTTAGTAATGTGCTGTTGTTTCTCCTGTGCTTACAGACACAAAAATCTACTTACTTACCAAATAGAAATCCAAAATACCATTTTTTTTTTTTTTTTTGAATTTGTGGTGGTGGTTGTAGCTGTTACTACTGAGTACACTCACAGAATATCTTCTCAACTATGTATATTAAATTGACATTTTCACTTCTTAAAATATCTGAATCTAATCTCACTAGCTAGACATTCACCTTACTAAAACCAAATATCAGGCTTTCAACTGAGTTAGTGTTAAACAAGTTGTTGATACAAAATACCCAGTCACAAATGTTTCAGATCTTGGGTTATCAACTTGGTTTTGCCTATCCCTGACAAATACTGTCTCAAGGTGATCAAAATACACGTAACTTTGATCATATTTTTGTCCTATTGAAAATTATTGTTCTGTTTTAAACACTGTGCAACGGAACCAACTTTACAGGTGACAACTGTAGTAAAATACAGGATGTATTTTTGGAAGTAAATGCCATTGAAGCACATTATTTATTTCAAGTAAAGCATATTAAATATTTCAAGCGTATTTCATTTTTCTTTTCCTTTTAATTATCTTGAAATTAAATACATATAATGAGTGCAGTAAATCATACAAGTTCCTGTGTAGCGCATGACTATATGACAAATAGGGTACCTCGTCTCTCTCCCTCTCTGTTTTGCTGATGATAGTACTTAGTAGGATGCATGATTCATGTCATACAATAGAGGGACAGGGCAGCACACAACTCTCATGCATAAAATTGGCTTTAAATTAATTGCAATGGAAAGGAACAGTATGTTTTTCTTTCTGCTTCCACTTACTCACCTGACAATACGCCTGTAGACACTCATGAAACTTTTCTTGTCTTGTCACTATTGTAGACGTTGGCAATAATATTTTTCTCTTCTGCAGGCTGCTCTGACTCTTCCACGGAGACCACTTCTTCATTGTTCTACTGTGATTCCTGTGGTGGCTCTGACGTTGAAATTTATCATGCAGCTTTTCAGGCTTAAGGACTCATGGTGCTTTCTTCCCTGGATGTTGTTCATATCCTGGACTTCTCATCACATCCGTGATGGGATTCGTCACGGCCTCTGGATCTGCCCATTTGGAAAAACTCCTCCTTTGCCGTATTGGCTGTATGTGGCAATTACAGCATCTTTACCTCATCTATGTTCATTTATTATGTATTTAACAGGCACTAGAGAATTAATGTCTATAAAACATGGAATCCGCATTGATGTATAGGAATAATGGCTTTTAGGGGTGGTTTGTGCTCGCACTTGAAATAACCTGCCTGTCTATCACTGAAGGGTTTCCTTATGTTTCCTACACTTTCTGAGTTAGGCATTTTAAGGTTGTGGAGCCAATTACAGCTCTTGTGTCAATTCCTTGTAGTCATAGAACCTATTTAATGAATGATAATAATTTTACATCTATACATTCCCCTTGTACAGTGTGTGGTCTTCCATGATAGTTCATGCATAGCAAGCTGATTTATGAAGTTCTTAGTTTCTCTCTCTAGTAATTACATTACATTTTACTATCATGGTGCCATTCATCTGATCACTATTCACTTTGGATTTGTATTCTGCCTTTAGAGAATACATTTCATCTAGATAGTATTTGTATAGCACTTTAAAAATGTGAAGTTCTATATAAATGCTAAGTATTACTGAGGATTTAATAGTGTATGGCACTTCTAAAAAAATCCTCAGTTAGCCTTTCGAATTTTTTTATGTGCTCGGAGTCCTGCTGCACTGTTGTATTCAACCATTTTAAAAGAAATACTACCTGTATTTCACACTGTCTATCCACACCTCTTTGAACCTGCAATCACAGAGTGTTTTACTAAATTCTATATCCCCCTGTAGTTGCTTGGTACTAAATTTGCAGATAATTACTAGCTTCAAAATTAGAAAGGAGTAGACAGTTTGGTTATAGTATTATGGTGTGTTGGCCAAATTGTTAAATTTATAAAAATGCACTAATTATGAATACTAATTAATCTGGAATCAAGGAATTTCAGTAGATATTTAAGAATTGTGTGAAGATTCAGGGAGACACAAGAAAATAAAAAATTGCTTATAATACAAGTTTGCTTAAAGACATTACTGCTCAGTAAAGCATTTTCCATAAAGTGCAATATCATCCTCATAACTGTAAAATAAAATGCATTATTATTATTATTATTATACAGAAATAGAAATTTCCTCATAAATAAGTTCCTTAAGGAAAAGTGTTATTATGCTGCAAGTTTATGAGGTAGTAATTTGCACTATGGACTATTTCAGTTTTCATACAGACATCTCTCAGAAAGAGGCCCAAATTAAAAGTTGTCTGGTCTTGTTTAACTCGACAAGACTGTCTAGACTTGTGTAGTTTATGGTGTACAAGCTGAGAATGTCTATTAATAATTTTTAAATTTTTTATTCATTGCCCATTAAAGAGATGGGGCCTTAACTACTCCAGCTTGTGATGAATAGCTGTCAAAGGGGATAATTTTTATGGAACTGCATGTATAGTGTAGCATGTGCTTAACTTAGGTTACCAAGGAGTGTAAGGGTTTATGTGATGTGTACATTTACATTATTAAATGTATATTAGAATAAAGTTTAAAAAAAAAAAATTAACTGGGATGCCTGTCTTAATGAGTACCAGAAACTTTCTGTGGCTGCAGAATACTTAAGGCTCTTTGCAGCACTTTGTGCTAAATACGGAAAGTGTTGCACCTCTTTAAAATGTGTCTTTCCACCAGAAGAATAGTCTCTGCCCTGTCTGTTCTCCATGTTAGAAATATATGCCGATGCAAAAATTTCTGATAGTACAGTGGGCCTGTCTGGTCTTTATTATAAAATGAATAAAAGGTTTCTTTCTTGGAAAAACGATTGGAAGAGCAAAACATTCCTTAGAGGGTTATCCTCATGCTGTGGATTTCTGTCCCTTAGAGTTTTCCAGAAACAGCATAAGAAATGTCTTGGTTTAGAGCCCTCAGATCAAAAGTGTCTTTTATCCAAAGGCGTGATGGTTTACTAGAGGAGCATTGCTCATTCATTTACTTCTACCCTGTATTTTAAACTACAGGCTATGAAATGCCAGTAATGAATAGATTTTGTGCAAGGGGGGGACAGTGAGGCCTGTGTAGAAAATTTTCTGTATTCTTGTTTCATGGTATAATATTTGTATAATTTTATGCTTTATCCAGATTTTTTGTGAAGGGAGATATATACAGGAACAAAGTGTAGAATTACACTTTCTCACTTTTAGACTGTAGCTGTGGCGTTTCTGGTAATTGTATGTCCACCCACAGTCCTTAAGATCAGTACTGTACTGTTCTAGCTATGTTTAAAGATCAGTTAATGAGTACTTCTTCAGTAGTTTAAAACTACATATTTTCATTCTCTTTATTTCTAGATATTTCTGTGTGAGCTTTTACAGCGACTTTGAGCTGTGTTTTGAAACACTGTTTTTTCTGGCCATGTTCTTACACCAGTTCTATCACAGCAATAGGTGAACCCCCCTCAGACACACGTATTAAGGAAAGTAGCAAGTACTTTGTAGCACGATTTCTTTCCTTCCAGAGAGACATGGCAGTCTCACACCTCAGCCTGACATTTAGGCAGCTTTAGCTGAGGCCCTCAGCAACTTTTCAAGGTAAACTGACACGTGGTGTGTACTGCTGTAATTTGTGGGTAGCCAGAGTAGGGCGCAAAGGAGAAGTTAGGTGTTTGTTTCAGCCTATGTGTCGTGGGCAGAGTGGGAGCTAGAGTTTATGGAGAAGCCCTCCTCTTGAGTCGCAAGGCACAGACAGGACCCTCTTGCTTTTTAAACTCCTCACAGAGGCCTCTGGGTGCAGTTGGATCCAGCCTTAGCCCCAGACTCCATCAATGGTTTATGTTAATGGCTTAAACAGGCATTACTGAACTTTTTCCCAGCTGTGTCCCACAGGATTAAGGATGACAAACCAGAGATATTTATGTAAAAATAAATTATTTATTATGATAATGATGAGACTAAAAGATCTTAATCAGAATTGTTTACTACACAGAATAGATGCAGATGCTGTAAGTAGTCTAGTTCAGTCCACTATTTTTGAAGCAATATTGAAGCAATTATATCAAAGGTAGCAAAAGAAGTTACGAAGTAGAGATTGTTGTTACTCACCCATACCAATGACTGTGGGCAAATCTCTTTCTCTCAGCTTCGAGGGGTAACCTTGAGGCACTTCCCAACTCAAGGAAGGAATCTCCACACAAGCTCCAGAAAGGAGATTGTTAGAAGACTCTCCCAACTCATTAAAAAGTGGGAGTGGGCCCTATGTTTCCAGGCCAGGTGTGCCAGCTCATCATCTTTAGATAAGTTTGTACTAGTTGTACCACCACTTGTTTGTTGCTTTATCCGGTACTTTAGCAGGTCTGCCACAGCTTCACCTTTCTGTCAGGTGTACTTAACTCTGGGATTAATGAGTCAGGCTGGTTTCAGCATTATTCCGCACCAAAAGCACCAGGACAACCCCCTCCTCCATTCCCCACTGACAGCTTTGCAAACAGGGCATTATTCGAGCTGTGTTACTCCCGTCCACGCAGAGCACCCTGCCCAACGCCTGCCTGCTACGGGTGAATTGCCCAACAATTCCTCACCAGTATTTCTTGTATATTTCAAATTCACTGATGTTTCCAACGATGCATCGATACCCACCACGTGTAGCAAAACCATGACAAAAATAAACCAAGATGCTAAAAGTATAATGGCTTTGTGCTTTACTGCATGTATCACTATAAAGGATAAATGTAAAATACGAAAAGTGTGTGAATTACACAAGACATGGTTTGCAAAGTCAAGTAATGATGTTGTGCTCAATGTATGATACATATCACTAAAATATTAGGTATTTCAGTGATTCTTTTAATATGCCACTCTAAATATTTTCCATGTATTTTCAAGTTGAACTGAAAAAGTTGAAGAAAGTGTAGGGTTTTTCTAACTTACTTTGTTAGAACTGTGCTGCTTTTTTTTCTTGCATTGATGAATTGCTGCTGTAAAAAGTAGTTACTAATAGCTTCCAAGTTAAAAGAAAAATGTTAGACTGTTTCTTCTCCCCAGTCCTGGAGAAATAAGATAAAATTTCTCCTAATTCCCTGTTGGCCTTAACAGAATGCGTGAACATGTTTCTTATAACTTTGCATTCTCCTTTTAAATGTAATCTGTATTTTCACCTGACTGCTGGTATCACTTTTTTCTACAGTGCAGTATGTTATATCATGTGCCCTGAATAACATATTGGTAAGTGAATTATTCATAATTGATGCCATGTCCCAAGGAAAATGATGCTAAGTCTGAATTAAACTGAAGTAATTTTTACAGCAGGCCACTGATACTGACTTACTATGAGAAGATCATTTCCTTTGCTAATGGAAATAAAGTTCCAGAAAGAGAGAGAAGGGGTTAAAATTCAGTCTGAAGGAAATGTTAGTACATAGTTAATTTTGGACACATATTTTTATTCCATCACTGTCAGTACGAAGCTAAGTGATGAAATGCATCAGAAGAGTACATGTCTGTTTGAGTAATTGAGCCAGTCTAAATTCTGTTAATTATGCAAATTTATTCAGGGCAGAACAAATTTTGTATTCTCAATGTTACACTTCATGAGCTTTGATCAGCTGGTAATTTTGAGCCCACAAACTAGGTTTTGTTGCCCTGCTACAGGCAGACCTTGCATTGAAGCAAAGGAAGAGCTGTCAAGTTGAAATACCTTTTGCCTTCATCACAAAAAACCAGTAGTAACGCTTTTCCTCAAAACAATAAGTTGGTGCATTCAGTTCTTTCTTAAAACTTTCTAAATTTTACATCCTCTGCATTGAATTTTTGAATTTATATTTTCAAATTGTATATTTGAATGCTGTATTGTAGAACTGTTTCCTGTTCTTTAAACCCCCTATTAAAGTTAGTACCTGTATTTTTTATATATACAAATATATGTACACACATAAATATATATTACACATTGAGCCTTCCTTCTATGTTCATGTAGTAATTTTGCATTTGTTTAGCCTAATTTTGTATTGGTTTTTCCTAGGATGAGGAGAAGTGTTTGTCTCAGTGACTGGGGAAACCTAGGTGTGCTACAGCTTAGCAGAAACATTTTAGTGGGATGTGAAGGAAATCTTCAGAATACTGAAAACTAGAAAAGAGATTATACTGTCCTTTTGATGGAAGCATTCAGTAGGTTTCTAGGCAGTTTTTAAAACCAGATTTGTTTAATCAAAACTAATAGACTGAAAACATTTGTCTCAGTAAATACGTGTGAACAATCTGTGTGAAACTGGATTTGTATAATGAAACTGTTGCAGGGATAATTGGCCAAGTTGTTGTTGCTATATCCACCACAGAAACAACTCCTTTGGCCAAGGAATGTTAGTAATATCGCTAGAGCTTTCCTTGTGTTGCCAAGGGAATTCAATCTTACTTTGGTCTCATTTTTCACTTTAAAAATTACATTGAGCAAGGGCTCCTTGCCTGGTGTGGGGTAATTTCCTTAAACTGCTGTCCACTCATTCACATCAGTTTTTACAGATAAGCCAAAGAAGCTCAGTACAGTAATTGTGCAAAATAAATTGAATCAAAGGTAGTAGACATAATATTGGCATAAGGAATTTAGAAGGTAGAATGCTTGTAGTTTCACAGTTCCATTCAAATTGCTGATAATCAAAACCAACTCCTTTTTATGTATTACTGCCAGCAATTTAGAAGCAAAGTTTGTGGTGACTGCTCTAAAAATTTGAGGTGTCTTTGGGCCCAGTGAATACCGTAAGGTTAGAGTAATCAGGCTTTATCAGTGTATTTCCGACAAAATAATCTGTGTCATCTTGTTCATGTAGCCACATACAATACATAGATACAAACACTGAGCTATTTCCTAGTCTTATTGTGGAAGCATGGTTGTGGCTTGGGGAGTTTTGGTACAAAATGCTCTAGCATGGGCTCTCCTGGTGCTTGACTTAATTCAGGCTGGATCATAAGCATGACCCTGCTGCCTCAGTGTACCAAATACCTCAGCTGGGTGTAGCAAATGTAAGTGGTAGACATCTGTCTGACAGTAAACTATCATAAAGACCCTTTCTATTCAGTGTATGGCTGCTCAGTCTATTCAGTGGTGCTTAAAATGTGATTTATCTCTTCCTAAAAGAGATGTATGCTTCTGGTGTACTGAATTGCATTCCAGTCGTCACAGATTGTTCTAACTAGACGGTACATGACTATAATTGGGATTGTGGATTGGGCTTGTCTTCCTGTCCTTCACGTGATTTCCTTTTGATGGAGAAGGAAACTATCTCTTCAAGGACTATTTTATCCAGGAGTTCTTTGACATATAACATAATAATGTAAACATTAAAAAGTGAAACAACTAGAGGCAGTTCTCAGGAGGCACTGATGCTATAGTTGCTTCTAGACTGGCATATTTCAGTAAAGGGATGACCAGCTTTTAAAAATTAATTTTAGCTTTTAAAATGCAGATGAAGCATTTATGGTAGAGTTAGACAATTTTGTCAAAATCTGTCCAAACACAGAAGTTTCTCTTTGAAAGATTTCACAGTTTCAGTTGGAATATTAATCATGGCTGAAATTTTCAGTGCTAAATCTTTGCTTCAGTTTGCTATTTGTTCTAGATTCGGTGTATGTGGACTTAGATTAGGAACGTGAAATTTGTTAAAAGTTTGCACTTTTTTCTCCCTTGAAACTTGACACAGAAGAGGCTCTGTTTAAGTGTCCTAAAGTAGGGCTTGTATTAGGTACTGCTAGTCTCTGTGGTAATAGAGAAAAGCTGATCACCTGATAACTGTCATGATAAATATTTATTGCAGTTAGAAACCCCTGATCCTGCTCTGCAGCACTACTGGGCAGATGTGGCTGTGTTTGCTGCTGCCATCTGCAGACTCAATGCGAAGAATGAGTGCTGCAGTGTTAGTTAAGGGAAACCATGGCTTGAGTATGTGCTGTGTGGGGCTCCATCCTTCAGTGGTTTCTGTGAGTGTTAAACCCTGCTTCTGTTACAAAGAAAGTCTTGAGTTTCAAAAAAAGAGGTTTTTTTCCCCAAAGAATTTCAGCCACTGAAAGTCTTGTTGAATTATCAAATTTCTTGAAAACTCATTTCAGATAAGAAAACCAGTTTGGTAGCGACTTGATTTACAAGTAAGTATATTCTTGCTGTCTGTTTAAAAGTGAGGGATGTTGGCACATTTCTGTAGTTCTCTGTTGCCTGGATTAGCCTTGCAAAAAAAGGACATTTTCTTAGTCACCAAGTGTGAGCATTTCCCCTCATTTTAGTGAACAGATAGAAAGCTTTGGAAGTGTTGAGGACAACTTTTTTTGTGTTTGGCACATATTCACAAGCATTCACCTGTCATGGTTATGAAAGGTATTCAACAAAAGATGGAAAATGCCTTGGACTAGGTGTACACTGAACACTTAATCAGAATGTGTCCAAACTGCTTCTGTAACACACTGTAGGTGAATCTCTGCAAGAAAGTAACTGATAGTGTGGAAAAGTCTACTGGAAAACAAAGCATTGAAGACAGAATTGCTTTGCCCTGGCTTTTTTCTTCACCCTATTGTTCTACCTCCCTGCCTTGCAGGACTGGCCTTTGAGAGAGTTTGTTCTCATTGCCACACATTGTGCACATACTCCAAGCTTATGTGAAAAGGGAAAGGTTTCAAATGCACAGGTGAAGGTGAGTTGCCTGATAGTAGCAGAATGCTCTGTTCCTCATTTGGTGGTAGGTGATACCAAGAGGGGGTGGGGGAAGCACTTCTCAAAAGGATTGCTATTGATTAAAGGTAGACAACACGTTATTTCCCTGGCGCTGGTGATATTTCATTATGCCAGTTTATCTCTCCAGTTTCCCTGGCAGGAGTTACTTATTGCTGGAGATAAAAACTTTACATTTTAGTTGAGATTCCATACTGACATAATTACATCTACAGAGGTAATAAACACTGATGTTCTCAGTGCAATGAGAACAGCTTCTACTAAAATTTTCCAAGTTTGTGCTATATCTAGACTTGCAAAAAAAAAAAAAAAAGCAACAGAATACTTTACATTAGAGATGTTGTTTGGAAACACCCACATCCTGTCATGTTTACAAAGGGTGTTTGCTATTTCTGCTTCCTTTCTATCCCGAAGTTAACCATACTTGCCAGCCTTTAGCTGCTTCACACAGAGGGAAAGAACTTGCAGATTTAAATTCAGAGGAAAATTTGGTTTACCAATGTTTCTGCTAGGCCTTCAAAGTCAAAACAGTAGAGCAGAGTGTTATGGGACATACAGAAAATACATTTTAACACTATTGAATGTTTTATTCCTTCATACTTTATCAAAATAAAACTTCACTGCCACTTGTTTTTTTTCCTCCAGTCCTTTCTTTGCTCTATCTCCACGACTCTCCTGGTGGTAGCATTTCACATTTGTCTCCAATGTGCTTTGTAAGAATTACCCAACCCCACTGGGTCCCTAATTAGTTTACAGGAGGAGAAAAAGCTTATTGTCTAATATGAACAAGTAGGGTAGCTGAGCCAATAAGTGTGTTCAAAGGTAAATTCTTTGAAGCTGAAGAAGAAGAGATGAATGGAGAATGTTATGATGAAATGTAGTTCTTCAAGAAAAAGACTGATCTAGAGACGAGCTTGTTTCAAACTGTGTAAGGACTAGCTTGGAGTTTCATGGTTAAATGGTATGTACCAGCCACTTCCTGCTAGCTGATCTAAAGTGATGAAATAGTTTGGGTTTTAAAACTATGAAAACAGAGCAGGTTTTGCAAACAACTTTGCAGTGCCAGGAAATGGGATCTGGAATAGTGATGAGGAACTAAGATATCAAATTCACTTGCCAAAGTAAATCAATTCCATGCCCCAAGTTAGTCAATAAATGTAAATGTGCAGGACTTTTTCCATCCAAGTATTTGATGGACTGGAAACCACTGGATAATTTGAAAAAACATGCATTGAAAGAGATTACAGGAAGACAGAGGGTGTCGTATCCTCTGGAGGGCACAGAACCACCCCTGAGCAGGACAGTCAGCATTTACTTGAAAGATTTGTCTCTTATTCCTGTGTGATTTCTGTTGCAACCCAAGGACTGGATCTCTGAAGAAGCGGATGATTCAAGGTGGTCCATCCTTAACTGGAAACATACAGTCAGAGGTATTAGAGTGTATATGAAATTAAACAAAAAATTTACTTGCCCAACTTCAAGTGGCTAACATAACCTAAAAGGCATTTAAAGTGCAAATTTATACCTGTGTATCGTCACAAATCAAATTAACTCTGTTACATCTGTGCAGCCTTGGTCTGCTTGGTTTGCTGTGGTAGTTTCATGATGTAACCTTTACTGCAAATGAGGAATATTTGGTGACCACATTTCTTTAACTGGAATTCAAAAGAAAAGTGGGCCAAATCCAGCAACCAAAGCCCTTCTGGTATTAATGAGCGAGAACTATAGAACGTATTATTACATATTATTAATAACATTCTTATTAATAATTTTTTTGTCCTGGGTAGTGCAGGGAGGTTTCAGTCACTCATTATGTTAGATGTTGTTTAGCAGTAGGACGATCTGTGCCCAAGTAGTACAATATAAAGAGTTCGGTTTATATCATGTAGGTAACATTTAACTGTAAAAATATGAAAATAGAGGAAGTGGTTGTAATCTTAAATTCAAGTAACAGACTTTATAAATGTAAACTAGAACTAATGAATGCAAATTAGTAGTTATTTTTTCAAGTTGTTGGCATTCCCCATACCCCAGGGACTTGTGAAATTCATGCTTCTGGTATTCAAAAAAGAGAGTGGCCAGGAATACTCCCACACTTTTCATGCTTTTTCTTTAAATTAATGTTAAAAAAATTTCCAAGTGTGTTTTCCTGAGACAATGACCTCATAGTGAATGATGGAGAGGATCTTAATCCAATTCATGCATCATTTTACAGTTCAAAAATTTACTCTCTCTGTGTCCCATTGTTAGTAGAGTACGGCCTCTTTTAAAAGCACGGCAAATCTGATTTTTTCCAAATGAGACAGTAGAAATTAACCCAACTGCAGTCCTGTCTACTGTATTTCATCATAACACATGACGGAGTTGTACACTGAAGTTATTTTGTGCCATTCTGTGGGAAAAAAAAAGAACAAAAAAAAAAATAAAAGAAAATGGTATGGGGAAGAAGCTGCTTTGGATGACTGCTCCTTGCATTGTGAGCTTCCCCACTTGTGCCAAGCTGCCTGACAGCCTCAAAGACAGAATGGGCATTGATAGGAAATTTATGCAAAGACACAGAGTGAAAACACTCATTTGCAGTAGGCCGCAAGGCCTGTTCAGGAAGGAAAGATCCTTCATTAGTGTCACCCTCACATTTCTTAGCCTGGGCTATAGAAAGCATAAAAGAAGTCTTGGTCTACACTGGGCTTAAAGGAACTGTGAATTCAGCTCTAAACAAAGAACCAAGTATGCTGTGTGAGACTGACGAGTAGAACATAGCCTCAGAGGCCTCAGAGCTGTGAGGGGACCTGTTACCTGGCAGACCTGAGGTCACGTGAAGTTGTAGAAAAGCCTCAGTGCTAGCTAAATAACAAAAATGTACCATGAGGGCATGATGGTTTATAAGACAAAATTGAATTTAAACAAGGGCTGCAAGAGATCATAGTTCAGGGTTGTTAATGACTTCAGAGGCTACTGTCACAGTCAGTGAATCTGGGTCAGGAAAAGAGTCAGAACTGCATTTGTTCTCTGTGAAACGGGTGCAAGGCTGCTGTTTCCCACGCGTTGCTGCAATGTGCTGCATGTGCTCCACACACACTTGTGTTGGTATAACCTTGTCTGCGGTTATGTTTGCGCTCGTCCTGCGTAAGCCTCTCTGACCATAAACGTGTTCAGCCAAAGTGTAAGACCAGAACATTTTTGTTTATTTATGTTGGTACAAAACAGCACCAACCTTTTTAAAAAACTTGACTTAATGCATTTCTGTTGAATATTTGTCACTTTTTGTTACCATCCTATGCATACAATGTTGGGTTTTAAAAGATAGGGAGATCAGAAGAGATGCTCAGGATACATCTTGTCCAGAAAGACAGCTTCAAGTTTTTTAGGACTCAGGAGAAGCAAATTAGAAACAGAACATCCTGCTGATCCAGACCACTGACCTGTGTGGTCAGATACTGCTTCCGTAGGGCATAAGCTTTCACATGTTTGTGAGTAGACCTTCTGTCCATCCCCCATTTTGGTTTTTGCCCTTTGGAATCAAAATCACAGACTCACTTCCTCATTCAAAAAGTCCTTTAAGGCATATGACAAAAAAAAAACCCATCCAAAACTTAAGAGTATCTGATCTTTGGCACTCAGCTTTGTCATGACAAAAGGCAAAGTCTCTTGGGAGGTAGAGTTGGAAAGAGGCTATGTGGACACTGATGTAAATGTCGTATTTTTTATTTGGTTTCAAGAAAAACTAAGCTGTGTAGTCAAGAAGATACGTTTATTTTTAAAATAATAAGGAAGCATGCAGAATTACTGATCCTTGTTCTATTCAAAACCACAAATCCCAAGTACTTATTTCCTGCTTGTGCATCTCAGCATCAGGTTTTCTCCTGAGCCAATCAGCCGTGGAAAACATCTGCCATTCTTTCTCTTCAGCACCCACCTTGTGGTCCTCTAAATTATAATTAATTTTTTTAAAAACAGAGATTGAGAAGGGAAAGTTCTTCAGTTTGTCCTTTTGCTCACTGCCTCAATAAATTAGGTCCTTCTTCTAATGCTGCATAATAGTGTGTCAGCCTTAAATGTCATACTGGATGTATGGAAAGGGTTACAATTTGGCTATCTCAGATGATGGGAACATGCCATCAGAAGCCAGTATGTCCAGTTCACCAGCAATAATATACTCTATGGCAGTCTCGAAGTAACTTTTTGAGGTGAATCCTGGGGCTGTGCTCAGGTCTGACTCCCCAGAATGGTTCAACATCTGCAACATGATGCTAACACAGCATTCTATCAAATGGTACTCCTTGCTTCTTCAGTAATTGTTTTCTGGGTGTCTGCCTCTTTAGTCTGCAACATTTTCAAGGTCATTTTCCCTGCAGTCTGTTTCATTTCTTCAGAGTGGAACAGAATCACAGAACTTGTATCAGCCTCAGTTTTCTCATAGTTCTCACTTCAAAGAGATTTTCACTTCTGTTTTGAATGCTAGTCATCTTCTCTCTTCTCTTCTCTTCTCTTCTCTTCTCTTCTCTTCTCTTCTCTNTTCTCTCTTCTCTCTTCTCTCTTCTCTCTCCTCTCTTCTCTCTTCTCTTCTCTGTTAGCACCTGTGCCACAGCATTCTCTCCTCCTCCTGTGGTTTGGCCTACAAAGCACTGCCCTGTGAGGAATGATCCCTTTTGCTGAGTACTAGTAGTAGGGGCTTCCTCTGTGCTGTTTCCATTGGTGATGGTAATTGCTGCCACAGGAAGAGCTTAAGTCCATACAGCCACCTCCAGTTAAAGTGTCTGGGGTTGTATTTGTGTCTATGTGTCTGTACATGGCTCTGTGTGTCAGCTGCTCCAGATGGCATTCAAAATACCCATAATAAACTGTTTACTGAAATGGACAGTGGGAAATACTAGGTATTTCTCTGAAATTTTAGCACTGCAGCCAGAACTGGCACCTTTGCCTTCTTGGTCTCTAAAGCCCAAAATATCATTTCAGGACAAAAACCTGCATCTTCTTCCGAAGAACTCAAGTTTCATCCTATTCTGTCAAAATTTAGTAGTCATGGAATGGGAACTCCATGCCCTGAGTGCCAGGCAACAGCACAGACAGAGACAAGCCTTTCAGCAACTCCTGCAGGTGCTGCACCTCTGCACACCAGAGAGTCCTGGGGAGGCTGAGCACAGCAGGAGCGTGTGAACATCATGTGTGGGAACATTCATCTGGTCCAAGGGGAATGGGTGCTCCTGTCCACCCCTCAAGTTTCTTCCCTGCTTTATGTACCCATAAGATGTAGTGTTAAGTGTAAGACAGATCCCACTGAGGCCCTAGCTGGCTGCTGGGGAGCTTTCCTGAGGTGTGGGTGTAACCATATCCTCCCTCTTGGGCAGAGGACTGAATCTGGCTTGCATATTGGAACTTGCATATTAAATGCTAATAATTTTCATAGCTCAAATTTTTCCTTGGGACTCTTCTTTTTTCCCCAAAGTAAAATACCCACAGATAAATTTCTGATATGCAGACAGCTGAATGAGAGTTATGCAGACCATTTTAAAGTCAGGGGTTTATGGTAGGCACAGGGTCATCCAACGCAGTCTAGAACAGGGGTCATCTGAGGAGGCCACAGTTTCTGGTTTTGACACCCACATAAACAATTGAGACATTGCTAGGAAGTCCAGAGTGTAATTGTAAATCATTGTGAAATCTGTCCATTCATTATTTAAGCAAAAGTAGAAAAAAAAATTATTACTGTGAGTTGATTATTGTGATCATTTACAGAGTAACAGGAAGTACTGTGATTAGCCTGTTGCATCTATGAACATTAGAAGCCTTCATCAAATTAAGTCTTGCTGGAAACAGTAAAGATCCAAAGTTGTTTCAACATGAATTAACCTGCTTAGCAAACTGGACTTAGTCTTCCTCAGCAATCAGCACTCCTGTTGCAAACGAGGGTTGTTTGCAAGGAATGAGTGAAGGAAGGAGCATTTAGTCTTGCCTCGGCTTGAGTAGCTGGAGAAACGTATATATAACTGAGTCCATTATATTACAGTGCACATTGAAGTAGAAGAAGTTACAATCATTAACCGCTCCTCAAAAACTGAAGGCTCAGATTAAAAGATCTGTCAGTTTTAGCCTTGCTAGCTGTTCTACTTCTAAGGCAGAACTTCAAAAAGGATTAAAACAAGCGTTTACTTTGTTTCTCAGGATAGAAGAATGACTAGCTTCTCATTTGCAACAGTTTCTGCCTGCAGGTTAGTGCTTTGATTTGAGCTTTGAATGCAATCCAAGTCAATATGTCAATAAAACTCGTTGCCTTCTTTCAGCTATACTTGTAACTAATGCCACTGTCAACTCTTGTCAGCCCAATTCTTGGAAAAGAATTTCTGGCTAACTCCTTCTTCCTTTGTAAACTGGATGGCTGCCTGCACATTCATGTGGAGCCACAGCACAATATTTGCTATTGTTCTCTGACTTTGTTTTTATTTTTAATTTCTCAGTCTCATTAATCAACGTTGTTTCCTCAGTTTACATTTTGTCCTGTTCCAATAGGTTTAGCATTTTAAATTGTTGACACATTATATAGCCTCCATAAAGTGAGGAGCATGTTCCAGGTCTGACACAATCCTAGTTTCCTTGCTGCACTTTCACATTGAAGTAAATGGCCATTTCCTTTATTCTGTACCTATAAATGACACCATGAACATAAGACAGAGGAACATAAGATATAAAACTTGTGCTCAAGCTGAAAGAAGTAAATTTTATTCAGCGTGCTGTTGTTTGTTGCCAGCAGCAAAGAAACTAATACCCAGGTACCTGTATTTACTCTGTGTTTCTGATAACATAGGAGATGTGTGTGTCTGAGCAAACTCTGGGGAACACTTAAAACTTGTCATACAGGAACAGCTCTTAAGAAACACAGAATGCTTTGGTTCTTCCTCCATCCGCATCACTGCTACAGCTCCCTGCACTCTATACTCTCACTGTGGAAAGACCCTTGTAATCTGTATCAAGTCATTGAAACTGCATCATCCCACATGAAGCATTTGCCAGAACAAATTAATTAATTATCTGCAAAGAAACAAAGCATCTCGATTTGCAGCATCAACCAGACACTGCAGTACAAAATCTAATACTGACTGAAGCTGCTTCTTTCACATGTTACTCCAGTAGCACCTGTCTCACTGTATTTCTTTTAATCTAGTTTGTTCCTCCTCATGCTACTTTGAAGAACATTAATGCTGCTAATATGCTTGTCCTTATGTAGATTCAGTTTGATAAAGATATTGTGATCAGTCTTAGCTTTGGCCAGGGTGGTTTAGCTTTTATGATACAGATTTTTCACTATAATTAAATGGTGACAATGAATCAACTTGCTGATTTCAGCATAAACGACCTCCCCAAAATCATTCTTTAAACAACATACATTATTATCTTCTACTCTTTTTAATTTTAACAGTAGACTTTCATTTCAAAGTGTAGTAGTCTGGATTTGCCCTGGTCTCTTATCCTGGTAGATAACAGTGACTAGCATAAACCAACAGCTATGAAGTAAAACACTGATAGCCAGAAAGGTTGATTGCACTTTATCAATTTACTAGATGAAATCACAAAACCAGTGCTGGGACAGTGTAAGGAAAGACTAGAGTCCCTGAGGTTAGCAATTTCTTCTACCTTCCTAAATCTGGAAATTTAGGAATAGTAAGAATGGTGTAATGAGCCAGAGCAAAGACGAACTTGGTTGAACAGTCTAGAAAATTCCCAGACTGATTTTTCTAGTTCAGCCCTGGGAAAGGTCAAAGCAGGCAGCCTGCACTGCACTGGCAGTGGTGGAGTACAGCAGCTGCTTGCTGCCCTTACAGCCACAGTGCTCAGTTCAGACTGAGACCACGTGGTAATCTTTCTAGGGGTTTGGAAGCTTTGAAACAGTGCTGAGAGCCAAGTGTGACAGGAATAACATGGTCCTTACAGACCGAAAATGCATAGGTCAATCGCCAAGCTAGGGCAAGGCTGGGGGCTCCTTGAGGTTGTACCTGTTCGTGCTACAGCAGGTTTGGCCCACTGCATTGCACGTGTAGCTTCCATTCAGGTGACACCTAATAGCAGAGGGGTTTTTCCCTTAATCCTTAATATTGCAAGTACTTGTTTGTGAAGTACTCCCACCCTTGGCAAGTCCGTTGCTGAAGAGCCTCCTGAGTGAGGGGGGCTGCGAGGCAGTACCATCTTGGACAACTGTGTGGAATACAGCCTATTTTCCTGTCTGGCAAAACACCCAACCACACACCTTCAGGCGAGACAAGGAATCCTGCTGAAGTCCATAGTGCCACACAGGACAGAGCTGACACTAAACTGCTGTTCAGGGTGGGGCTTTAAAGCACGTTCATCCCCAGCAGCCGGCAGGTGGGGTCAGGTGTTAGTCCTGCAGCTCACCACCTGCTCTGTGCTCTGTGGCTGTGCTCCCGCAGCTCCAAGGAGGAATGGATGTGAAATTTGTCACTGCTTTGGTTGTTCTAGCAGTCATGGTTAGTCACACGTCTGAGAGTAAGTAAAACTGTACTTTATCTATTTCTATACTTTAACCTCTTAAAGAAGAAAAGACCTGATGTGTGCCTACCTGGAATTGTGTCTGCTTGAGCCTTTGCAGCTCTGAACAGGACCAGAGGTGATAACTTAAAGGTTTGTGCTGCTTTTCTTCAAAAAGTCAAACCTGGCTGTCTTAACTGCACAGAGCAATTGGCATTTTCAGTGGAGTCAGGGCTTCACCTGAAACTTTCCTCTGCAAACCTGATGTTTCCACAACAGGTGTAGGCACGTTATAATTCTGTGAAGCGGCTTAAGCAAGGAAAAGCCATGTGAGCTATTTGTCATAGGAAACATTATCAAGATTTTAGCTGCTGAAGATGTAAGACCTTTAAAGCAGTGATTTCCTGAGGGAACACCTAGTAAAATATCAGTACTTGTTTAAAGGGATCTCTCAAGTTCAGGTGTAAATTCCTCCTTTACAAACTTCCCAGAGGAAATGTGTTTAGAAAATGACTTGGTCTTTTTCCTTTAAAGTGAAGTTGCCCTGGGTGGCAGAGGTTTCAAAAAACTTTTTATGACAAACTTCGAGTAACTGACTTCTCCCAGCAGAAAAGCAGTTTTCCATGCAACTTTGTTCTCTGTTCAGTGCAGCATGTCTCAAGGATTCAGGAGATCTAACAACACTTAAAAATTAAACTTAACTTTAAACTTAAAATTTAAAAAAAATACACAACTTTAAAAGTTTTCAAAACCAGCTTGGCAATGCTGTGCTTGAATTCGTACTTTTTCTTTGTATTTTTTTTTACCGTAAAATAGACTGTGTTCACAGAGAAGGTAACCCAGATTCTGGAGCACTTTCTTCAGGATAATCCTTTCTCAGGCTCTACTGGCTTCAGTAGGAGTAGGAATTGTGGAATTCCTTGAAGATTTAGACAACACATGAACAAAATCTGCCTTAGAATTGTATCCTGTTAAAATGGCCACTGCACCTGCTGGCACGGGAAGGCTATGCAAATGCTTTGTTCTAGATATATGATCTGGCCAGTCACCAAGATCTTGCACAACAGGGCTGACACATACATGCACAGGTCAAAGTAAAGGTTCTCTTAGAATATTTTCTTTTACACTGAACCACCTGACACGGGGGAAGTGCCTTTACCACCCAACTTTCCTCATCCAGACATGCTCCATACTTGACTACAATACCCAAATTGCAGAACCCACAATAAAAATGAGCAAAACTGCAGGTGGCTAGCTGGGTACAGGCACACTTTACCCTGAGCTAAACCAGATCTGGGCTTAACCCTACGTAGGCTTATACTTCTTAGGCTCACCATCATGCATCCTTTTATTTCAGGGTGACAGTACACACAAAAGTAAGATTTGGGCTGGTACACGTAAACTTGAAGAAGTTTCCTTTGCTTGTGGATGTGAATTGGTAGCTGTTGACAGAGGCCAGGAAAGCCATCTGTTGTCCAAAATCACACCTAGCCACAGGCTTAAACATGGCCCAGCCAGGCAAGGCCAGAAAACAAGATCAAGGTATTCTGTAGAGTGTGATGGAGATTTCCCCCTTCACAAACTCTACCCCTCTACCCCTGTTTCCCATAATATAATTCAAAAGAAGTTTTTGCAATTTTACTTTAAAAAATCCTGGTAATCTTCCATGATCACATCTCAGCGCCAGGGATTTACAGGGTGCCACACCTGCAGTGAAGGAGGCAGCACTGCATGAAGTATGCAGCAGGCTGGACAACGGAGCTTATTCCAAAGATGGTTGGTTTGAATTTCAATTTGAGAAGACAGAAGTTCTCTCCTCGAAGCTCCTACGTGTATTTCATCTTGAAGACATGAAAAGAGAAATTTGGTAATTCACATACAGTAATATTCACGTACAGTAATAGCATCCAAATCAAATGTTTGGTGCTACAGCGTAGGAATAACAACTAAATAAGACCATCTGAGACTTCCCAAAGGAATTATCTGGAGTTTTCCTACTGAAGGTATTCCAGATGTTAGTCTGGTCTGTGCAGTGTGGGAGATGGGTTCCCTCTTATCAACATGTGTTTCTTTATAGAAGCAAAACAGATTTATGTTCACATGACAGCTTCTTTTTGCATCTTAATATGCAAGATATTGTGATGTTTGTTTTTGCTAGGAATAGCAGAAATTTCACCTTCTGGTAGATAGTAGATGGTTTTTTGACCACGTCAGTATTACACTATGTTTTGACAATTTTCAACCTGCATTTCCTTGATGCTCTGTAATCCAACCACCAAGGATGTTGTGTGGAGACAGACAGCTTGCTAACTGATCATGATTTGATGGACAGAAACCCACCTGAAAATCCTGACCTGTAGGAAATACCCATCTATCCATCTCCAGTCGGCCTTCCAGCTTTGAAAATGTCCATGTTAACAGCAGTCCTCATAGCAAAACAGGAAGACCATCACTGCATAACTTCATTTATATTTATTCTTTATATAGCATGCTTTATAGATTTATATATTATTGTTTATGGTTATATGGTTATAGCTTAGAATCCCTTCTATCTTTTTCTAAAACTCTGTCTCAGAATTGTGCTTTAACTGTGTGTATTACCATGTCGAAATAGTAGGATGCATTGGAAATTTTTCAGCGTTTGTGTTCCCCTCTCAAGTCCAGCTATTAAGCAACCTCCTTGTTTTTGCAGACTGTGTCTATGTTCATTTGCCAAGAATTCTAGCATCCTGCTTTGTTCACCTGTCAGCTGGGGTCAGAGCCTTCTGCATAATGAAATAGTTACTGGCTTGCTTTAGGTTTAAGCTGAAAAGACCTGCCTTGAGGTGCTGAATTCTTAAAATAGCCTCAAGTTTGTTTTAAATGAGAGGAACAATTTCTGGCAGCCTTATGAAATGAGTGCTAAATAAGCTGCCTTACAGTAGTTAATATTAAGTGTAGGTGATGTGACAGTAAATTTCCCTCCAAGGGCAGAGCCTGGATTCTACGTTCATAAGCCAACAACACAGGACAAAGTGCTGAAACTCGACTGTGGAAATGGCTGTATTGATACCAGAGCATATCAATACACACCATATTCTGATTAAGCAAGATGTTAATCCGATTAATTAATGCAAAGTCGTTTGGGTTTTCTTTCCAGATGTACAAAGCCTACTTTGTAACCACAAAAGAATTTCATTAGGAAACACTAACACCTGCCGCCTGCTTTAGCACACCTAATAAGGTGTGCCAAACTTGTGCAATGTGTGCAGAGCTGCAACCATTCAGGGTGAACTTGAGGCACAATTAGCAGCAGGTCTCACATTTCAGCATAGAAACAGAAGGTGCCTTGGATTTATGGATTTCCCCATGCAAGAGAAGCATTCCCTCAGACCACACAGTGTGCTGAGGGAACTCATCCTGCTGAATAATGTTACCCATATTTGATGGGCTCCCTTAGTTTGTGTAAATTCAGGAACCGTCCTGGTTTTCCTGGTTACATAAAAGAACAAGGACAGCACAGACTTTCACTCAGCAGTCCATGGGTCACATCCAGTTCAAGAAGGTGAACCAGATGCTCTCTCAGCAGTACTGATAGGCTCCTGTGCACTGCCAGCAGGATTCAGGAGTGATCAATAAAAGGCCTGGTCAAAACACGAACTGCTGGAGTGAAACTTATGAAGAAAAGAGCTGCACAAGGCCTGCCTAAGGCAGCTGGATTGGGTCCGGAGTGGAGGGAAATGGAGAAAGGAAGGAAAAACGCCTTCCCTACCGTTCTCACTTAAAGCACAGATTTTCTTTCTCATATTTAGTCAGAAGAGACCAAAATGAAACCAAATAGTTAAGAGCAAGCACAGGGGTTGGGGACACAATGGCTCCATCACTCACCATCTATTTTCATGTGGCATCATCTGCTCTTTTTTCCTCCATCTGGCCCTCCTTGATGAGGCAAAGACCTGCCCTGCCATGTTAAATTCTCTAGGGAGGAGGCTGGCAGAACCACTGACTGCCATGTCTCTCCTTACCAGTGTTCTGCCCGACCCCCTGCCCAGTCCCACCTGCCTGAAACAGCAGATGAGAGCAGTACAAGAGCCCAGCATGCTCCCACTGTGTGCCGCAGGAGGGCTCTTCATTAGGCACCACAAAAAAGACCCTAAAAGACTCGGCAAATCTAGGAATATCAACTTGAAACCGAAGAAGGACAGAAAAGTTCTTTGTGGCCCCAGAAACCGAGCATGCACCAAGAACTTGTTTTAGTACTTCTTGCCTGAACCCTAGATGGCCAGCCTTCTCTGGCTGATTGACATGTGGCTCTCAAGTTTGAGAATGACAATGAAAAAAGTAGAGCAGAAGGGTAAGACAAGTTTCTATGGACTAAGTTTGGCCAGGTAGCAGATAGGAAATGGGAAAAGAAAGTTTAGGCAGTCAAAGAGATTTGATACTGACCAATTAAAATGTAAAAACAGATATAATGGACAGTACTCACAGAGGTCTTGTTCCACGAGGGGCTTTGTTTTCACTGTGCTCCAGTCCCAAGTACTCCACTTCAATGGTTTGGTTTGGAAGGGACCTTAAAGATCATTCAGTTCCAACACCTTCTGTCCTGTGCAGGGACAACTTTCACTTTTTTTTTTTTCCTGAATGTGCTAAATAACTTTGAAAACAACAGGTCATTCTCTGGAGAGAGTTCCCAGGGAAGAAATACCAAAATGGATAATATCACCTGCTGAAATAACAACAGAGGAATCTCCTCTGTCTCAAGATCCATCACTAAGCTTGTCAGTCCTTTCAGCAGTTCCTTTAGCTTTAAGAGTCTCAGTGTCAGACAACAGGTCTAAATAATTTTTGAGTAAGCTCCTGTGTATTCCTTACTGTGTCACTGAGTGATATAGACAAATGAAATCAGCAGCACTGAAAACATCTCACTGACTGATAAATGGCACAAAAATGGCCATGCCAAAATCCATGTCCAAAACCACAGTTCTTTCATTTTAACCACTGTTTAGATCAACAATTACGAATAACCCTGATCTAGTTGCTGAAACCACAAAAAAAACATGGCCCTGGGTTGGGCTGAAATTATCAGCTTTGCTTATTACCTCCTAATTTCTTCCCACTTGCAGGATTAGAATGAAGTTATAGTAACAATGGAGCTGCAGGATGGCTCAGTGCTCCATGAGAGCAGCAGCAGTTCTCCTGGGGAGTTACAGGAATTCCTTGGCTCACTGCTCTCATACTTCATACACGGGGGAAAAAAATCACTTTTAAAACTGACTTCCATGTAAAAAGGTACCAGTTATCATAAGTGCCTCTGTCAACAGAAGGTTTCTAGTGACACTTTTGTGTTCTCTGACAGAAAGACCCTCATGCCATGCATTCACCTATGATTCACAGATAATCAATTTGTATTTTCCATATTGTAGCTATGTTTTCATACACATAACAAAAAAAAAAATTAAATGTGACAGCTTCTTTTTCATGAAAAAAACAGTGCATGTCAGAATTCCTCAAGGAATACATACCTGTGAAAGCAAGAAAGCCTCCCCAGACACACTTCTAATAAAAATGTACTAGCAGGCTCTCCATGTCCATAAGAAATGCTCTTGCCTCTTTAGCAAGAATATAAGCACACTCATTTACATTTTTTGCAGAATTTCAGTCTGCTTTCTGTTGGAGCATTCCCCAGTTTCACATGCAGCCCACTGTCTGTGCTTACGCTGTGGGGCACAGCTTTTGTACAGCTGCATGGGTTGGATGTCAGTGGCATCCAGTGCTCTGGGTCAAAGACTGACTGAGCAGTGGGTGATTGAATTTGCTCTAAAATGGCAACTCTGGTCATGTAAGTGGTGTGCAAAGCTGCAGTTATAAACAAGGGGCTAAAGGATGCAATTCCTGTTCATACGTTTATTGCAAAAGGGCAGTCAGTCAGAAGTGGCCAGTGAGACACACATGAGCCCACCTGGATGCATCAGGAGTTTGGCTTTATTTTCCTTGGTTGAGCCTGTGTATATTTTTCCCTACAAAGCTATAAAAGTACATCAATATTAATTTCATAATTTTCAGTTATAATGTGTACAAATGGTGCTATATAGTGCACTGTAAAGTGCAATACTGATAGTTCCGATCTGAGTATCAAAGGAAGATGGTTTTAAGTACATAAACTAGGATGAGGGCAAGAGATAGCAGCCAAGCATCAGCAAAACCAGTTGAGGAATAGTTCAGCAGACAGCTGGCTCTCCCTAACACCTCCTGTAATATTCAGCCATTTCACACGAGCTGGTAGTATTGGTTGTGCCAAGTATTTTAGTTTACTAGACCCCAAAGAAGTAAAGGACTAGACCTCTCGAAAAAGCACAGCAGGCAACATCAGATAGAGTTTAAAATATAATTACCCTTCCTTAAGTTTTTATCTGACAGAATCCTTCTGTCAGGAGCTGACTGGCAATGACAAAACTTTAGTTTTACCAAATCTGCCTTGAGGACCCAGAAAAAAACTTAAACTTAGTGGTGCTTAATGAGCTGAATTTCCATTTGTGAACATCAATTAACTTGCTTCACGAGAAGTATGCTGTTGAAGAGAGAAAAACAAAGGACAACGGGGAAATAACACAGGTAACACTCAACACTTAATTAGTCCTTCTGCACCATATGATTATTTATAGCCCTCCTCTCTGGGTTGCTGAGGAAACAACTGCTGGGCCATCTTCTGTCTTTCCCCCTCCTTCCTGACTGTAAAATCCCAGAGCTCTGTCATCACCCCCACGGGTACAAAATCCCCCTGCAAGCAGCAGCGGGCAGTGTGAGTGCTCTCCAGCGACTCTAGCTCCATCGCTGGCTGCTCAAGCTCACTGCTGCAGCTGTGCCAGCATCTGTTATTTCAGCACTCAGCAAGCACTCTTGTAAGAAGCAGAGCACACAATTGTCTTGCTTACAGGAAAATTTTTAAACAGATTTCTTACCTCCTCCTTACAGAAGCTGAAATTGATTGTCTGTCTTTTTTTCTAGCTCATGACTCTTGCATGCAAGGCTAAATGATTACTTAGGGAAAGCATGGGTAGGAAGAAAAATGAAAACAAATAGGAAGAAGACTCTCTCCCCACTTCTCCCAGATTAATTTGAGGTCTGGGACACAGGGGTCCTTGCTGTGCTCACTTTGAAGCGAGGATTTAATCCTGAGACCTTCATCCTAGATAAATCCCTGAGCAATACAGCTTTGCTTGTCCTTGAGCTGATAGAGGAAATCCCTCTTAGAAGATCTATTTCTGAGCTAGCACAGAAGAAAATCAAACCCCAAAATGTTAGTATTTGTCTTAAAAAACGAAAACCCACCTAGATTTATGATCTGCTTTTTAAAGTTCAGTGACTTTTTATTTTCAAGATGGTATTAGCAAACAGGAAAAAATCTGCAGGAGATAATTCCATAGTGGAGACACATCCAACCATGGGAGCCCTTGGGGTAAAAGAAAAGGCAAAGCCCAGCAAGAGCATTAATAATTTCAAAAAGATGACAAAAGATAATGGGCCTGATTTGACTTCAAAAGGCAGAGCTTTTAAATTATACTTCTGATGCTTCCTGTGTCGTTAATGTTGGTGATCTTCCACAAGTAAAAATAAATCTTTTAAAATTACTTTTATATTACTGTAACAAGCCTTTACATATGTGTGCACAAGAAGGGGTAAAGAAAACAGTTATTTAAACGACAAAACCACCAATCTCTCTTGTAGGAGAAACTGAGAGGACAGTATCTCACCGCACAAGCTGTGAAGATAACTAGCCCTTGACAGCACTCCCAATTGCCCTTCCACTCAGGCATGGAGCATGGGGAGCAAACAAGAGCATGCAGTGTGGCTGCAGGTGCAGGGCTCGCACCTCACTGGGCTCAGGGACATGTGCTGGGGTGGCTCATGTCACTGCTGTGCTGCAATTGAGGGATATGGGCTTTTAGGAACGTAGGCTGGAAGGCAAGAAGAGGGAGTTGGCCTTCATGCAAGAGAGCAGCAGGAATGCAGGGACTCTGCCTGGGAATGGGGGATGAGCCAGCTGAGAGCTTACAGGTCAGGATTAGTGGGCAGACCAGCAGGGGTGACATGGTAGTGTGGGGGTCTGCTATAGACCTCCTGACCGGGAAGAAGAAGCTGAGGCCTTCTTCAAACGGCTGGAAAAATCCTCATATTCACAGGCCTTAGTCTTCATGGGGTACTTTAACCATGCTGATATCTGCTGGAAGGGCAACACTACAGTGCTCAAGCAATCCACAAGCTTTGATGAGCATTGATGACATCTTCCACAACAAGTAATCAAGAAACTGGCACAGAAAAGCACTCAGCTGGACCAGATGCTTGGAAACAGGGCAGACATGGTCAGGGACATGAAATTAGAGGCAGCGCTGGCTACACTGTCCATAAAGTGGTGGAGTTTGGGATTCTAGGAGAATGGAGCAGGGCAAAAAGCAAGATCATGGCCCTGGATTTAATAAGAGCAGATTTACAACCTCTTAAGAAGTTTGGAAGAATCCCATGGAATGCTATCCTGGATAGAAGAGAGGTCAAGCAGAGCTGGCTGATGTTCAAGGGTCGCTCCCTCCAAGCATTAAAAAGGTCTGTCCTGACAAACAGGAACCCAAGCAATGTGTCAGGAGGCCTGGCTGGATATGCTTAGAGCTTTTAACTGCACCAGAACATAAAAACAATGTGTGGAACAAAGGGGTGGAAGCAGGGCCAGGTGACCCAAGTGGAGTATAGGATTGTCTCGTGCAGGAATGAGGTCAGGAAAGACAAAGCTGAACTGGAGTTGAATCTCCTGTCAAGGTATGTGACATGTGACAAAGTGTTCCACAAGCATATAAATAACAAAAGAAAGAGGAGTGAATATGATAACCCACTACTAAATCGGATAGAGCACCTGGTGACAAATTACATGGATAAGGCTGAGGTACTCAACACTTTCTTTGTCTTACTCTTTACCATTCAGACTGGGCTTCAAGAATCCCAGGTTCCTGGGACCAGAGGGAAAGTCTGCAGCAAGGGTGATTTATTGTCAGTGGAGAAGGACTGAATTAGGGAGCAATTTAAAAAACTGGACATACATAAGGCCACAGGACAGATAGGATGGGCCACAACCAGTGCTGAGGAAGCTGATTGATGTCATTGTGAGGCTACTGTCAGTTACCTTTGGACAGTTATGGCAAATGGGAGAGGTTCCTGAGGATTGAAAGAGAGCAAGTATTACCCCTATCTTCAACTAGGGCAAGAAGGAAGATCCAGAGAACTACAGGCTGCTCAACCTCATCTCAGTCCCAGGAAGGTGATGAAGAAAATCCTCTAAGAAAGCATTTCCCAAGATCTTAAGGGTAAGACAGCTATCAGGAGTGGTCAGCATGGATTTATGAAGGGGACATCACGCTTGACCAACCTGGTAGCCATCTCCAGTAACGTGACTAGCTTATTGGTCAAGAGGAGAGAGATGGGTTTTGCATACCTTGACTTCAGGAAAGGCTTTAATTACTGTCTCTTGTAATATCATCATAGACAAGCTGACAAAGTATAGGATAGATGAGTAAAGATTGAGGCAGACAGAGAACTGAACAAAGGACCAGGTCTGGCAGGTTGTAATTGGTGCCACAAACCCCAGGGGTCACCATGAGAGACAACAGAGTTCAACGCCTTCATTAAAGATCTGGATGATGGAACAGAAGGTGCCTGTGGCATATTTGCAGATGATAACAAACTGAGAGCAATAGCTGATGCACCACATTATTTTGCTGACCCAGAAATGAGCAGAGAGGAAACTCATGAAGCTCACCAAGGGGAAATGCAAAGTCCTGCATCTGGGGAGGAATGATGGCAGGCTGGGGGCTGGTAGGGAACAGAATAGAGATCTGATTGGTTTGTCTCTTTTTTTCACTGGACCTCCAGGGCCTGATAATGAGGGAAGGGGCATGAACACAACTTGCTTGGTCACAGAATGGCTGCTGGTCTCATAAAATGGCATTAATTAAGCTAACCACATTATCCAGGGCTGGGAGCAGAGCTCAAGCAGGACCCAGGGACCAGATGGCCCTGCCTGAACAGGGGGCTGCAGTAGATGACTTCCAGAGGTGCCTTCCAATCTCAACCCCACTGTGATGCTGTGCAGTCAAACTACGACTTTTCCTTTTCATATCTGTGTTGTTTCTAACATTGCTACTCCTTTTTACAGCTTTGTTTCCTGGGGCCTTTGACTGTTGCACAAAAATTTCAGACAGAATTCCCAAAGGAATTCTCAGAAGAGTGGAGAGGTTTGAAATCCAGACCGCTGATGGCGTGTGTCACCTAGAGGCTGTTATGTAAGAGATATTTTGTGTCCTTCACTGTGAAAGGGATACTGCAAGTCAAAACCTATTAGGCATCATTTAAATAAGTAGAACCTTGGAAAGCTAAAACAAATTAAAAAACCAACACTGTATGTGATTTAAGAACTGTCCTCCCTTGTGCTATTTAAACTTCATTGTTAAAATTTAATTCTTTTTTCAGTGATAATACTGAATATTGTTCAGCCTCCATTGACACTTGCTTTATTTTCAGAACTGAAAAATTACTCAAGCACCTTAAGACTTCTCTGCTTTTTCCAATTATTTATACCCTAAAACCCTTGCCTAAACTCATTAAATCAGCTTTACTTTTGTACATAAGCTATTTCTAATTTTCTTTTCTGGTACAATATCACACTGTTTGCATTAAAGTGGTACATTTTCTAGACCTTTGCATGATAACCATGACAGTCATAATAATTATACAGTGGTCTCCTTACTTATTGGCCGTAGAAAGGTACTGCTTTGCACTGTGGTTCTTTTTGCACTGAAGTAATAAAGCTTTTTTTCAGATTTTGGAATGTAAGTTTAATAATGTAAAACTTAGATCCTAACATATTTGAAACCAGAAAAAAAGTGAATAAACACAGTGTAAAATGTAATTTAAGATTAACCAAGTCTAACTTTGTGGTCTTCATAGGTAAGTGATAAGTATGATGATTTTTTAGAAGCTGGGATTTTTACTTTTTTTCTTTGAAACTGACAACCAGTTTTTTCTCTGTCAGTCTCCACATGAAAGGCAAAAAGTTCTGTGTGAATCCATGGAATAGAAAAGTCAAAAAAATGATGAAGAAGATTAAGCACAAGATTCACAGGAGCAAATCTCATGTTAGAAAGCAGAGAAGAACCAGAATTACCAAACACAAAGAATAGAAGCAGTAGCAAGGTGAAGCAATCCCCATGATGAAGATACTGTGGCATACGGCACTGTGGGCAAGGATACCAGATTTCACCAATGATGGATGACTGTAGCATTAAAATGACTTTTCAAATCTCTATGTGCCAGAGAAAGCAGAGGCAGAAAACATCACCTGTACTCAGAACAATGCTGATCAGATTATCAAATGACAAGGTGTTCCTGGTAATGTCTTGTAGCAAGTGCTCGCTGTACCTTCTGGGTCTTTTGGCAGACTTAAATCTTCCTCTCTCTCACCCTGCTTTCATGGCAACCTCTCCTGTGATTTCTGTTTTAACATGCTGTTCCTTCTCATTCTTCCATTTTTTTCCAGTCCTATCCTTGGTCCTTATTCTTCCCTGTTTGCAATCATCTTTCTGCTGTTGCCCGTTTTGTTCATATTCTTGCAGTCATTAATCTTTATTTTTTTTTTATCTTACATAGTTTTACAAACACTTTTTCAGATACTTCCAGTTTAAGTTTGCCAAAACCATGTCTTTTACCTATTCCAAACAATCTCTGCTCCCAGCTGTTACTATCACGAAATACAATTTCAGTGATAATATATGAGCCTGTTCATAGGATTCAAAGTGTGGCATTCAGAGCTATGCAATAAAGATCATCTCTGCTGCTTTTGTTCATTCAGTTCCCTACTCAGATACTTCAGATGGGTCCTTCCTTCTGTCTTTCCTGAATTTCTCATAATTAGGACTGAGGATTATGTATGTCCCTGAAGGCCTTTTTTCAAAGACTAGCAATGATGACAGTCTGGCTACCCACTCTATAGCCTCTCTTCCACTCTACAGCACTGCCTTCTCCTGTGTGGCACAGTCCTGATTCCCTCCCTCCTTCCTTGGAAACTTCAAACTAATTTAGTATTTCCACAAAGACCTCTCATCAACAGCACCTCTCCTCACAGACACATACACAGCAAGCAGCAAATGAGGGAGAAGGGAGGTCTTTAAAAGAGTAAGTGCCATAGAACGCATACATCTCATGAGCCAAAAATACTTAATATAGCAGCACAATTATGTTCTTTCTCCTCTTCCCCCAGCAATTACTGTTTCTTTCAATCACTGCATTTGAATCAAATGGGCTCCTCTGAGTTGTCTCTTGTGTTTGTTTTGAATTTTTTATGTAAAACTACATCCTGCAAGCATGGGAGAAAGCAAGGCCGATGACAGGGGATGGCAGCAGCTGCTTGTAGGTTCCCTAAATAAGAAAGAAGATGAACAACCGCAGCAAGGTCACTAGAGATAAACAGCATACTCCTACAGATGCAAATCTGGTGAAAGAAACTTTACTCCCTCCAAAACAGATAAGAGAAACAATTACCACTCTTATGAGCAGGCAGCGTTCTGACGCGGATGAGGCAACTAATGTAACCCTTCTTTCAGATCCTAGGGAATATTTTGTACAGCATGTGCGCTGGCATAGCTCCATCCTCTGCCTGCTGGAATAGCGTGCAGGAAGCCTGCTGCTGGGAGCAGGAGCTGGGGCTGCCCTCTCTGACTCTAAGCCTGCACAGAGGCTCTTCCTCCCAAGGCTGTGCTTGGCACACTGCTGAGGCAGAGAATGTGGCCCTGGCTGATGGAAGCTGAAATGGCACACACTTTCCACCATTTCATTTGCACTGCCTGGACACCACATGGATAATTAGCTAATGGGTATCACACACAGTCCAATCCCCCTGGGCCCAGGTCAGGGGAAGGTTTCGGGAAGGTTTCGGGAAGGGAAGGTTTNGGGAAGGGAAGGGAAGGGAAGGGAAGGGGTCCATGCTGGTTTAGGTGCAGGCTGCTGAGAAGCTCCATGCACTCTTGGCTTGCAGACCTGCCTCTGACAGCTGTACAATCACAGCACAGCTGCAGATCTCTCTCCCGTTTGGAAAGCAGTACAGATACTAGGTGGTGACTTGTCTCTGTACTGTCAGCTTTCCTGGCCTCCAAATCTTTGATTCTTATCAATCCAGCAATTCCTGCTTAGTATTTGAAATTAAAGACCCAACCAGATCTGCAACTCAAATGTTACTGAAATATTTGCATTTACTGGACCTACTTTAAAAGACAGGCTTTGATATTTTTGTTTACATCTTCCAGTTCTTCACTGTGATGTCTTCTATCAGGTTCTCCTGGAATCAGTAGATCAAACTGAGAGATTATGAGATTACAAAGTCCACTCCCTGTTGCTGACTGTATTTCAAGTTTTGGTTCCTGTGCATTCTTTTGGGAATTGATTTAGAAATAACATCTACCAGTCATTCAATCTAAAAAAACTTTCTTCCCTGATACTGGTATATGAAGTACCAAAACAGCACTTGAAAGATCCACTGCCTCATACAGTGTCATTTATCCCTGAATGCTGACACACAAATATGTAGAAGAAAAACCTTCCTGTTTCCAAACCTTTACTTGAGTGACCTCATACTCTCTGTACCTGAGCATTATTTTTGACCTTTGCTATTTTGTACTTGGCAACAAAATAAAATCAATGCCTTTTTCGCTAAAGTCATCTCAATATCTTGTTTTGTTAAGGCACGTTACTTTGTTTTCCCTCAAAATGCTGAGTAAAGCTCTCTTCTCAATGGGTTTAGGTGCCTAAAAGATGTAGCTGGATGCATTTGAAAAGCCCAGTGAGTATTTTAGTGACTTAGAAGTGTAACTTCCGTTGAATTAAGTCCAAGTTAGGCTTGTAATTAATATTCTGGAGAATTCCAATAAAGGCACTCAAACACTTTTAAGAAACAGCTTAACAGATTATTATCATCTGGCTTTTTCATTTATTTTAAGAGCTATTAACATAATATGACAGCCTCTAATTCTTTAGGACGCTTTAAAAAAATCACAGATAGCATTGCTTAAGAACTGCTGAAGAACCTGTTGGGTCTATTAAGACAAAACCAGAACCCTGAATTTGATACTCTTGCTTAAAACTAGAAGTCAGACTGGATTCATCAGACACTTTTCTGCAACTTTTGCAGACACTGCAAACACTTTTCTTTTGAAACAGTATTGAGTTAGGAGTTCCCACACACTTTTACACAGTTGAAAAATGTTGATAGAGGCGCAAATTCAAACCCCTCTTTTATCAAAACAGCCTGGATTTTAACAGAGGAAGAGGATACGTGCTTGCCCTCTCACTAGCACACCTGAGCATGTTTCTGAGACAAGGTTATGCTGAGTTTCTTTGGTAGTACCATCTTTACTCTACTTTTACCATCTTTACTGAAACAACCTGTCCTTTCTCAGATTTCCAATTCTAAGGTTACTGAGGTGCAGCATTCATTTTGGTGCATTAGTCCAAATTAACAAACAGAATTTGCAAATACAATTTTTGATTTAATATCTCCCTGGGCAGACTGGTTAAGCTCTACAACCATGAAAGGGAAAAGACCTGCATTCTCACCAGCTGGGCTGGAAACAGTGCAATCACATGTCTGGAGCACAATTTGGTTACAGAACTATAATTAATTAACTAAGAGATTTGGAATAAGATTCACCAACAACTTAAATGATATTAATGCAATCCTTATGAGAACTTAGTGTAAAACAATAGTAGACTATTGCAACAGCAGCATAGGCAGATCCTTTCCTGTGAAGAAACAATTTTAATTTTTTATAAGTATTCCCTTGTAATACACTCTGTGGCAGGAAAAGCAAATAGTTTCATAAAGCCAAATAAAAAGAATAACACTATTGACAACAATTATAAAATAAATTGTACTGATTAATAAGAAAAAGTAGGTTCTAGATCTTAGGCTATAAAGAATTAGTCATCAAACCAGTCTGCAAGAGGAGGACGTCTGGACTTGATATAAATTTAAATTGGCATCTGGGTCCATAAACATCCTCAGGAGACAAAAACAATGCTTCTAGCAGTGTAAAAATCAGGTAAATCTCTAAACAGAGAGTAGAGATACATAGACCATGGGAAAGAAAGGAATAATATGGATCACCTCCCCAAACTAATCTTAGTAATTTTGGCAGGGTTTTTTAGGAGATCTGTAGAAGATGTAATAAAGAAGATTCTTTTTTAGATCTGCATTTAGCGTTGAGTACACACATACACACACACACACACACACACACACACAAAATTGGAAAACCCAATTCTGACTTCACCATTTTGAAAGCAAATAAGACATTTATCAGAAGGAAACCCCCAACCTGAGTGCAGGCTCCCAGGTGAGCAGGTTTTTACATTGTCAGGAGCAGCAAGAGCAGGTGCAGCCAGAGCCATGACAAGGGGGCAGGCAGGGCAGCGACCTCACCAAGGGCATGCTTTCACAGTGCCCAAACAAACATGTAGAGCAGGGCCAGTGACAGCAAAACAGGGCCAGCCAAGAGTCCAGGTTTCCAGACAAGTTTGTAGAGATGAGCGGGTCGGAGGTGAAGCTGGGAAGTCACTGGGTCAGGATCAGCAAGGGTCGTACCAGGCACAGGCACGTTCATGGCGCCCCTCTGGCAATGGCCCAAGTTTGAATACGGCTCCCAAGTGAAAGGGAAGAGGTGGCCAAGGAGGCTCCTCACAGCTCCACCACACTGCTTCCTCCAGGGCAGCCCCATCCCAGGCTGCCTCAGATGTGGGAACATGAGCTGGCCTTGTGCACAGGCAGCTGAGCCCCCAGGGAGCAGGGAAGTGGAGCTCCATCTGCTCCCCAGCACCTCTTCAATAAAGCCAGGGCAGCCCAGGCATCCCTGTGTCAGTAAACATTTTGCCAACCAGTGCATATTGAGAGGCTGGTATTAGGAGCCCATTTTGATGTCTAGAACAAGGATACAGCTCTGGTTCTGGTTTTTTGGTTTTGTGTCATTTTTGGTTTTGGTTTTTTTTTCAGTTGGTTGGTTGATTTTTTGGCAGGGTTTTTTGTGGTAGGAATGGAAAAGAAGAAGGAATTGAAGTTGTAGAGTCCCAGAGCAGAAGATCAACTTTCCTAACAAGTCCCTTTGGTCTGTAGGCCTGTATGATGTAACTACACCACCACCTACTGAGTTTGCATTTTGCCAACATGTTTTTTCAGAATAACAAATGGCACTGGCTTGTACACTGACTGGCACAAGCTTATCAGGAGACTGCAGGCTAGCACGTGCACACAAAACTCTCAATTTCTCAATAGTATTTCTCAAACCTCGCGCTACAGACAGTTATGTGACAAATCTGTGATGATTTCGCATGACAATGGCACAACAAGCAGTTACATGTTCAAAACAGATTGAATAAACAGGACAGGAGTTAACACTTTCAACGATGGCTTCTCCATTTCCTTGACAGTATTTTTACCCGCCCCTAAGATGGTGGTTTAACACCCCGGAGTGGTGTGAGGTGAACAAGGTGGTATTTTCTGCTGGCTTCAGCAATCAGATCTCACAGAACCTGACCGGTGCTAAGGGAGTACATTTCCTTGACTTGAGCAGTGGTTTACAACCCAGTTATCCAGGCTACAAAATTTGTGTTTGACTTTTGTCAAGCAACTTCCCATCTGCAACAGAGGTTTGTGCTCCCAGTTCTCTGGGGGTGTGAAGCAATGGATTAGATGGATATAAATCATGGCACGGCCTAAAGGCAAGCGAGGCTGTCAGGAGGAACCCACACATTAGCTAACTGCCAATTTGTCAGACAGCAGTAACCCCGTGATATGCGGCTTGGCACAGGGAGGATTTAACAAGCTCGGATGAAATGGAAGATCCAGGGCAGGGCAGGGCAGGACAGGACATCCATCATATCCTCCGTGAAGCAATTCTGCTGGCAGAACCCCATGAGAGCCCCGGTGCCGGGGCATGCCAGGGTCAGGACACGCCAGGGCCGGGCCCCGCCGGGGCCGGAACGGGCCGGAACGGGCCGGGGCCTGGAAGCGCCGGGGCCGGGATGCTCCGGGCGGCTCCGGCCAGGACACGCGGACACTCCCGTTGCCAGGCAACCGCCCCGCGCCCGGCCCGAGCCCGNGAGTCCGCCGCCTCTGCCGCGTCCCCATTGGCGCACCGCCCTCTGCCCACGCCGCGTCACTTTCTCACGCCATTCCCCCCGCCCGCTCCGCCTGCCGCGCGCCGGGCGGGGGGCGGGACCTGCGGCGNGGGGCTGGGAGGGGGAGCCGCACGCAGGGTCGGCATGGCTGGGAGCGGTGTTTCCAGGGGATGCGAGCGCGTTCGAAGGAACGCCTGTAGCGCGGCAGGGGGAGAAATAAAAAAAAAAAAAATAAAA
>VZTF01001142.1:222989-280789 GCA_013397755.1 Cnemophilus loriae
ATAACCTTGAGGTAGGGCGGGGCGGGGCAGCGGCGGGGGATACAAGAAAGGCGATATTGGTTATTTTGCTTGAAGCTGCGCAGTGCGTTGTGGGGCCGTACCTTGTCCCTTCACGCAGCTGGTGCTGGCTTCTGGAAGAAGCCGGGTGAGGTCAGTGCGGCGGTGCTTGGAGCTGGGCACGGAAGAGACGAGTGCCCTGTAAGGATGTAAGCCGAGGAGAATGGTGCCGGGCTGTGTAATTGAGGAAGGGTTGAAGTAATAGGGTGTAGTATGTCCTGGAGAGTACTAAATCCTCAGATGTGGTGACAGGAAAGTTATGGGATTAGAATAATGAAACTCGGCCGCTCAGGGAGAACACTGTTCATCTCAGCCCATGAAATATTCCTCCACGCCTGGTGTTAGGAGTTCCAGTGTTCTGGAATGCCAAAATAGAGTATGCCTAAAGCAAACAAATAAAAAACCCAAAAGGAACACCAGCACCCCCGTGAAAACAAAAACCAAAAAACAAACCCCACACAGAAATAATTCTGCCTTGTTGCCAGTATAAACAAAACAAAGTGACCTATGTCACTTCGTTTAAAAATAAAAATTATTTCCAAGAGTCCTGGCCTGTTTTAAGATGGTGATTTTCTAGTAAGGGTTTTCAACTGGCAATGCTAATAAAAATATCCAGTGTTTCTAGCTTGGTTATATGCAGAATTGAGACTTTGCATATAAGCAGAAGTAACATAGTGAACATTAATGTCTCGAACACTTAACACTCAGTAAGTGTGTGTTTTGCTTCAGGAAGGTAGCTTGGGCTTAACCTACATCTGTTCATCTCCATGGCTGAAATTTGTATTTACACTTCATAAAAAATCTTATAAAACTGTAATGATGTTTACATTATGCTTGTACCAAAGTTTCACCAGATGCAAAGGCTTGCCTTTTGCAAATGACCTTATACAGTATGTGCAACACAACTTTCTCCACAAAGTTACAGGAACTGAAAGTAGGTCCCTCTAAATATATGTGAGTAAATCACATGGTTTTGTGGTTTTCTTTTTTTTTCTTAAAGATCTGCCACGATGCCTGGGTCTCTGCCAGTGAATGCTGAATCCTGTTGGCCCAAAGATGTGGGAATTGTGGCACTGGAAATATATTTTCCCTCTCAGTATGTTGACCAGACAGAGCTGGAGAAGTATGATGGTGTGGATGCTGGGAAGTACACCATTGGGCTAGGCCAGGCAAGGATGGGGTTCTGCTCTGACCGGGAGGATATCAATTCCCTCTGCTTGACTGTGGTTCAGAAGCTCATGGAGAGGAACAACCTTTCCTATGATTGTATTGGGAGATTAGAAGTTGGAACGGAGACCATAATTGATAAATCAAAATCCGTGAAGACTGTCCTGATGCAGCTTTTTGAAGAGTCTGGTAATACAGATGTAGAAGGAATCGACACCACCAATGCATGCTATGGAGGCACTGCTGCTCTTTTTAATGCTATTAACTGGATTGAGTCCAGCTCCTGGGATGGTAAGTCAAGGATATTTTCTTGAAAAGTCACATCATCCTTACATCAGTCTGCCCTACAATGACAGTGTTCATGTTTAACCATATAAAATCCAGAGTGTAAAATGATTTTCTCTTCTGAAGTCTTTTTCTTAAATGCTCTGGGCATTCGCCACTAGTTCAGTTACAGTGTGAAGAATAATGACACAGCTACTTATGTAAAGGTCTTCTGTAAATTTTGGTGATTGCCAGTTGAAATGTGGGAGAAAAGTCAAGACAGAAGAGCCCTTTAATCTCGGTGTCATCTCCTCAATAACTAAACTCTAAAAATTGCTGATGGGTGTTAAGATGTGCCAGACTCGTGGTTCCTCCTCACCGTTTCTTCTGTGTGTTTTTCCCAGGACGCTATGCCCTCGTGGTTGCTGGAGACATTGCTGTGTATGCCTCTGGAAATGCCAGGCCCACTGGGGGAGCTGGTGCTGTTGCAATGCTGGTCGGCCCAAATGCACCGCTGATTTTTGAGAGAGGTTAGTCTGTGGGAGAACATACAGTGTTCAGGTCAGATGACTGCATTTGTCCTGAAGCCTCTTCCCTGGTTTTTGTGCCTTGCTGAAGCGGCAGATTAACTCCCACTAATGTCAGAAATTGTTCTTTGTCTCCTCTTGCTCTGGGCTAACTCAGCCAAGTCCTATTATAGGATGCAGCAGGGAGCAATTAGAGATGCTCCTATTTGTTTATTTGCTTGAGGACTGTCAAGTATCACTTTTGAGTGAAAGTGATAGAGTAATACTAGAGCTGAGTAAAACAACATTCTACTTCCAGGACAATATGATGACAATCCTTTATTGCGTGTGTTTGTCATGCTCAGTCCTACTCTGCTTTACAGGCAATTGAGAACTATGTGAAACCTTACCTTAAAAGGCCAGAAGTGCTACGAAAAACTGCTGAACTAGGGCCAAAACCACTTGTTTCCTCATGTGCCAACTGATGCATCCCAACTGACTTGAAGCAGCTGAATAAACTGATTTTCAATTTTTGTCGATTTCTGTCCACCAGGGTTGCGTGGAACCCACATGCAGCATGCGTATGACTTCTATAAACCAGACATGGTCTCTGAATATCCTGTAGTGGATGGCAAGCTCTCCATTCAGTGCTACCTCAGTGCATTAGACCGCTGCTACACCGTCTATCGCAACAAAATCCACGCCCAGTGGCAAAAGGGTGCGTAGCCTCTCCTGATGATACTGCAACATTGGCAAATGCTGGAGCGTCTACTGCATAGACAGTTTCAGTATCCGATCTAAAGACTAGTCTATGAGTCTCTTCATGCTTGTATGTTCTGAAGCGATTGGAATATTTGCTCTCTCCTGTAAGGAATGATTTATTTCTGTTCTGGCATGGCTGAGTTCCTGACAGTCTGTAAGCAGTAGTCTCTACAAATATTTGTTGGTGTAACATATAATACTTTGGTTAAAAGCATGCTATTATCCACCTTCTTCCATGCTTTTAAGAAACTTAGGTTATTATTTAAATGGTATGTAATTATACTGATTTTTTTTAACCCAATATGTTTAGTAATTGCTTCAATTATATTAAGAGGCATAGGTGTGAAGAGAGGCAAATTAAGCAGATTATTATGTCAAAATGCTGGGTAGGAATACAGAGATTCTGTTAAACATAGCTGTTTATTCTAGAATAAGAGCAAACATTGTTAGCTGGTGCAAAAGGTGGTAAAAAAAGAATTTTTAAATAGAAGCAGGGCAGTGTGTTAGGTGCACTTGACAGCAGTAGTTAGCGTTACTTGTATGTTTGTGTCTCTTTTATGCCAGCATGTTACGATGACTGGTGTCTTGCCAGCTCCCTGCTTTATTTCCATAATTGAAGTGTATACTAAACTTAGTATATGTTACTTTGTAACACAACACTTCTGCCACTTCCAGAGGGGACAGACAGACGTTTCACCTTGAATGACTTTGGATTCATGATCTTCCATTCTCCATACTGTAAACTGGTACAGAAGTCTGTGGCTAGACTCTTGCTGAATGACTTTCTTAGTGACCAGAACCCAGAAACAGCAAATGGTGTTTTCAGTGGTCTGGAAGCTTTCAGGTGAGAATGGCTGGATCTGTTACACATCCAAGGTGTGTTTTTACTTTCTGCTATTTTAGTAACTGTTTCTGAACTTCTTTTTTCTTTTCTTTTGAACAGGGATATAAAACTTGAAGATACATACTTTGACAGAGATGTAGAAAAAGCTTTTATGAAAGCCAGTGCAGAGCTCTTCAATCAGAAAACCAAAGCTTTGTTACTTGTATCCAATCAAAATGGAAATATGTATACCCCTTCAGTCTATGGTTGCCTTGCCTCTCTTCTAGCCCAGTAAGCATAAAATTGGGAAAAGCTGTTTATGAATAAGGATATAAAGGGGTTTTTTTCAGAAAGTGTTTTGTAAAAGTATCGTCTAGCAAATGTTTTCCTACAAGATTGCCTTAAGCAGAAAAACTAAAGTTAAAACACTGTTCTGCACACACATTCAGTTCAAGTGACAAGCAGATTAAAAATGTCTATGTCAGAAGCTGATCCAAAACTGCTGTTTTACTGCCTTGCAAAGTAGGATCTTACTCGTAAGGTGGCGTCTCTTCTCAGCCCCAGTGTTCCCCCTCCTCCTTCCCCTAGAAACACTCCTGAAGTGGAAAAGAAAATCTGAATGTCTTCTCTGTCTTACTATAATAAGCAAAACCAAATTAAATTAGCATTTAATTAATGTTTTTTTCAAATTTTCTTTTACAAAATCATATTAAGTTTACATTAAACCACTCCTCCTGGCTTTTCTTTTTTTTTTTTCTTTATTCTGACATTGACTTCCAAGATGTGTTTATTTATTTTAGGTTTTGGTTTGCTTAAGAATGAAATCTGGCTGCCTTCATCATATTCTGGGCATTTCTCAGGCATGTTTTGCTCTAGGCAGCTTTGGAACTCATCACATAACAGCAGCATTTGAATTTGTGTTTTTAAAAGTCAGCATTTATGCACATAGCATGCTAAATGTGTATTATAGACACTATAATTTGCAGGCTGCTTTTCCAAAGCTAGATGCAGTTTCTAGTTGTTTAAAACTGGCACTTTGGCTTAACTCTGAGTTTAAAAAGCTGTTGTATGATTTGCAGGTACTCCCCAGAGCAGCTTGCGGGACAGAGGATCAGCGTGTTCTCATATGGCTCTGGTTTTGCTGCTACCCTGTATTCCATCAGGGTCACGCAGGATGCCACTCCTGGTGAGTGACGGGAGGTGATGTCACCTACCTCCCTTGCTCAGCTCACTCTTGATGCCTTGGTATACAACCCACTGGCATAAGGAAACCTGCACGGCAGTGCCTTAATGACAGCTGTGCTACACTGAGAATGTCCAGCTCCAGGGAGTGTTTAAGTGCCTCTTTGAACAAATAAATAATAGTCTTCAAACTCTTTTAAATGTTTTGAGTTGGTAATTGGGAATATTTTTAAATGACTGATACTTGAGATTCTATAATGCAAAGTACTTTGAATGGGCTTGCAATGTTCACATGCTAGTGTGCTATTCTCAGTACTGGCTCTACCTTACATGATGGTTCTATATTGCAGGTTCTGCACTGGATAAAATAACTGCTAGCCTTTCTGATCTCAAAACAAGACTTGACTCAAGAAAATGTATTGCACCTGATGTCTTCGCTGAAAACATGAAGCTCAGACAGGAAACACATCATTTGGGTAAGAACTTAATAAATGTAAATCATTCCTAGTCCTAGAGCAAAATGCTCATCACTTAATCCACCTGACTTTAAATGATTAGGGTGTAGAATGAAGGAAATGTCCAACCCTTTCTGCCTCTGAGTATATGTCTGAAGTAAAAATGTTGGTTTTTTTCTGTCTTATTGCATCCACTCTGCAAAGGCCTGTGTTGGGTAAAACTCTTATCAGAAAACAACTAACAACGTGTTACTTCCTTTTTTACAGCCAATTATATTCCACAGTGTTCAGTCGAGGATCTCTTTGAAGGAACATGGTACCTCGTGCGTGTGGATGAAAAACACAGGAGAACTTACGCCCGGCGCCCACTCATGAGTGATGGACCTCTGGAAGCAAGAGCTGGAGTTGTCCACCCAGGCATTGTTCATGAGGTGAACACTCGGCACTCTTTTAAAGTTTGATGTAAATGGTGGAACCATTTACATGTTTGTCTTAGCATGTGCATTAGCATGTATGTTAAGAGGAAATGGTTTTTCATTGTAAATGTAAATTTACATTTACATAACAAGAGTTACATTGAATACTTTGTTAACACGTGTAGCATACAAGCCAGAACTAAAAAGTTGAACATGTAATTTTAAAAAGTACATTTCATCATAAAAAGAACAAAACTGCACAAGAATGAAAGAAGAACAAACTGGCTCTTCTCACACAATCTGTTTGCATGAAGCATGACCAATTTGACTCACTTAAGGCCAAGCCGTCCATTGTAGCATGAATGTTGTTTGAGAGTTGGACTAGCCATGAAGTATGAATGTCTGTGAACTAGAAAACTGTATTTAATGTTTTTTTTCCCTTCTTCTTAGCACATCCCAAGCCCTGCTAAGAAAGTGCCAAGAATCCCTGCAACAACAGAATCTGAAGGCGTTACTGTCGCCATTTCCAATGGGGAGCATTAAGATACCTCTGTGAGGTGGAGAAAGAAACGAGGTGTGAGGGCAGGGTGAGAGAGAGAGAAAAAGGATTGCAGTAGCACTGAAGTTTCAGTGTACAGTAGTACTTAATTGGAGCATGAAAAAACTGTTTAAGCTCCTTGAAAAAAATCATCGTAATATGGTGTGCTGATTTATAGTATTTTCAGAACACTAAAATCAGGAGTATATTGGAGATAGAGGGACTTGCCAGGTGCTGTGGGGATTCCTTAACATGTCTGAACTTTTTTTAATTGCTGAGAAGTAGCTGTAGTCTATGACAAAGTCTTCATACACAGAAAGGAAAAAAAAAGGAATCTTCTGCCTGCTCTTCCATGTAAAATGACTTGAAACCTATACTGTTAACTTCTACTAGTACTCAAGTGTGTGCAAAATAGTCCAAGCTTTTAATGTTAGGGTTCTCAGTGCCTTGACAATAAGCAGTCAACCTTCTGAATACTGCAATTCTCTTTCCCTTTATCACTTTTCCTTTCATCTCCCAGTCTGCCTCCATCCCGTCACCCCATTGCTTTGGGACAGGCATAGAACTAAAAACATCCGTGGTTGGAATAGGATCTCTCTTCCCTGTCAAAGTGACTGGATCAAGAATGGCTAGGCTGACAAGTGGTTTTCTTAGATGAAGCTCTGTGACCCACTGTGTTATTTACTATGTAATTCCTCCTAACATCGTATGTGTTTTATGCCTGCATTTTAAGTCACAGGAGTCTGGGAGGAAAGATGAAGAAGAAGGGAGGTAGTAAATTTTTTATTCTAAAGAAAGGGGATCATTGATTCAATACTGTAATAGATTGTTTAGTAGAAATATCCAAGACAGCAGAATTTTCAAATAAAATTTAGAGATATTGTGGAGCTGTTTTAATTGGACGAAGGAAGAGAGTGATGTTCATCACTTTGTCTGGAACTCTGGCCTATTACTTGTCTTTATATAATACCTTTCCAAAAGACTCTTTCTAGCTTTGAATTTGGCTTTGTACTTTGAAGTCCTTCTCACTATTGGTAATACTGTAGGAGTGGAGTCTTTTATTTCTTTCCCCCCTCCCCCAACGTGCAAGCTAAAGCTATCCATTTTGCAAGCAGTAGTAGATAGATATACAGTGGTTATGGGGAGTCCATTCTGGTAGATTTTTAAAGCCCAGATTGGAAATGAACTATGATATGAGCCTTTTAAGCTTGTAATATATATATATATACATGCATACATATATATATATATATTTAACTTGAGCTAATGTACAGAATGACGTTTCATTGAATTTATTTCTTTGCTAATTCTACAAAGCTACATTATCTAATATAAAGTAGCAAAAAATGATTTCTCTGTTACTTACATTTTTGTGTGTGTGTAATGAAGTGTTTGTATTACCTGTCACTCACTAGGATTTAATAACTTGCTGTATTTGTACAGTCAAGCCTTGATAAAATAGTTGTTTATTATAAATTGATGAATACTAATCTGTTTGTTCTGCTGAAAATGATGGAGCAATGCATGATGATAGTGTTTGCAAGTATTTTGGTTTAGGTTGCCCTCATGAAAATTAACCTTGGCACCTGTAAAACAAACTGTCATGGAACAAAGTCCATTGCTGGCAGTGGACAAGCCAAGAAGCGAGCTACTGGCACAGACCTCACAGGTCTGTGAGGCTGATCCTTTATTAAAATAAAGTTTGAGATATTTGAAACCTGTTGGAGTAGTGCTGGCTTGTTGGTTTTTTAGGATGGATTTCCTTTTCTTTAACAGGAAGGAGGAAGCTGGCTCTAGTAAAAACCCAAATTTGTGGGTTCACAAGCTGTGTGGACATTCTACATCTTTCTTCTTAGTGTCATTCCATTACAAAAGTGGAAAAAAGAGTTGCTTAAGCTGCTGTAAAACAATTTTATCAGGGCCATGTTGCAAGATAACTTCAAATGCTTTTATATAGAAACTGTGTATAGTAGAGGAATTAATACCCACTTTATGAAATGGAATTAATTTTAATTACTGTTTTATAAAAATTGGTATTGTTTTATTACCCTCAGAAAATCTATGAAGGAGGTTTGGTTCTTGCTTTGTACACACCTGAGCCTCACTGAGTCCAGTTTCCCATGGGTGGCTTTTCAGAGTCATTCCGTTGCTCATCTATATGAATTACTCCTTCTAAAGTGAGCTGATTGTCTCATCAGTGTCATAACAGATAATTCTGCCTTTAAATGTGAAAGCACCAGCTGTACCTGTGTACACCTTGTATTGGGTATCTTACCTTAGCCAAACTCATAGGTTCTACCTCTTAGCTTAGGCATGTCAGCTGTCCCTGTTCCAAGAACAGCTACCACACTTGTCCTTTGCACTGGAGTTGATGCTGTTGAAGATCTAAGTACAGAATAAGCAATTAAAGCTGAAAATTGGAGCATCTGCATTTTGGTGATGCTCAGAACAACTGGAGTTTTCAGACTGTCCGGCTTCTAACTTGCAGTGGTGAAGTGTCAAAATGAGCTTTGTGCCAGCTTTGGTTGCCAAAGCAGGATGGCAGGAGTGAGGACAAGCCTGTAATGCTCAGTGGATATAAGCAGATTTTGCTGCTGCTTGCATTCAGCTACTAGTAACAAGGGCTAAGGCAAAAACTTAAAACTACATGGGTTTTGGAGTACACTTAAATCTTTCTTTATTGGAGTGCAGCTAGAGTCCAAGCAGTTCCAGACTGTCAGAATCATGCAAGCAGTGGAAGGCGTCAGAAGGGTAATGGATGGTAGCCCAACCACCAGGCACCCACACATGCAGGGTTAAAGTACTGAATCCTGATTTCTCTTTTGGAATCATGAGAAGTTGGGAACTGCAGCCAACAACACCTTTGCTGTTTCTTGAAAGAAAATAAAATGCTTTCTAAAAATTAACTTGTTAAATTTGATGAGGAAGTTCAAAAGCATAATTTGCAGTTGTTTAGATTATGGTCTGGTCTCTGCTTAAATTTAGTTCTCTGCAAAAACTCCCAGTTTGCAGTGGTAAAGTTGTGTCAAGCTTTTCAGAAGTCAGCTGTTACATGCCTGTACAGAGAATCTCCCAGGCGGGTTAAGTGCAGTAGCACGGTGTTTATGAAAAGATCCCCTCCACTTGTGATCCTTACAGTTACTGGGTTCTTGCACTGGCTATACCAAGTGTCTGGAGAAAGGGTCAAACAAATGCAGGAAAGCTCTGTATTAGAGTGCTTCACTGTCACTTGAGAAATGCAAAGACAATGAGGCATTTTTGGTTTATTCAGAAATTACAAAAAAATATAACACTACAACTTAAGGATAAGTGAATAATCCCCATTGTCAAATGTGCTGAGCATAAAGCCTGCAGTGCAATTTTATAAAATAGAACACAGCTTGGATGTGTGCTTACTCCCACTGTAAGAATTGATTCCATTCCTCGAGTCTTCTTCTTTTGGATCTGGCTGGGACATGATAGGAACAGATTCAAGTGCCCTTTTCTTCTGTACTCTGTGCAACACAATTCTGTAGACCCCTGTTATGGAGCTGCGTGCGTCTCTTCCCCGGTTGTTTTGAATGTGCTGTTCTGTGATTCCCAGATCTTCCAGAATATTTTTCACTTCAATTTCTTCTTCTTTGAGTGTACTGATGTCTGATAAATATTTTGGATCCAGTTTAAATGTCTGTAAAGGTTTGGGGTACTGTATTCCTTGCATCCATTCACTGTTCATAATCAGTTTGACAGAGTATCGCTTGGTCGGTACTGGCTGAAGGACTCCTTTTATCAGCTTCCGGCAATTTTCTGAGAGGCAGGGAGGCAAAGTGTATGTCCCTTCAAGAATGCATTTTTTCAGTTTGCCAACTGTATCTGCCCGGAATGGCATGCTACCCGTCATCATGAAGTATAAGAGGATTCCCAGTGCCCAGATGTCTACATAGATACCGATATAGTTTTCATCTCGGAAGAGCTCAGGAGCGGCGTAAGGAGGAGAGCCACAGAAAGTTTTTAAAGTTTCATCTCTTTTACTTATTGTGCTGAATCCAAAGTCTCCCACCTTAACACAGGTATTACTGGTGTAGAAGACATTTTCTGCTTTCAGGTCCCGGTGAATGATATTATTGTCATGCTGTGGAAGAAGAGGAAAAGTTGGTATTGTTTTGTTCCCAGGAAAGTTTTCAATGGCTACCTCTAATTGGTTAATTACCCCGTGGGAGAAAGGGAGTCTCAACTTGTTGACTAATAGCAAATATTTTCATGAAGCGAATGTTTGAGGGCAGCATGGCTAATCCTACAGGACTAGACACCTTCATGTGCAAAATCTGTATTTTTTTAGGGTTCACAACACTTGTTTTTGCAGTTACTACATGTAACTTACAGATTTAAGCATTTAGTTCACCAGTTGAACATTATCACAGATAAAGTAAGAAAGCTGCTACAATTACATTCTGTGATCTAATGTCCTATGAGGAACTGGTGGTGGGCAGGAGAAAAGAACCACAGATTTGTGCTTCATAGTATTTCATGTTGCAGGACACCCAAGTTTAGTAGTGTCTTCTAGTTTTAGAAATCTATAATACATACACCATAACTTCTGTTTTTTCCCTTGGTAATGTCAGCAGTAGCTAAGGACTCAAACTGAATTTGTTCTGCTCAGTCATGACATACTTGTCTTGATTAAGTAAGAGTTTAGCTTAATCTTTGGAGTAACTAGAAGGAATGGATGAGCACTCTCTGCCTTATCCTTTGGAGTAACATCGTGCAGTATCTGGAGGCAATAAGGAAACCCTTTGGCATCCTATTTCAACTCTCATCAGTAACAGCCAGGGATCCTCTGTCCTTGTGGACTGGCAGAAGGGAGATGGGATTTATGTAACCTGGATATGATAGCTTAGCAAAAGTGAAATGTGCAGAAGTCTTTGTGTACAAGTGAATAAGTTGGCCAGCTTGATAGTCTGTGTTTAATTCTAAGAAATAAATGTGGTGTAATTTCAAAATGTAAATTCACTTCCTGTAGCTGCAGGGTGCCTGCCCTGTGGATAAAATGTTGAAGCTAATCCATCACTCAAAGCACATACGATCAGGTCGTCAAAATACATGAGAAATGCATGCTGTTTACGTAAGCCACGAGCAGTGTGCGATGCAGTTTCTAGATGTCTGACTTGGGAACACCCTTGTTTCTGACTTGGCCAGAAGTCATTACGGGGCAAGGAGGACAGGAGCCACCGGAGGGCACCCTGAGCCAATTTTAACGAATGCTACTTCTCAGACTTGTAGAACAGTTCTCCGTGTTTTTATTTTTTTGAAGTAGCTGTAATTACTCTGCAAGGTTTAGAGATGTACCGAAGTAGTTAATTGCTCCTTTTCTGCCTGGACAAGACGCTTTGGGCTCTACACAAATAGCATCATCCTAAGTGCATATACTGAAGACTAGGCAAGAAGTGACTTGCTGGGTGTTAACCTCACAGATTTGCATTGAAGTGAGGACCAGGAATTGACTGTCTTTAAGTGACAGAATCCCACATTCATTAATAAACAAGCCAGATGTTTGCAATACCTACCAGCCTCTCTGGAAGTGGAAGAGTGACTGATCCTGTGTTTTGAAACAGGGAGGGAAGAAATGAAGCTTTGTTTACTGGTGCCCGCAGCACCTCAAAGCAAACAGAATGCTGTTGTAAAAGGGTGATTCCACCCACCAGGTGTTTCCAGTTCAGTCTCCTCCCATGCTGTCAACAGAGGTGTGTAACTCAAGGTGGATGTGAAAACCCTCAGATACCTTTAACATAGCTCTTCTCTAGCTCTTTTGCTTTTCAGAAATGTGGGCCTGAAATCTGGGATAACAGTAGATTAATCTATTGTTGAAAGTCAAATATCCACAAAATGTGTCAAGAGTAGTGAGGGGCAACATGCCTGTGTAAGAGCAACTTACCATGTGCTTCACAGCAGACACAATCTGGGAGAAGATTATTTTACACTCTGTTTCTAGCAGCTTTCCTTCTGTACTGATTTTAGTGAAGAGCTCCCCACCTCCTGCGTACTCCATCACCAGGTGCAGTTTTGAGAGTGTCTCCACCACTTCATACAGCCTGATGATATTTGGGTGATGCAGCTTTTCCATGCTGGATATCTCACGAGACAGCAAACGTTGAGTCTTCCGGTCTAGCTTTGTCTTGTCCAAAATCTTAATTGCAACTTTCTCTGCAAAGAAAAACATTTTTTCCATGTTGTTAATGCAACAGGTATAAATGGTAATACTATTTACTTAGAACAATGCTTGGTTGTAGAAGTGCAATAAAATTTCACCTCATCAATATAAACTAAGCTGCAGGGGCCTACTAAGCCCTGCTGTCTTTCACACAACCCCTGCCCCTTTCTGTCTATGACATCCTACTCAGTGCTGAGGTAGCTGAAGGCTGGTAGAGTATTGCAAGGGCTGATCAAATCATCTGCTGCCTTGGTGTGCTTTGCTGTGACAGGCTAATACATGTCTGAAGGCACAGCATCTGCTTTTGGTGTCCACTGCTGGTAGAGAAAGTCTGTGCTCCTGTTGTTTGCTCAGAGCTCCTCAGATGAGCCAGGTACTTGGAGACTAAAGGAGGTGTGAAACTTGGATGCTGTGTTTCAGACCAGACCAACTTGGAGGGAATTTAGAGGCTTTGGCTATTTTATTCTGAGCAGTGAAGTAGAGTAAGTTGCAGGGATCCTGTAAGACAGCAAATCTGGCCAGCATATGTTCTGGTAATGCAAAGCTGCTGTTAAGTCCTACACGTTTCTGAAGCGTATCTCCAGTTAAGCCAAAGGCCACAAAACACATATCTGTATCTGCAGCTGCACCAAATCATCAGAGTAGCTCAGAGCAGTATGAATAGGTCAATCACAATTGCCCTTATGTTCCTGTATTAGTCTGTAGGTTACAGCTTTTGTCTTCACTCTTCTGAATACAGCTGCTATTTGAAGGATTAGTGTGGTTAAAACAGGTTTATGGTGGCTTTGTATAACTTGTCAGGACAGCAAAATTAAAATGGATCACAGCAATAAAAACAACTGTTTATTCCTGGGAAGAAGGGATTTTTGGTTGTTTGGGTTTTTTTTCCCCTGACGACTATCCTAGTCAAACAATCACAGATTTCTTAATAATTAATCACTTTTAATAAATCTTTCAGAAGAAACCTTCACATTGGTTTCTAGTAAACGGGAATAAATTAGAAAAAAAAGGTATTGTTCACTTGTTGCTGTAAGAAAAGAGTGAGAAGGCTATTACATTTGTACACATGTTCTGGTGTAAAACCATTCAAGACATTTTTACTGAATGTTAGCAAGTTTCTAACTCTAGTTTAGTATTTCAAAATACATAAAGGAAATTTTAAGGATACTTATGCATGTATCTGTACAGGTCAAGAAAACTCCATGTTTATTTACATTTTTTTAGTATGATACATATATCAATTGATCTCCCTACGGAAGTGCAGCAGATGTTTGAATCACATGTGATTCTTGCGGTGGAAGGTGCTGAATTATCCCTTGACGTGCCTGTTTTCAGGAGTCTGTGCTGAGAACAGGGCAGGTGTCCTGGCCACACTGCTTCTCTCTGACCTGTTCCATGCTGCCCTGAGGGGGAGCCCCTCAGGGAAGCAGGTACCTCGTATGTGGTGTGGAGGTGGGTGAACCAGGAGGAAGTGCAGCTACTGACAGTGATGCTGGCAGTGCTCTGACTGCTGACCTGGTGAAAGACCCTTGTCATGTTCATAGCACACTGATCTCCTAAACCAAGGAAAGAGCAGCAGCTTGCAGTAGGTTTTATTCGCACAACTAAATGCTTACAGCTCTTACAATCTTAACCATGCAATTTCATCATTACACCTTGATCTATAGAAGTTGGGGACATTTGGGCTTTGAAATGAAATCTTCTAGGTTAATTTTTTTCCCTTTCACTTTGCTGGAACCTACTTTTCCTCCTGGTCAGTTTCCCTGCAAAGTTTTAAAAGGGAAGGGGAGAGAAAAAAAAGGTTTAGAACTGAAGGGCCTAATCCTATTCAAACACCACCATAAATCAGGACCAAGCTCCTTTAAATCTACATCACTGCAGTTGCAAATGCATGACATACAAAGAAACCCAGCCCACCCTGAGTGCAAAAAATCTGACACCTTCCTTTTCTTTTCTAAACTCTTCCTTTCAGCTTCCAAACAATGCCTTACAAATGGTTTACAAATCCTCTATTACTCTTGCTTAGCAGCTGTGCTGAACAGAAGCACATTTTTAGCAGGCAGCTTATTTACCAAAATAATTACAAAAGGAGTTGAAAGAGATTTTCATTGACTAAATGCAGTGTATGCTGAGATTTGAAAAGTGCTAGGTGAAATCTTAGTACGAGAAAGTAGGAAAAGGTTGGGAAATAATTTCAGGAAGAAATGGTGTATGCTGTGATGGCAGAAGGAAAAAAAATACAAACAAAACCAAGTTAAAATTGCTTAAAAAATGAAAGCAAACTGGGTGCCTGGACATTCCTGCTTTTGCAATTCATGTCATATTAGACAGACTTCTTACTAGCTGTAAATTTTGGATGCTCTTACTTGCTTCTATTCAGCTGTGCTCTCACACTTATTTTGTCATCTGGAAAGCATGTAAAATAAAAGTTATACAGGGATTAGGAACATAACAGTCCTTAGCAAGAAACTCCATGGATTTCTGGAGAAAATCTCTGCCAAAATTCAGGTTAATATAGTGGGCAATGCCCCTGAATAACACAATACACATAGAAACATAAATCAGAAAAGACCTCTAAGATCATGAAGTCCAGCCTGTCAAGCCCACCACTAAACGTTGTCCCTAAATGGCACATGTACACATCTTTTAAATACCTGCAGGGATGGTGACTTCACCAGTTCACTGCGGAGCCCATTCCAAGGCCTGACCACCCCTGTGGTGTAGAAATTTTTCCTAATGTCCAACCTAAACCTCAACCTTTCCTGGCACAATTTGAGGCCATTTCCTCTTATTCTGTCCCTCGCTACCTGGGAGAAGAGGCCAACCCCCATCTGGCTACACCCTCCTGTCAGGCAGTTATAGGGAGTGAAAAGGTCTCCCCTGAGCCTCCTTTTCTCCAGGCTAAACATCCCCAGCTCCCTCAGCTCTGCTCCTCACAGGACTTGTGCTCCAGACCCTTCCGCAGTTGTGCTGACCTCCTCTGGACTCTCTAGCACCTCAATGCCTCTCTTGCAGTGAAGGGTCGAAAACAAATGAAACACAGGATTCGAGGTATGGCCTCACCAGTGCCCAGTACAGGGGGACAATCCCTGCCCTGGTCCTGCTGGCCACACTATTGCTGGTCCAGGCCAGGATGCNACTGACACTAATCAGGGTTGGCCCCAATACTGAGCCCTGTGGGACTCCACTAGGGACTAGCCCCAGATGGATATAACTCCATTCAGCACCACTCCCTGGGTCCAGCCAGCCAGCTAGCCAGCCAGCCAGCTTTTTATCCAGTGAAGAGTGCACTTGTCCAAGCCATGGGACATGGCATCCACATCACAGCACCAAAGATTGTTCTGTGTTTTCTACACAACCATGACAGCCCTTGTGAGGGAAACAGGATTCATCATCCAGTATGATCCTGAAGTTTTTTCCTCTCTCTTTCTCTACCTCTCTCTCTCCCTCTCTCTAGAAATCATGTGTCCTGCTGCAACAGATCACAAGGGCAACAGAAAAGCACATATATGTAATTGTTACAAAGGATCATCTTAGTAAAACCCAAAATTGTTTCCTCTTTTGATTCAGGATGACATGTAAGGAGAGAGTCCATACTTAAAACTGGCAGTAACTGAAGAGCTGAACAGCCCATACGCCACCCTCTACCACAGAGACCTGAACAGCATTAATGATGAAGCCTTTTATTTATGTCATCAGATTAAAAAAAAAAGACTTGCACTCATTAACACTGTGCAGCAACATAATTTCATTGCCAACACAATAATGTGTATCTACAGCAAAAAACAGCATCCTCTTTGTGGGTGGTGATGGTGAGTATGTATACACGAATGCCCATGTGCAAGTTCCTGTTCTTCCATCCGTGTACTGTATTTTATTAGCACAGATAAGTTCACAAGCAGAGATGAGTCAGAAAATGTTTATCTTTCATTCTTCCTTCCTCATGAGAGTCACAAACTCAGCATCAATGAATCAACTCCCTTTCCAGTGAACATTTTAACCAAAAAAGTTACAAACAAACAAACAGACGAAAAATAATTTGAGAGATTTCTGTTGAAAAAGAAGCTTTTCCAGAAAAAGAAAAAGTGCAGTTTTGGTTTTGGTATTTAGTTTGTCCGAGCTTACTGTATTCACTGAAGTTCAAAATTTTTCAATCAGCTCTATTCAGACACTAAAGCAACCTGTTTCCTAAGTAAGTTCAGCAAAGGGTTCATCCAGATCAAATTTCTGACTGCCTTTCATTAGCATTCCTCATGTTCCCAGGACAGGAGCAGCATTTCCTCCAACAGTAAACACAAAACAGTTACCTCTGGAAGAAAAAGAAATATCACAGAAGAGGAAACAACTTGTGGGCCAAGTAGAACAGAGATGCTTTTCTGAAACAAGCATAACCAAAAACTCAACACCCAGTTAAAGCAACCCTTGGGTGTTGGCAGGGTTAAATGTGAAAAATTAAGTACCATCAGTTCTCCAATTCGATTCCCAGTGCAACAACTGCTGCACCCGAAGAGTAATTGTGAGCTTTCACCCCTCTTAAATCTGGGCTCAAAAAGGTGATTCGAGAAAATAACAATAGATAATACAGTTTTGGGGCCTGTCTCGTTCTCTCATGTGTAAGATAGAAAGGGAAGGAAGGGAAGTCAATCAAACTGAAAAGTAAAGACTGTTTGAAGAAAAGCAAGATAGTAGCGTACAAAGATACAGAGAAAACTACTCACCCTGACAGAAAACAGCAGCAATATCTATTACTGTCAGACAAAGGCACAAGAAACAGGACAGCTGCTGACAAGTTCTGAGTTATACCTATGACTGAAGTGTCCACTGCAGTTACCCAGCCCTTCTAGTCCTTCCTAGAAGCAGCAGATAGGGTGCTTTGTATAATTAAAACAAGAAAAATAACTGATAATTCAAGACAAACACCAGTTTGGCAATACCAGAGCTTGTTTCCCTGCACCTGTTCCTCCCACACCTATAGCCCTATCCCAGCTTTTTATAGTAAAGAACATCAGCAAATGAGTCAGTAAAGTGGGCATAACATTTCTCATCAAAATTACCATGACCAAATAAAATTTTTGTCCATACTAGTAAAATTTGTGATGAAAAAAAGGAAGCCTTGCTACCTCTGGCTGCAGGCAGGACCATGCCTAGCCCGCTGCCCTGGGCATTCATCACCTGTATCACTGCAGGCCATAGGCTGGGCCAGGGAAGAGGGCAGGTTGTAGGAGGGGAGGCACAATACCACACTTCAAAGTGTGGAGTGATTGAGCCATGGGATAAGATGTGTTAACTCCATGAAATGCGGTGATGAACTCCTCCTGTAATAGCTGCCATCTGAGAAAATGTTTCTAGTTTCTTTAAAGCCTAATCCAACCCTGCACATTTATGTGTGACTCTGCCCATAGATTAACTCAACAACATTAAAAATACACACAAACATACACACACACACACATGCAAACGCACACACACTATATGTGTATTTAAGGTTCACACAGCATCTTTCTTCCCATAGGAGGCCATTTATATAGGGCACTCAGCATGCAATGGTGCCTACCTTTGGTTAGGGAATGAATTCCAAGCTTCACTTGTGAGAAATTCCCACTTCCTATTTCTCCTCTGACTCGATAGAAGGCAATTCTCTTTCCCAGAGTTAATTCTTTCACCACTTTTTCATTATGAGACATATCCTGCATTAGTTTCTCAAATGGGGTCAGCCTGTGCTGTCTGCCCTCTTCATCTCCTTCACGGCACTCCGGGTGCCCATCATCTTCTCTACTGTCCTCGTGATGCCACCTGGAACAGCGGTATTTTCCAAGACTTCCTTCATTCACATATCCTGTTGTCATAGTCTATAGGGTAATCACTTCCCCATTTAACAAGATGTCCTGATCAGTTTAAATGAAGTAATTCTGGATGAATTTGCAATCCTGCACATTATGGACACTGTGACAAATGCAGCAAAAGAAAAAAAACCAGCAGCTTACAGAAAGTCCAAAGACTAGTTTGAAAATTTGTTTGAAAACAAATCTGGCACATCTACATATTGCATGTCCTGTTCAAAATCAGAGATAAAACTGGAAGCTGTATACATCCGTTCCTCACTAACAGATTTAGTGTGTCAGGATCTTCAGCTGCAAGGTAAAAGAGTCTTTGCAATTAAAACTGCAAACTCTGTGCAAGAAAGCAGCAAGGTGCTCGCTGTCTATGCAGTGCATTTAACACATGCAAAATATTTGACACAAATTTTCAGACTTAAGCTTGATGCTTTGAGAACTAACTTGATAGGTAAAGGTCAAACAGAAAGCTGATTAGCTGCTCCAAATAAATCCAGATACTTCTAGTTAAATTTGAATAGCTGACCGTAAGAGCGTAGCTCTCCTTGATTCTGGTAAAAGTCCAAAAGCCGACTGTAAGGATTGCCTTTGATTCATTCTTCAGCCTGTGAGCTTGTCACTGTACCTTGGAAATGTCACTGTGTGTTGAAGTCTTGCTGTAAAGAGTACGTTGCCCCTCTGTTTATTTCCCATGGTGAGTTCCCCAAAGCAACTGATTCTGGAAGATGACAGGAAAAGCATAATCTGTGCACCAGGCAAAAGAAATGCTGCGCCTCAGTATCCCTGCAGTCACATGGCAGGACAATACAGGATTAAGTAACTGCAATGTCACGTTAACCCTCCTTTATTTAGATGAGCTTTCTTTAACGCTTTGAGCCTTCTCAAAATTTTGCCAGACGCGTGGTATTCCTAAGCAGACAGATGAAGAAAGTAATTAAAACCTTTACATAACAGCCGTACGCTTCACTGAATGACAGCATGACCCATACCATTTCACCAGTTTAACTCTGGCAGCACAGACATAGAAGTACTTACCCTAAATATACAAGCAACCACTTACCTTTAAAGCAGCACGCCATTTTTTTCTTCTTTACTTTTCTTTTTTAACCTTGAAAACCAGGAGTTGATCAGCAAGTGCTGATTGTGCAGCTGCACGCCTGAGGGTGGTGAGCTGGGCACAAGAGCTCTGAGACAGCACAGGCAGTGGCAACACTNAGGGAAGAGGGCAGGTTGTAGGAGGGGAGGCACAATACCACACTTCAAAGTGTGGAGTGATTGAGCCATGGGATAAGATGTGTTAACTCCATGAAATGCGGTGATGAACTCCTCCTGTAATAGCTGCCATCTGAGAAAATGTTTCTAGTTTCTTTAAAGCCTAATCCAACCCTGCACATTTATGTGTGACTCTGCCCATAGATTAACTCAACAACATTAAAAATACACACAAACATACACACACACACACATGCAAACGCACACACACTATATGTGTATTTAAGGTTCACACAGCATCTTTCTTCCCATAGGAGGCCATTTATATAGGGCACTCAGCATGCAATGGTGCCTACCTTTGGTTAGGGAATGAATTCCAAGCTTCACTTGTGAGAAATTCCCACTTCCTATTTCTCCTCTGACTCGATAGAAGGCAATTCTCTTTCCCAGAGTTAATTCTTTCACCACTTTTTCATTATGAGACATATCCTGCATTAGTTTCTCAAATGGGGTCAGCCTGTGCTGTCTGCCCTCTTCATCTCCTTCACGGCACTCCGGGTGCCCATCATCTTCTCTACTGTCCTCGTGATGCCACCTGGAACAGCGGTATTTTCCAAGACTTCCTTCATTCACATATCCTGTTGTCATAGTCTATAGGGTAATCACTTCCCCATTTAACAAGATGTCCTGATCAGTTTAAATGAAGTAATTCTGGATGAATTTGCAATCCTGCACATTATGGACACTGTGACAAATGCAGCAAAAGAAAAAAAACCAGCAGCTTACAGAAAGTCCAAAGACTAGTTTGAAAATTTGTTTGAAAACAAATCTGGCACATCTACATATTGCATGTCCTGTTCAAAATCAGAGATAAAACTGGAAGCTGTATACATCCGTTCCTCACTAACAGATTTAGTGTGTCAGGATCTTCAGCTGCAAGGTAAAAGAGTCTTTGCAATTAAAACTGCAAACTCTGTGCAAGAAAGCAGCAAGGTGCTCGCTGTCTATGCAGTGCATTTAACACATGCAAAATATTTGACACAAATTTTCAGACTTAAGCTTGATGCTTTGAGAACTAACTTGATAGGTAAAGGTCAAACAGAAAGCTGATTAGCTGCTCCAAATAAATCCAGATACTTCTAGTTAAATTTGAATAGCTGACCGTAAGAGCGTAGCTCTCCTTGATTCTGGTAAAAGTCCAAAAGCCGACTGTAAGGATTGCCTTTGATTCATTCTTCAGCCTGTGAGCTTGTCACTGTACCTTGGAAATGTCACTGTGTGTTGAAGTCTTGCTGTAAAGAGTACGTTGCCCCTCTGTTTATTTCCCATGGTGAGTTCCCCAAAGCAACTGATTCTGGAAGATGACAGGAAAAGCATAATCTGTGCACCAGGCAAAAGAAATGCTGCGCCTCAGTATCCCTGCAGTCACATGGCAGGACAATACAGGATTAAGTAACTGCAATGTCACGTTAACCCTCCTTTATTTAGATGAGCTTTCTTTAACGCTTTGAGCCTTCTCAAAATTTTGCCAGACGCGTGGTATTCCTAAGCAGACAGATGAAGAAAGTAATTAAAACCTTTACATAACAGCCGTACGCTTCACTGAATGACAGCATGACCCATACCATTTCACCAGTTTAACTCTGGCAGCACAGACATAGAAGTACTTACCCTAAATATACAAGCAACCACTTACCTTTAAAGCAGCACGCCATTTTTTTCTTCTTTACTTTTCTTTTTTAACCTTGAAAACCAGGAGTTGATCAGCAAGTGCTGATTGTGCAGCTGCACGCCTGAGGGTGGTGAGCTGGGCACAAGAGCTCTGAGACAGCACAGGCAGTGGCAACACTCACCTCCGCTGCTCTCAGCCTGCAGCACACCCGACTGATGGACACCGGAGGCACCCGACTGCCAGGACAGATGCACCAGATTGAGGGGGAGTGAATCAGACCAGTAACCCAATGCCTGAAGCTTAGGTAGACGGTCACCTAAGGTGCCACTCTAGCAGAGGGCATGTGATATTGCCAGGTGGAGCTGCCCTCTAAACCCCCCAATCTCCTATGTGAGCAAGAGGAAGAGAGGTCAGAGGCACGACTTAAGGGCAAAGAAAAGGCAACTCGTGATGGTTTCATTAGGTGGGAACTGGAGGGGCACAGAAGCACTCATCTGCTCCTTCAGAGAGGCCAAGGTGACTGACCCAGCCTCTGGGACACTGCTCCTTGCCTTAAGACGCACTGAAGAAATTCTGCAAGTCACTTTACCTCTCTGTGCTGCAGCCACGTTGCCGACAGACAAATCTGCCCCCGGGTGAGGCAGAAAGCCTGGCTTCTCCTTCCCCTCAAGAGTCTGTGACTCTCTCTGTCACTTCTCTGAACCAGGGATGCTTCTTACTGTGTGTGCTGCAAACTTAATGGCTGACACAATTTGTAACTGGAACAGAGGCAGAATGTACTTCTTCCATAATGCCTTTGTTACTCTTTTCAGCTTACTCGTGTCTGAAGAAAAGGGCCATTTTCATGGCTGACAGAAACTTAAAATAATACGTAATCGTATCATTCTCTGGATCTAAATAGAGTGAAACCCCTGACAAATGCTGTATGCAGCTAATGGCCAAATCCTGAAATTCTTATTAGAGAAGAGACCAAGTGACAAATGAGAAAATTCATCAGTATGCTCCCACCAAACCAGCTTTTCTTAGCACCAAATGTTCCTCCTAATTTTATTATTTTATACCTCGGAGGAAAAAAATCTATGTGGAAGGACACCCAATCCCCAAGAAAACTGAAAAACCCAAAACCCACACCCTACATTCTGTTTTTCCTCCATTTGGGAAAAGGACAATTTCTTGCAGGATTGCCTGAATTCTGGCCCACAGTTGTTTTCTGCTTTAATCTATTTCACATCACAATTGTAAAAGTATTTTAGGTAATAAAAAACTCTTTGCATGAAACTCGACTGTATTTCACAGTTTTAATGGTGGATGTCACTCCAGCAGAGCAGGGCTTTTGGAAGTCACTTGTCTGCTGTACAGCGCCACAGCAATTCAGAGGCAGAATTCTGGCCCCATTCTGCTCTTTGATCTAGAGAACAGCAGAGCAGGTTGTCCATACGAAAAGTCTGGAAACCTCCCTGAGCAATGTCAGGCATGCCATATACAAACTATAAACTATTATTTAAACAAGTATCTTTAGCTGGGCAGTGACATCCTCATCACCAAAGAATAGCTGTAACTTATGCCTGTAAGCTCCAGAGTGGCAGGTATGGACAATTCTGCTCCTGCAAAAGAAGAAACAGAACTACCACCATCTGCTGCAAAAATTGTCAGGGCCCTTGCAGTTAACTGGCTGTACAGAAAAGGCTGACTGTGTAAGAAGAAGCATTTCCTTCAAACAGACTTGTGTAGACAAGCCCCTCCTAAATGCATTCCATCACGGCAGAGAAGGCAGCCCAGTCTGTGTGGATCACAGAGACAAACCATACGGGAATGCCAGAACCTTGTGGGGACAGAGGAGTCATGAGAAAGGCAAAACTGCATTAAGGCATCAGCACATGGCTCTTCCTGAATTTGTTCCTGCAGAATTTTTCCTGGGGCTCAACATGCTCTTTTTTAGAGCACAGCCTACCATTAATCTCCCTTTCAGGCTTGACACTTAACTGTCAGCCCTGCGACCTCCTGGCACTTGGCCAGCTGGCTGGGTTTTCCTTCTCTTTTGAGATAAGCTATTTCAGTATTCCTGGTGTTAGCCGTATATATACCATCTATTTATGGCCTACATTCCTTCCTGTAATCAAACCCAGCAAAATCTATCCTGATATCATACAAAAGGGTACTGACTGTAAAACAAGATAATTCTAAAAGAGAAGGGAAAAACAAGGAAATCAGGAGTGATTGAAATACAGTGACGGACCAATGATTTATTTTTTTTCCTCCAGCCTGGCTGACTGGTGATCAGAAGAACCTCACAAGATTTTATGTGACCAAATAATCACTTTAAAAAACAAAATAAGCAAGCAAAAGAAAACCAAACCCAAAACCAAACCAGTATGAAAAGCAACACAAGACAGAGCAAACAAATACGTCAATCCTTTAAGACCTGTGCCAGCCTAACACTGCTGTCACTTAACCTTGTTTTTCAAACTGACATTCTCCTCCTATTCTAAGAAGTGGTAAGTACTCTCAGGCTTCAGCTGCAGGCTCAGTTTAAACCCTGCATCACAACTCTAAGGAAGTTTGAGATTGAAGTTTAAGAATGAAGGGAAAAATAATTATACCAAGAAAGAGATCACTGCATATACAGACTTTGGTTCCTAAAATCCCATCTTGACAGATTTATAAAAAGTGACCTGGTTTTAAGAAGCTTTGAATGGAGCACGTGAAAGCACAGACGCAGCTAGACCAGTGCTCCAAGCACTGTGTTTTGCAAATTGGTCTCTTTCATTAAACCTGTCTTTCAGAGAGGCAAAAAACCACTCAGCTTTGAGTGCTTAAACTGCTGCAGCTCCTATTAGAGTGAATGTGAAGGAAGTCACACTGGGAGGTCTCCTACCACTCAAACTGTCAGAATACCAGGTAGTTTTAATGAGGATGTCACTGGATATTGCAACTCTTTCACTAGAGTTCCCTTTTCAGCCCCTCTGCTGTCTAGTCTGAGGAGATGAGGATTTTTAAGGTATTTCCCTTGGGTAGGGGATTAGTTCAATTTTTTTAAATTCCCTTGAAGAACAGCATGTCTCCTGCTTAGTAGATTATATGCACCATGCGCCAACTCTGGAACAAAACTGAATTTAAAGTAGCAGGGATTTCTTTTTAACTCATCTGCAAGAAAAATATCGACCCCTTTTTTTTTGATCACAGCTTTGAATGTTCAGTTGTTGCAAGAAAATACCAACAACCTAGTATATTCCTGTGTGCAGAAGATCTATCTTTTACGAAAGATTAGAGCCCAGTAGAACAGTCCTGCAAGACCTGTAGCACAGACCACAGGTGAGACAAAAGCTCTGCTGTGCAGACAGACACCACAGAAAAAGTAATAGCTCCACTTCCATGTTTATGCTCAAGTAATATTGAGTGCATGGCTGCTGTGGCCAAACGAAGTCAACATTTGTTCCGGGTTTGCCCTGAGCATATTTTTTGATTTACATGAGAAGCACTCTCAGTCTTATTTCTGTGAACTCCAGAAAACAGAATGAGAATTCACTGGAATTGTTAAAAAAAAAAAAACCAAAAGGCAACTATTCAAAATACAAAATACAGCATGGTGACAGGCTGAACACAGACCTGTATGTTGCCAGCTCAGGTAGGAGGAAATACTAACAGGGCACTGACCATGGAGAACCTCCAGAAACTATTTGCTCTCTCTGCCCAGGCCCACATGCCACCTGTTTCCATACATCCCAGAATTACTACTGTTAGCTAGCACAGCATTCAGTTTGCCAGTTACTGTTTGATGAAAACCAGACATGAAGAACATCATTCTTATCACCTTCCTGCTGTGTCTGGGAATGTTTTGATAACAGCCACGGCGATACGCCCGGGCTGGCAGGTGGGCAGGACATCACGGCTGGTTCTGTGCTGCTGCACTGGACAGGCTGGAACTACAGGGTGAACTCGAGCTGAAGGGACTGTGATCTGTAGATGAGGTGGGAGCAAGTACTCTCAAAGTATTTGTGGCTGTGGTTGTGACTGTGCCACAGCAGCTACACCTCTGGAGGGATTACAGCCCACGGAGGCCACACTGGAGCAGGTGCACTTCAAAGGACTGTGCCTGAGTAAATCTGTGCTGCAGCAGGTACAGCCCTGAGGAGACTGTGGCTCACAGATACAGCTCCACTTGAAGAAGGTACAGCCCTACAGCACTGCAGACTACGGGTAAATCCAAGCTGGAGCAGGGGCACAGGGAGCACTTCACTGCAGTGTCAAACCATGACACGTTGGACTCGAGCATTTTTAAGGGTCTTTACCAATCTAAATGATTCTATCATTCTTAGCCTAAGACATGGCATTGTTTTCCCACACAGGGAATACTGACATACGCAGCAATCCTGGCTGAAACAGAACAGAAACACCTTCAAGGCTTCTGTACAAAACCTCGCTTCTTGGCCAAAGCACCAAGAATAGAAGCAGGAAGAGATAACAAACAGTTGTACTGTACTCACTCCTTCCTCACAATGAAATGCCTGTCCTACATGCTGTTATCAAACAAAAAAACCCCTAGAAATTCTGGTGTAAAAAAGGAAAAAACCAGCCAAAAAATAGCTCTCTACACTGGAACGTGTACTGCACTGGAACTCTTGCCTGCAACTTAATTCTACAATTCTAACTTAGAGCAGAAGACACGGGATTCTTCTACCTATTTTCAAGTTTAATAAGCCTGAGCCCTTCATACTGAAGCAGAATACAGGTGGATGCTTACTCAAGTGTCCTCAACCCCAGCAAAAAGACTGAAACCTTCATCTTTTGGATTTGACCCCACAGTCATTCTGGGATGGCCCCCTAAAGACAAACCCAATTACTTGGAACCTGATGCAACACAATCTCTCAAGGCTTTTGCCTGACCAGCCCGTTTCCAGATCTGCTGACTGAGTGCTACTCAGCACAAAACTATAGATCTAAACAACCTCCCACGTTTCTTTAGTCCAACTTCCTTCTTGCCAAAACCAGGGATGAGAAATAGAGGAAGAACACGCTGGTGTGCCTTGTTTTGTGGTCCACCCCTAAAAGATCTCTCCATGATCTTCAACAAGCTAACCCTCCTGTGTCCAGGAGTGCTTCAGCCTGACCCACTGAGACCCACCCAGAGGGACCCCCAGGCTGGGCCAGCACAAGCACACACTCACCCGCCCGGGTTGCCAACGCCTGCGTGGCAGCAGCAGCTCAGGGAGTCCTGCAGGGCCCCTGACAGGCACTGCATGTGACACGGTGTCAGGGTGCAGCACAGACTCACCTTCCCACTGCCCCAGGGGTTATCTGCCGACAGGCTGGAATAAGCTCTTGGCGAGATGAAGGCAGGCTGCACAGAGCCCTCAGCAGCCAGAGCTTACATAACCCCACCAACACAGGTTGGGTGCAGCCCAGCTGGTGGAGTCGCACATTAAATCCACCATCTGCAGTGTACAGGGTATATGGAAAAGAAAATCAAGGCATAGCAATCAACGTAACACAAACGATACTAAGCAAGTACATCAAGAGTTGTGAAATAGAAACTAAAATGAGGTGGGGGGGGAACTCCTTTCATCCTTTCACAGCACTGCTGATAAAACAGCTAGAAAGAGAATTAAAATTAATTAGTCTTTGAATTGTGCAGAAAATAGCATTAAAAATAAAGACAAAAAAAGAATTTATTAGTAGAACCCATTGATTTCCCAGGTCTTTGAAATACATGGGAGGGATTAATTTGAAGTCTGACTGTGTTTTGAAATTAAATTTACCCATTCAAAACTTTGCCCTGTCCAGTATATTTTATTTCCTTCTTTGAGGTATAATGCAAATGAGGTCAATTTGCCTCAGAATTGTTCTTCCAAGATAAAATCAGTTTCCATTAAGTATGTATTCTGAGTCAAAAGAGATGCAACAAAGTCTTTATTAGCCTTTTAAATAACAGAAAAAAATTACATCTAATTAGGTTATTTCACTAAAAATTAAATTGACTCCTTTTTCAGTGAAAATAAAATAAATCCTCTGGATAAAACAAGCTATAGTCCAAGAAGTAAAAAACAGGCAATACAATAGAGACCTGCTGAAATCACTGAAGAAATCAGTCTCCCCTTACATCAAGAAAATGATTGCATATTTAGGCAGATATGCTCTGCTAAGAAAACAGCCTATAATGAAATCACCTTGTCATTTTCAAAGAAGAGAAACCTAAAATGTGTTCCCATACAAGGAAAACAGAAAATGTTCTGGTTTATACTGTCTATCACAGTTTTCTTTCACTGCTCCCCACTTACTTACTAGTTGGGCCTTAGCAAATAGAAACAACTCTGGTTATCTCTTACAAGGTAATCAAATTTAGTTGCATCACTCCATATGCACTACTCAAAAGCACTGAGCAGTAAAAGGTTAAGTATATTAAGGTCAATTTTCAATGCAACTGGGCAGAAGATAAGCAGTTGATACTATTCTCCAGGGACCTACTCAAAAATATATAAATCCTGCACTGCACGTTGAAATATACTTTATACTGACTGGAGTTTCCTGTTTTTCAGAGTAATGTCTAAGACACTTGAGATTTACCCTGAAACAGTATTAACAAAATGCTGCATTACAGTAATTATATTACTCACTAATAGAAGACACAGATGTAGAAATATAATACCCACATAAAAGTGACAGTAGAGCAGCATCATAAAGACTGTCTGCTGTGTTTTAAAAATGCTGAAGAATTATCCCCTGAAAGTGTTGTTGCAACTTCTCTATCCCTGCCAGTTTTAAATGTCCTGAAGTGACTGCAGCTTTGAGAACTTCTAGAGGTTTTAGAGACAAAAAGTCTAGATAGAAAGACAGGTATTTATATTTTTCATCTGACTGACCATTACACTGGAAATGTCTAGAATACACCAGAAAACAACACGGAAATGGAAAACAGTCCCAGACATATTTTTCTAGTAACATATGAGTGTGCCACCTTCTCAGACCGAAGGGGTCCCCTTGCCACGCAGAGCCCTTCACGCCAGCTCCCACCTCTGAAGCTCTATCTGGGAACCACATGCTGAAAAACCTCTGTGTGGGGCAGTGCACTGCTACCAGGTTTGCCATCCTTATGACCTCCCTAAGCTTTGCAGGCACAGAGCCACAGAGCAGGGGAATGAGCACAAGCTCCCCAGTGTTGCTGAAGCTTTGATTAACCTCTGGAAACTGGTTAATGCATAGCAAATCTTCAAGACGTGGCAAGGAGCTTAGCAGGAAGAAATCTGATCTTATTTGACATCCCATAGGTCGTAAGTTACTAATCTCTGTATATCAAAGACATCTTGCCCACTAAAGACTTCTCCTCCACTGGATTGAGAACAGAAGTGAAATTAGGATAGGTATTTTTGAAACTAGGGATCTAGAGAAACAGTACAAAAGCAGCAAGAAACACTCAAGACAGCCTACTGCAAAATGAAATGTTCTATCAGCTTCATCAGTGTGGTGCACATCCTAAGTGAGGGATATTAACCCAAACAAGATGAAGCACAACTCTAGATTTTGCTCTTCTTTTGCAACTTTGGCTTCAGTATTGCAGCTTAATGCTTCACATGCATCCTAGGCTTCTTTTACAAGCCTTTTTTTTTTTTCCTTTTTCCTTTTTAACTGACCTGGTTTTGGAGCACTGAAAAATTCATAATGCTGTCTTAAACTGAATTTCCAAATGCAGCAGTGTGTGCCAAGGAAGCTGCCAGCACATTTAGGCAACTGACCTCTCCTGCTGCGAGGATCAGCAGAGCAGACGGTATTTGAGGGCAGGCACAGATCAGTACCCTGGGAAACTGCAGAAAAGGAACACTGCAGAGCTCCAAGCAATACAGACCTTGCTACTGATCCACTGAAAGACAGAGTCATGTGAAAAAGCTGCTACATCTGAAATCCCTAAAACCCAGGCAACTTTTCATATCACATTTTAAACAGCAAGAGCTTTCCTGAATTGAATGAATATTAATGTTAATAAATTTGGCTACCATTTAATTTCATTAGCTAATCTTACAGACATTTGTTGAGTATCTGTCCTGGAACTCAGACTATTATTGTTATTGTTATTGTTATTGCTGTTCTCATTACTATTATTATTGTGAAAATTAAGGGTTATATGAACTATGTTCCATTAGAAAGAACAGTGTAAATCTGAGCAAAAAAGATCATAACATTTACAGCCGATTCTTTGTTAAAACGGTAAGAAGCAACACATTCAATGTTCAAGCTTAGGGAAAAGATTTTCAGAAATCTGCAAAAATGGAAATCAAGAGTAAGTCCTTGGTATTACATATAACTCTGTTATTACATGTAACTGTAAGGTATTACACAGATACGAATTACATTCCATGATTTCAGGAAGCATAGATTCACTAAGGAAGCAGAAAGCAAATACATGCAGAAGTACAGCATAAACAAATTTTAGAACATCTTTAAGCCATAATCTTCCCTGCAAGCATCCACTGCCCTGATGCAGTTCTGTGGACAACCACCACACACATAACACAATCCAAAATCCCAAGTTGATTTAAAAGCCTATAGGTAAGAGACTCCAGTTCCTCACCTTTCCTCAATCTTCTCCTTAAAGAAATCTCCAGAATTTCAGATTAGAATCCAGAAATGCATCTGAGACTAGAGGTATGCAGACAACTTTATAAGATATTCCTATTAGACTAAAGTTCTGAAATAGCAATCTATTTTTAAATAGACAACAAAGTAATGCTGCTAGCATTTCATTCACTGACTAATCTATCCTGGATTTGCTTAATGCTACACCCCCTTCCAGCAGCCTTCAATCAGCTCAAGGGAAAGCAGCTACCCGAGTGCAGCAGAACTCAATGAAAACGAAAAAACTCTAGTTTCATTTTACTTTACTTTGTAAAGTGGGGGAAAAAGACAATAGGAAAACAATCAGTGGAACTGGTTCACAACTGGTGTTTAGGAGAAAAGAGAAAGAAAAGAGAAAGAAAATGGACAGAGTCAAAATATTATAAGAGTCTATACTACTTTAATGGTGAGAGTTGCTTGAGCACAACTTACTTTTTTCAATTTATCACTGTAATTAAACTATAAAACCTACTGAGTGGGAGTTTTGTTGAGACACTTAAGAATGAAACTGCTGTTTAAGTGGTATGTACATGAAATTATATGCCAGAAGGAAAACATACTGAGGAAAAAAAATGGCTTTAAAACCATAATGATGCTTTTTGTATACTACTAAAGGCAACACACAGTGTCACTAGTGGTTCATGTGACTGTGCATTTGAAAACATGAAGTTATAAGATCTGCTAAGATTTCTAGGACAGCTTTTGCAAATAGAGGAAAATGGGAACAAGAGATAGAGAGGAACAGTCTGTTCAGTTTTTCCAAACCCAACAGGCTTACACCAGGAGGCCAGCAAGATAAAACAAGAAATGCTTACGCTGCCCTGAAATCTGAACAAAGCGCAGCTGGCAATCCAGAAGGTCACATTCTCTCAGGACAAACTCTGACTTGTCAGGTGCTGGGCAGGATAACAGCCTGGGCAGGATGTCACCTGCTGTCAGGATGACAGTCAAGGCCTCTGGCAGTAAAAGGCCAAGTTCTCTGGGTGCATCACCTAAAGCTCAAAGGCATGATGGCAACATTTTTCTTGAGAAAGGGCACTCTTCCACCTTCTTGATTATTAAAAAAATGCATCATGAGGAACTGCAGCATCAAGACCAAAATCTTTTTACTCTTCACAGTATTTTACAAATGACATTATGCCATTTTAGCACCACAGTGTGATAGCAGGAAACAGGTCAGGAGATGAAGACATGCAAAGAGCTGCATGTTGTAACAGCTGTATTTTCAAGTAAAAGGGGATTGATTTGTTTGATCTCCTATACCCTCAATCTGGTAAATGAGCTCCATTAAGAGTCTGAAACCTCTCAGGAAGCGGACACATGATCAGCTGTATTTGAAGAAATTATCCGGCAAGCATCTCAAGAGTAGACACAATACTGTCCATAGTATTATTACCTGGTGATGTACCAGAGCTAGAACTGCCTGCTTTGCTGGCACCAAGATTTTCATCCTGTAACTTAAAGATTAACTGAGTTTTCTGGTTCCTCCAAGGGTCTCTGACTGAACCTTCATTGACAATATTTACTCCTGTGTCTCTCCACGGCAGCAGCATTTCTCAGTGCCACACCGCTATCTGGGAGAGAAAAAGAAAGAAAATGCATGTCTCTTGCATCCTCTTCATATAATTAGTACTTAACCCAGCTAATCATACCATTTAATCTGATGACACCATGCAGAGCTCAACAGGACTGGAAAGAGATTATTCTCATAACCTCCAAAGCACAGGGCTGGCATAATTTGGTTAACTGGGACAAAGAACTTCATACATTTCTCCCATAACTCTCAGTGTCTCTCATTTTGAAATCTAGGGGCGCTCCTAAATACTCTCAATGCAAAGATACAGTTATTTATCAGTCTACTATTTAACACTGTAGAGTTATTTATTCAACATGAAAAACCAGAAAACCATTTGAAAAATAAATTTGAAATCATTTGAAAGCCCACTCCCAGTTCAAAGCCAGCATCAAGCCTGTATCCTACACTTTTTGCACTCTTGATACAGAATTCCATGATTTTTCATAGATATGATACAGAACTGAATATATACACCATTTGTGTACATTGTTGAATCCAAAGCCAAGCAAAAAGACAACCTTTCCTTGCTGTGCTCTCTTCTTGTTCATGAAAAGTGAATCAGACGTCCACATAGATTTTCTGTTCACTCTAGACAATGTCACAGTTCCCGCTTTTTGCTCCTGATAATGATACTCCTAAGATGTTTTACCTATTTTTCCTTTCTAACAAAAAAAAAATGCACAAAAATTACTGCTTGTATGTACAATTCACTGTACAAAAGTAAAGGAGTTAAGCCAACAGCTTTAGTGAATTGTTACTGTATGCCCAAGACAGTAACACACAGATGACCACAAAGTTGAAATTTAAACTTAAAGATTGGTAGAACCCAACTGCTAGCCTGATGGATGTAACGGAAACAATGGAGGCTCATTTCTGACGAAGATGGGATCTGTTCACCTTTTCTATTTTAGTACCAAAAATGGAATTTCTCATCATATAAAGGAGTCTTAACGACACATTTACTAATTCTGGAAGTTTTTATTACAGCACTAAATGTAAGACAGAGTTCTGAGCACTAAAATGCTTTGCAATACTACTGAATCAGATGAAAAAAAAAATTATACAGGGACTTCTCATACGGCTTGATGAAGCTGCGTTCCCTTCCTTCAGCCCATATGGTAATTCTAACAGAGTTTTCATGCAATTATTATTTCAGAGTAATTTAGACTTTCTTTTAATTCTGATTTCTAACTTAGTAATTCAAGTTAGACAGAAAAAATACTGTTAATACAGACATTTTTTCATCCTTCCTCAGTGGTTTCACTAGGCGACCTAGTGTTTGCACTCCAAGAATCAGACAAAAAAACCACAGACACCTTTTGAGCATGTCCATATCACGTCTGTACTGCATTTGTCAATCCCTCAATTGGCAGAATGTCTTACACAGATGAAAATTATAGTAGCAGATGTAAAACTTGACTGTACAAATTGTACAAATAGAACATGAGTGCAAATAAGCTTTAAAACTCCAGAGGCCTTGGCACACATCTCCTGCTAACTGCCCTGAAATCCCTTTCGCACGCCATGCTATATTTACTGTTGGGAGGATTAGTGGAGACCAAAACCAAAAGTGAACTCCCACTGCTAAAGCTGCCAGACTTCACAAAGCACTTCTGAAGGATAAAATTTCTGGGGAACTGTACTGCAACTAATTGTCATTTCAGTGTTTACCAGCTGAAGCAGGTACATCTGGACAAAACCAAGTTCCATATGCTTTTAAACAAGACAAACAAAACCAACAGAACCCAGATCAAAAGAGCTTCTGCTCATGACTGGAGCACCTACTCAGACCTTAGCAGTGTATTTGAATCCCCATCCTGAACTCAGAAGAAGGAATTCAGACACAGTCTTTCAAAGCACTGTTACAGCTCAGCTATCCTATAAGCATGCCTTGAAAACCATTCAAGCAAATTTCCAGAAAGCTGGAGGGAGGGAAATTCAATGACTGTGATGCAGATGCATGTAGCAATTTACACACAAAAGTTATGTATGAAACTATCACACCCTCACGTGAAGGAAAGTTAAGAAATAATTTCTCAACATCGGGTTTATGGGCACAGCTCTATGGAAGACACTTGAATAAAGTAATGTGATATTTAGCAAGAATTAAACCTCAGTTTCAATGTGTTTGTTCTGTTAAGTACAGAAGTTTCAGCAACTCCAATATATAGTCTCATAAATATTCAATATACTTTGCCTAATCTCTACATTTTCACATCATGTGTAGGGCTACAGGTATTTCTTAACTTCAGTCTTTCATTTTTCTACCGAACATGTTCTCAGGTCATTGGATCCTGGGTCACCAAAGACCAGCAAAGAGGATGCTATAATCCACATCCGGGAAAAAGGCCAAACACAGCTCTTACTGATGCTCCTGCTTTTTGATTCTTAAGGGAAACCTGCATTTTATTCTTTTCTGCTTACCAAGGTATCAGCTGTTTCAGGCGACATCAAGCAGCCAAAGGGGGTTGTGACAGAAAAGCATGAGGGATTAAAAAAAAAAAAAAGCCAAAACCCAAACCCCCAAGGAAGAATAAGGACATTGAAATAAAATACTTTTTAAAATCATTACTTCTGCAAAAAGTTGTCAATCTTAATTTCAAATGAACTGCTGTCAAGAGAAATCTCCAAACGGAGCTGATTACACTTCAAATTAAGATAAAAATTAGCCATTCATATCCTGCAGAAGAACTTTGCACTAGTACTACTTATGAACTACTTTCCTTTGATGTTTTTTCAAAATCTGACCCTTGCAGAATCTGAGCATTTTTCAAGCTGTCATGGATGTCTCCAGCCTCAGGGCAGCTCTCCAGGTGCAGCCCCAGCCTCCGGGTGACACCTGCAGCAATGCAGTTCCAGTTGCAAACACAAGCCCTTGATGATGAGAGTGCAGCTGCCCTCTGCCCTCGCTGCAGCAGCACAGGTAAAGGAAGTCCAGGCTGAACGTGCTCCCTTCCAAGCAGAGGGACACAACATGTACAGCCACAAAGGTCTGCAGCATCTGTGTTTAGTGTGGTGGTGCAGCTGTGCAATGCACCCATGCCTCAACCAGCTGCGGGCTACGAGACCAGGGGCAAGTTGTCAGTAAATGCTTCACTCTTTTCTAAGAAGCTCTTCCCAAGACTGGGAAGCATCCCACTCAGAGTGCCTGAACATCCCTGGAAAACTCAAACCCCATGCTCCTGTGGCATGCTTTTTGGTATCTTAAACAACCCTGCACACTGCTGAGAGTAAGTAAAGCAAGACTTCCCTATTAAATGCTAATGGAAATGGGCCACTGGGAATTCATCACTGACTACTCAGTGATCAGCTCTCCTTTGGTGCAATTAGGCCATGCTTGGGCGAAGAAGTGGAACTTTATCTAGGAGCAGAGCCCCAGGCTCAGTCCTACACTATAATTTTTGTGCCTCCTGATTATTGGACCAGACTTGGGTACAAGCTGAAACAGACTATTCAACCTGAGTTCTGGAAAACCAAGCTCCTAAATGAGGATTCTGTGAAACCTATGACCAACAAGAAAACCCCAAACTTACACTGCTCTGTTGTGTGTAAAAATGAAACTGAAAATGAGAAGCACTGTTACCTATTCTCGTTCTATAATTTTGAGTCCAGTTTCATGCCGCTCCTCTCAGCCCACAGTTAGCTCAATTCATGGTGGCCTGGCAGGGCAGAGAAGGTAACTGGCAGTACAATCAACCTCTGTGGGACAAAGAAAAATGGATTTTTTAAACTGTGCTGTCCAAAAAAACGCCCTATCTACAGGCCTGCTGTAGAGGACAAGCCTCTCATTTTACACAAACACAGCCTCTCAAAGAGGCCACCTTGCACATGTGAACTGAGCCTGCTCACCTTGACTTTGTGAGAACTTTCTCAAACACTGAAGTTCATAAATACATTTCAGCAAGTTACAGGAAATGCAACGGAAGTAATAGTATAGTAATTGCAAAATAATAAAATATAGTAATTGCAAAATAATAAAAGAGGCATCAAGTCACATCAGCAGTAGTTGTCCTGAATTGTTCAAAGACAGGTCAGTTTTCAAGCACACTCTTAACTGCCTTGCAGGTAATATGTTTTCTAAGTCCCTTCCAGATCAAACACATCCTTAGTTTGCAATTAGAGCTTTAAAAGTTGTGATAGTATCAGCACGCACTGCTGCACAGTGTAATAACCAGATTCTCTTAACGAGGGACTAAAGAGTCCTTAGAATTCTGATACAATCTCTAAAACATAAATGACATAGTAATTCAGACTGAGAACAATTACTTGTTATAAACACCTGAAAAATATGGGGCTTGGGACACTGAGGCAAGTCATACACTGCCACTACAACAGGAAATTGCTCCACGGTATAACACTGTGTCTTTCTGAGAAGATTGGAGCTGGCTGGCTGGACTCTGGGCACTATTTCCAGAGAACAGAATGGAGAGCATTCTGTTATCAATCTGCACAGAATTGACGACCTAATTTGGAACCTGGATTAAACTGCATACACAGATTAATGCACTGCTGTACAGCTGCATGGATTTATGATTGTCATGACAACCAGCAGGAAATGTATCCCAGTAATTCTCCCCGCACAGAGCAGATCTGTCTCCATGCAGCATTAAAAAGATTTATCACTAGCACAGATATACTTACAATGATTTCATTGCAGATATCTACACTGGTATAATCTCTAACTCTCTATGAGTCTTAAAATACCAGTTCACAACCAAAAGAGAGGCTCTGATGATGCACTTATGCTGAAAGCAATGAAAATCCTTGGATACTATCTGAAATGTGTAATTTCTTAGAAAATATTAGTGTTTTCCAATTACTTTTCCAGGGTACTGAGTAAGTTTGTATTTATTTTACTAAGATAAGAAAGTGAGTATTACCCTATACTTCCCACACTAGGCACAGTCCTCTCACATTTCAAGCAAGGGATACACTGATTTCTATTCTGGAGTTACCTTTCTTGATAACTTGTTTTCCTTGCAATGAGAAGAGTCCTCAGTTCTTCAGGAGAGAAAGTCAGAAAACTGGACTGTATTTTCAGTTCCATTACTGCCTGCCTGCATATAGCAGAAGTACGTGAAGGTGCAGGTGATTCTGCCGGAAGGCAGAGTTATTTAGTCTGTGTAACCATAAATAATACCAAAAAAAAAAAAATTTAAAAAATAGGAAAATAAAAGCCATTTAGGTACTTTACAGGAAGAGTTAGAGGCTGAGCTAAATAATATTTGCCAAGTGTCCTAAAAGAGAGCTGTCTATGCATGAAGGACTTTTTCCCAAACACACAGAAGAGCCATACTAGCGATTTTCTCAGTGTTAGCCAAGAATTTCAAAAGTTGAAGTTTATTTCCCAACTCACAGTAAATATCAGGAAAAGAAGCAAACACACCCAACTTCTAGGGTTTTGGAACAACAGTGGAGGCTAAGACTGGCCATGAAAATACCGTGTGATGTTCCAGCTGTAAGGAGCTAATCCCATCACTTGTCAGCATGGTTCAAAATCATGTGCTGTCCTTTGTTGTGTTCCTCCACCCCAGCACAACCTGGCCTCTAAAAAAGAGCAAAAACCCCAAATCTTCCCACAAAAAGCAACTTCTGAATGTATATCTTACAAGCATCTCTGTCACATGTACTTCCCCCAGATAAAGCACTACAGCTGCCACAATGCTCCATCTCCTTGGGTCAGTACCTTGTGGAGGGGGAAGCTGCAGTGGCCATGGGAAGTTGCAGTGGCCCCAGTCCAGAGCACTTTCTCAGTAGTGAAGTCCAGAAAATCCTGCCATGAAGTTCAACCTACAGGAAGCAAAGAAAAATCCTTTTTAGCAAAGGGCCAACAGATCAGTTTATTGTAATGTGGATGCAGTATGAAAAAACCAATTATGTTCCAGTGACATTTAACTGCCTTCAAAACAGAATCAGTACATCTGAGTGTGTTATAGTGAATTATTTATATTTGCAATAGTGCAGATCCTGTGTTAGTTCACAAAATCACTGTTTTTCCATCTGGCAAAGCTAAGGACTCCACAACTGCACATTTTTTAAAATACCCCAGAACTGCAATTTTTAAAACAACACTCTGAAAAGATCCCAAACAAGCAACTGTAAGAATAGGAGCACTGGCATATTCAGGTGTTTTATTTCCTAATTCCCAAACAGATTGCCTATCTAGGACTAACTAAAATCCTAAACTCCTCACCTCTATTTGTTGGATAAGGTACTATTTAGAAAAGAACTATCATTGAACGAAAGGCACTAGATAATAAAATTAAAACGTTCATGAAAAATAAATAAACTCAACCAAATTATTTGCTCATTTCAATTAATGAGGTTACTCAGGCCTTGGAACTAATATGGATCTGACAAAATATTCTAAAAGAAATTACCTAGTGCAAGAAAAACCATATGTAATTCAGGACCCTTTTTGAACTCTTCTCCCTCTGATAACAAGCACTAGTTTTTGGTTTTCCCTAAAACTAAACCACTTAAACAGGCTGGAACACCTGTGCACCCATGATGTCACCAAATACACTTGGCGTAGATGAACCGGGATGCCAGACTACATCCTTAAAGGAGCAGGTCCCAAAACGACAGGTTGGCTCTGACAGGGACTGTCCCTCCCGCTCTGAAGTTGTAGGAACACAGACTGCACTGTCCAAGGAACTAAGAACCCAACCCAGAAAACACTGCAGCATGTCCCTGCTCCTCCCACAGAATTAGTCGTGTATTTTGTAGGTCAAACACGGGATGCGATTTCTTTGAATCAAAATGTTTTTTGCCTCAAGCTCCAATTAGCCCCAAGTGCGAGAGGGTGTCAGATAAAACACGTGTATGCCTCAACCTGCATTTAAATAACAACTGGAAATCGGGGGGCTCACACCGAGGTACTGCCTCATGTTGCTCTGAGGGGTTTGAAGACAGCTCAGCATTAGGCAGATGCGGGATGCTGCACCAGTAATCTCTTCGGGAAAAGTCACAGATTCCCTAGGGGTCGAGGTGCCTCTGGAGACCATCCAGGCCAAGTCCCTGCCAAGGCAAGATCACCTGGAGCAGGTGACACAGCAAGGCGTCCAGGTGGCTTTGGAGTTTCTCTAAGATTCCAGGTCGCCAGTGTACTTCCTCTCTAGGCAAAGCAACGCACATGGTAAAGCAGCAGCGACGAAGTATTACTGAAATTACCGAAAAACCTCCAGCGGCATTTCGGCAGAGGCTGGAGGGGAAGCTCGTCTGCCGGCCCTTGGCTGAGCTCCCTGCGGGGAGAGCGCAGGTCCCTCAGAGCCGGCTGCTTCCGGCCGCCTCCAGCCAGCCCAGCCCGTCCCGGGATCCGGCCGCAGCCATCGCCCCTCCACCCTGCCCGGCGCCGCCATTTGCTGCTGCCGGCGGCCGCGCCATTTCCCCGCCTCCCGGCGGCGCGGCCCCGGGAGCTCCCGCCGCCCCGCAACCTTCCCTCCTCCGGCAGGAGCAGCTGCTGCGGGAACGGGCACCAAGGTCTCCACTGGCAGCAATTTGGGCTTCAGTCGTTTTGGAATAGAGTTATAGGGGACGGCGCTCTGTGGCAGAGTTATTTCTTGAGGAGAGCCTTCCTCCATGTCCCTCAGGGTGGGCAGGGGCCACCACGCTCCCGCCCAGCCTCAGTGGGAATCAGGAGAGACACCACTGGGCACAACCGCAGAGCACCGTTCCTCTCCTACAAATCCAGTACCTGCTGTTGAAAAGGGGCGAGCAAACAGAACCAAGAAACGGCCCAACTGTGCTTACCAACCACAGCCTTGCTGCCAATACCATGGAATTGTTTTATTTACATTTGACTTAAAAATCACACAAAAGTTAGTTTTGTGGGTCGGATGCAGAGTCAGATTGTTCCTTTAATTCCACCAAGACAGACTTTGTCTATATGCATTTATACCTAAAAAATTTTAGAGCTAAGCAGGTAAGCAAACAGGCCTGTCCTCTCCATGTTATCAAGACAAGCTGCTTATCAGAAGCCAAGTATAAATATAATAGCTAAAATTTACTCTTATGATTAACGTTGGGCCACATCCTTTCTCCTGCACAGAATCTCATCACAGATTACTTGCATCTCAGAAAACACAAAACATAATAAAACAAGAATGCAAGTTACATTAATCAAATTGTTTGAAATTTTAATTGAGATCCATGTTTCTTTTGCACCAGTTTCTCAAAGGCTATGATGAAACACAGTAATTTTTAATGAAACTAAATAAAAGCACAAATCCCAGGAAACAGTTCTGCATTTTAAGATGGAATAGAAAAACCTGATTTTAACTAAGATCTATAGTATTACCAAGAGAAGTAGGGACTGTCTTTGCAAAAATTCTTCTCTTCCTTTTTAAGGCTTTGAAAATAAAGTTTCTTCAGGAGTTTGGAGCACCTCTAACCTCCAGCAGTAATTAAGACATTAACATCCTTGACTGTGGACATGCATTTTCTAAACAAATCTAACTTAACCGTAAAAAGCTATTAATAACATTAAAAATGAGATTGATCCTTAACACTGGAACTTGGCACTTAATGGCCAGTCACTCAGTTGTTCCTAATATATTGGATGAAACAAATAATGCAACATTTAATGGTTGGTATTGTTTTATTGTCTAATATTGATTAAACTATTTACACTTCTACTTTTCAATCCACAGTTTAGCACTCATACCTATGGCTTTTACTTTTATGTTTAGCACATCTTTTTGTCAAGTGTCAGAATTTCATTTAATAAAAAAACAAGAACCTGATACCATATAGACAAGTCTCTATGTTTATGTTTAAACTTACTCATTTTCAAAAATGATTATTTATAAAAGAAGAGCCTGCTCGTAGCTTTCTTCCAAATCATGTTTATCACAGACTCTACAAGCTTTTCCTATTTTTAAGTCTCCCTTTTAGGGTGTCCTGCTGCCTCCAAGTGAAATCTGTTCCCTCCCTCAGCCCCCCGCCTCTAAATTTAATGCAAAAAGAAAATCAGTAACCGGCAATTTCAAGCAAAAATATAAAGCACTATAACATTACCTACATTGCCTTTTACAGAATTAAGTTCTCAAAAACTCTAGAAACTGTGGAAATTTAACCACTCAGTGTTGAAAAGGCACAGGACTTTTGTGCTCAGAGACCTCCAGCAGCAGTGCTTTTAGCCCAGCCTAAAAGTTAAGATCCGAAAATTCACAGGTACGTACGTAATTGCCACTTACAGCAGAACCCTTCAGATTTTACTTATTTCTCCTGCCGCAGACATCCTGCAAATCTATACAAGACTTTGCTTCTACTGCAAGAGGAAAAGAGGTGAAATTACTCTTACATATGCCCAGGAATGGTGTAACAATGATACAAGCTATTCATTGCTAAAAACCTCACAAAGTTGTCAGGTGGTTTCTGTTCCACAGCACTACATGAATGGGAAAGTATTTTTCACATATGAGAGAAGTTTAATTGTACATGAAGAATGCTAATTTTGGTCCACTTGTCCAGCTTCCTATGGACAGCATATTGGAAAGGTGACCAGTGACGGTTCAAAAATCAATGTAAAAGTTAACAAAAATATTTTGGTATTTCATTCTTAAAACTGCAGTGTCATTATTTGTCCTAATCATCCACTTTTGCATTTTGTGTGTCCACTAATTGTTGTGTTTTCAAGTCTTCAGCTTGTTCATGATGTTCCTTATCTGCATCATCTGTTTGATTATGTTCCTTTTCTTCTGGTTCTCCTTGATCAACACTTCGATATTCTACTTGTTCAAGGTCTGTTCCATCTATAAGTTCTGCCTGTACTTCTTCCATCTGTATTTGATTTACATGCTCAACATGTAACTGCTCTACATGAACTTCAGCACCTTGTTCAGTCTGAATGTGTTCAACTTCTAAATAACTGATCTGCACCTGTTCCTGTAATTCCTCAATCTGTGTGCCTTTCACTTGATTGTCCTGTATGAGATCCTGGTGCATCTGTTCCACAGTTACCTGTGCAGGATCCACTTGTACCTGAATTACTGGTAAGACATGCACTTGCTCAACTTGTTCTATTATTGTCATTGATGTTACTGGTTCAGCTTCCATAGCTTCCACTGGAAGAACCTCTTCTGTCACTAATAGTTCTGAAATATTGTGCATTTCTTTGAGATGCCTTCTCAGCTCAGTGCCTTGCATAAACCACAAATCACATAAGGTACAGTGGTTGGGTTTGTCACCAGTGTGTATTACCAAGTGGTCTTTGAACTGATCCCAGCTGTTAAACACGCTGTTACAAACCTGAAACAAAAGATACAGGGTGTTAAACAGTGCCAGCAGAAATATGACAAAATACAGTGCCTATCTGCAATCATGGCTTCACATTGTGCAGCTTCTTGCTACTTGGATTCAAAAAACATACATGTTAGAGGTAAAAGCCAAGAAGAAAGCTTCAAATGAACAGAAGACTTGATATTTATTTATTCTTTTTTTAAGAGCTATTTTGAATTGTGCATACATAAGATATGTACAAAATTCATTAATCAGTAGAGCATTTGAAAGTTTTCTCATCTGAAATTCATGTACAGTATCATACTCTAATCAATACACGTCTGGCACTAGAGTTTTGGGTGGAAAGATATTTATGCATTAATAGGGTGCAATGAAAGTGTAATACAAACTGTCCTTTTACTGGCATTCTAGATGCAGTACTACTGAACAACTTTTCCTTATCAGCTTTCATTTGCTCATGACATCATGAGGTTTAATGGGCTAGGCTGAACTCTCCCATTTTGTGATTTAAAAAAAGCCCCACTTGAGTGATTTCAGCAGATAAGACTCTTAAAACTCCATCCCTCTCATTCTCTTCCAAAAGTACTGCCTCAACAGCAGAAATGCTGTTTTCACAAAGCACATGAGCTCCCTTCCTTCCCTTCAGCTGGCACTGATGGTAAATAGCTGGAAAACAACACAGAGACTGCAGAAATAAATGAGATGCAGGGTGGAGGAGACAGAAGAGTGGGGTAGAGTCAGGCTTGGGGTAAAAAAGCACACAGGCTCAGGAGTCTTTGTCCATGCAAATGTTCTTGGCTGTAGAAAGCAACAAGAATACACATTTCAACATCCCTTCACTGTTGGCAAATAGTTTTGAAACAGAATGTTCTATCTCTTCATAATTTTCAGTAACAGCACAGAAGGATGATGGAGGGCATATCTGACAGAGATTAACTCAAGAGCAGGTCTGTGTAGTTGAGACAAACATCTCCATTTTGCTGTTGAAGTCTGCTAAAATAGGTTGTAATACTATTGCCACACCTTTTTCCCCCCCAGGCTCACACTTCAGAAGGAAATTGCACATACAGTTTTTAAGATACTAGTATTATACATAAGCACTCAAAATTACTTAGTCATACATGCAGATAATGACTATCAGCAATGCCCAGGCACATAATTACTGTTCTTGCCACACAGAATCTAATTCAGTATTCAAGGCATACACCTGAAANCATATGCCCAGGAATGGTGTAACAATGATACAAGCTATTCATTGCTAAAAACCTCACAAAGTTGTCAGGTGGTTTCTGTTCCACAGCACTACATGAATGGGAAAGTATTTTTCACATATGAGAGAAGTTTAATTGTACATGAAGAATGCTAATTTTGGTCCACTTGTCCAGCTTCCTATGGACAGCATATTGGAAAGGTGACCAGTGACGGTTCAAAAATCAATGTAAAAGTTAACAAAAATATTTTGGTATTTCATTCTTAAAACTGCAGTGTCATTATTTGTCCTAATCATCCACTTTTGCATTTTGTGTGTCCACTAATTGTTGTGTTTTCAAGTCTTCAGCTTGTTCATGATGTTCCTTATCTGCATCATCTGTTTGATTATGTTCCTTTTCTTCGGGTTCTCCTTGATCAACACTTCGATATTCTACTTGTTCAAGGTCTGTTCCATCTATAAGTTCTGCCTGTACTTCTTCCATCTGTATTTGATTTACATGCTCAACATGTAACTGCTCTACATGAACTTCAGCACCTTGTTCAGTCTGAATGTGTTCAACTTCTAAATAACTGATCTGCACCTGTTCCTGTAATTCCTCAATCTGTGTGCCTTTCACTTGATTGTCCTGTATGAGATCCTGGTGCATCTGTTCCACAGTTACCTGTGCAGGATCCACTTGTACCTGAATTACTGGTAAGACATGCACTTGCTCAACTTGTTCTATTATTGTCATTGATGTTACTGGTTCAGCTTCCATAGCTTCCACTGGAAGAACCTCTTCTGTCACTAATAGTTCTGAAATATTGTGCATTTCTTTGAGATGCCTTCTCAGCTCAGTGCCTTGCATAAACCACAAATCACATAAGGTACAGTGGTTGGGTTTGTCACCAGTGTGTATTACCAAGTGGTCTTTGAACTGATCCCAGCTGTTAAACACGCTGTTACAAACCTGAAACAAAAGATACAGGGTGTTAAACAGTGCCAGCAGAAATATGACAAAATACAGTGCCTATCTGCAATCATGGCTTCACATTGTGCAGCTTCTTGCTACTTGGATTCAAAAAACATACATGTTAGAGGTAAAAGCCAAGAAGAAAGCTTCAAATGAACAGAAGACTTGATATTTATTTATTCTTTTTTTAAGAGCTATTTTGAATTGTGCATACATAAGATATGTACAAAATTCATTAATCAGTAGAGCATTTGAAAGTTTTCTCATCTGAAATTCATGTACAGTATCATACTCTAATCAATACACGTCTGGCACTAGAGTTTTGGGTGGAAAGATATTTATGCATTAATAGGGTGCAATGAAAGTGTAATACAAACTGTCCTTTTACTGGCATTCTAGATGCAGTACTACTGAACAACTTTTCCTTATCAGCTTTCATTTGCTCATGACATCATGAGGTTTAATGGGCTAGGCTGAACTCTCCCATTTTGTGATTTAAAAAAAGCCCCACTTGAGTGATTTCAGCAGATAAGACTCTTAAAACTCCATCCCTCTCATTCTCTTCCAAAAGTACTGCCTCAACAGCAGAAATGCTGTTTTCACAAAGCACATGAGCTCCCTTCCTTCCCTTCAGCTGGCACTGATGGTAAATAGCTGGAAAACAACACAGAGACTGCAGAAATAAATGAGATGCAGGGTGGAGGAGACAGAAGAGTGGGGTAGAGTCAGGCTTGGGGTAAAAAAGCACACAGGCTCAGGAGTCTTTGTCCATGCAAATGTTCTTGGCTGTAGAAAGCAACAAGAATACACATTTCAACATCCCTTCACTGTTGGCAAATAGTTTTGAAACAGAATGTTCTATCTCTTCATAATTTTCAGTAACAGCACAGAAGGATGATGGAGGGCATATCTGACAGAGATTAACTCAAGAGCAGGTCTGTGTAGTTGAGACAAACATCTCCATTTTGCTGTTGAAGTCTGCTAAAATAGGTTGTAATACTATTGCCACACCTTTTTCCCCCCCAGGCTCACACTTCAGAAGGAAATTGCACATACAGTTTTTAAGATACTAGTATTATACATAAGCACTCAAAATTACTTAGTCATACATGCAGATAATGACTATCAGCAATGCCCAGGCACATAATTACTGTTCTTGCCACACAGAATCTAATTCAGTATTCAAGGCATACACCTGAAAAGCACCAAAAGAACTCATCAAGAAAGCACAATATTTTTTCCTCTGTTCAGTGAACAAAGATTTATTTGTTCAAATTTAGTTCTAAAGATAAAAATTTATCCAAGAATTGCTGCAGGTTCTGCATGCTGAAGGGACACAAATCCACATTCGCTACATCTGTGAGAGGATGAGGAAGTTTAGGAAATGAGTTATGACTTAAATCACCTCTTTAAAAGTGAAGTAAGATTTATCTCAACAGCTTTTCAAATGTCAGTTACATATAGTGACCAAGTACCCTAGCAATCTCTACACCATTTATTTTGCTTAAAAAATAATACAGATTGCCATCATAGGTTGGAATTATTTTCCAGACAAAATCAGTATGTTTGGTATCAAACAGAAGAATAATAAAACAAGAAATTAAATAATAATTTGTATTTTGGACTTTACTTTGGACTTCATTTTTAGTGAAGCATGCTCAGAAGTGGGAAAGGCCTAGGTCAGCATATCAAGAACATTGAAAAGGAAGCAGAAAGACCAGTAAAATGCAGCCTACCCAGAAGAATCTCTATGATTGTAAGTATTATGAGGCTCCACATCAGTAATACCATGTTTTAAATGGAGATACTTAGATGTGAGAATTTATCTGCATGTTGTGGTTGAATGTGATCGAAAGACCTCACTACAGTCTACAGCTTCCTTGTGAGAAGAGGAGGGGCAGACACTGATCTTGTCTCTGGTGCCCAGTGACAGGACCTGAGGGAATGGCCTGAAGTTGTGTCAGGGGAGATTTAGGCTGGATATCAGAAAAGGTTTTTCACCCAGAGAGTAGCTGGGCACTGGAACAGGCTCCCCAGGGAAGTGGTCACAGCACCAAGCCTGACAGAGTTCAGGAAGGATTTGGACAATGCTCTCAGGCACATGGTGTGGCTCTTGGGGTGTTCTGTGCAAGGCTGGGAGTTGGACTCGATGCTCCTTGTGGGTCCCTTCCAACTCAGCATATTCTGTGATTCTATTTTATTTTACTGAAGTAGCTCTTAGAGACATAAGCCCACTCTCATTGCCTTTCCTGTTAAGTCCTCCCATGCTCCTTGAAGGAGGGAGGTATCTAACCTCAGACTCAGCTACTTCCATTACCCACCTGACATTCATACAGCTTCTTTCTTCCCTTTTTAGCGCCAGCTCCAGACTGACAGGCTGTCAGGTGACATTTGAGCGTGCTATTCCTAGCAAAACGTTCATGGCAGTTTGGACATTCAAAGGGTTTTTCACCTGTGAAGACAGATACAAGGATTTGTAAGTGTATAAAACCACCCAGTCTTCTTTCAGGTCTCTCTTCTTCCCCTCTGTCTCTCATCTAGGTTGATAAATATGCTGTAAAGATGTGGCCAACTGGATTATTCTGCAGAAAAAGAGATGGAAATTCAATATAAAAGGGCAAAAAACTGATGTAGAGTCATAACTCTCATTTAGAAGAAAACCAATGTAACAATTACCAGTGGCTTTTAAGGTATTTGTAGAAATTATATTACTATTCTGGCAAAATATCTAAAAGAAATAGCAGCTATTTCACACTTTTCATGTGATAATAGTTACAATTAAAGAATCAACATTAGTCAATATACAAAGTGACATATTAAAGAAGGAAGTATTTAAATAATACAACCTTTTATTTTCAATAATAACAGCTTATGCTTGAGAGCTGAAACAGCTCCAGAAAACAAAGCTGGCACAGAATGATTGTGAAATAACAGTGCATCAATACTAAAACAAAAAAGACCCTGCACCCAACTTTCCCACAAAATACACAGAAGAGAAAGCACAGAGAGACATAAATGGGCACAAGCAAGATAAAAATTCCTCTCAGTTTGGCCACTTCATTTCAACCATGGTATCAAACACAGAAGACAGCTAAGGACAACAGCAGGGGAAGCTGAAAGCAGATCTTTTTATCATCCAAGGTACTATGCTGTCATCAAGTAGTAATGAACGAAAGGTGTTGCACCATGCACAAACACAATCACATTCAAGCAAATTAAATTACGAAAAAAAAACCTGGAGGAGTGTGTTTCTTTGGAAAGTCTGTAATAATCTGTATAGGTACTGACACCAGCACCACTACTGAAACAAATGGATAATGAACTCTGAAAGAGGCTGAGCCATTTCAGTGAATACCATAAGGATCAATCCTAGCTAGTTTAAAAGCCTGCATTTTCAGGAATGCAATAGTTATTGGATATTGAGGTGGAAAACCAATCTTCAGAAATACTTACAGATTCCTAATTAGCTCTTCAAAAGAAATTCACAAGTAGCTTAAGTGTCATTTATACACCTAAAAGCTACTGAAAGATGTTAAACGGTGGGAACATTCCCCTCAATGGTTACAAATTGCTACATTTTTGGAGAATGTTGTACAGGAAATGCAGAGGATGCTTCAGTCTTGCAGGTCAAAAATCATGGACTTTGCCCAAGCAACTAGTGGCTTTGGAACTAGATGATCTTCAAGGTCCCTACCAATGCAAACCGTTCTGTGATTCTGTGATTCTACAAAGCATGCGTGGATGACCAAGGAGCTCCTGGACAAACTCAAACATAAAAAGGAAGTCCATGAGATCTGATGAGATGCATCTGCTAGTCCTGAGAGAACTGCTGAAGGAAGTTGTTAGGCAACTGTCCATAAAATTTGAGGTGTGGCAGTCTGGTGAAGTTCAAGTCGACTGGAAAAGCAGAAGCATAACCCTTTCAAAATAGGGAAATAAAGAATGCCTGGGGAACTACAGGCCAGTCAGTCTCACCACCATGCCCTAAAAATCATGGGGCAGATCCTCCTGGAAGCTATGCTGTGAAGACAGGCTGAGAGCATTGGGGTTGTTTAGCCTGGAGAAGAAGAGGCTTCAGGGAGATCTAAGAGCACCTTCCAGTGCCTAAAGGGGGTCTACAGAAAGGCTGGAGAGGGGCTTTTTACAAGGGAATGTGGAGATAATGACAAAGGGGGAATGGCCTTAAAGCTGAAAAAGAGTAGGTTTACATTAGATATTAGGAAGAAATTCTTTTCTCAGAGGGTGGTGATGCACTGAGACAAGTTTCCCAGAGAAGCTGTGGTTGTCCCATCCCTGAGAAGAGTTCAGGGCCAAGCTGGATGTGACTTGGAGTGGAAGGTACCCTGCCCATGGCCCCAGAGGGTCGAACTAAATGATGTTTAAGGTCCCTTCCAACCCAAGCCATTTTATTATCCTATTACTGCCCTACTGCTATTTTAATGTAATTGCTGGTACAGTGATTGAACAAAAAAAAGATCAAATATTTTTAGGACATTTTCTCTCAGGCCTTTCAATTGCATTTTAGCATTCAACCAGTGCTATACAGAACTCAGAATTTAGAAAGCCTGTAATTGCATGGGAGCTTTTTCATTCGCCTTAGGAGACCACAGTTAAATGCTGTATCTGTTCTGATTTTAAGCTTAAGGCTTTTGAAAATGCTAAACTGTAAGTAATTAGATTCCATATGTTATACTTATTAGATCAATATATATTTAGAAGGTATTCTGTACCTCTTGTGGTATGCTAACTTGGTTTGAACCGAAAATATTTTTTTGCAAGAGCAACTAACATATTACGTATTTTGGATTACTCTGGTTATCTGCCACAAATCTTTTTCTGCATAGATTTTTGTTAAGTAGCATGTATTTGAATTGCTTATAATGGAGAAACACTCCCTGCTTTACAGGGGATAAGGACAAGGCTTGTTTATAAAAGAAACTTTTAAGAGGCTATTGGGAATAGACTGGACACTGCCATATGTCACTATTCAGCAGTCCCATACACAGATACATTCTAATTAGATCAAGACATTCTAATTAAAAGGCTTTAACAATAACAAGCTGAAAAAGAAATAGAGCTGGTACCCTCCATTAAACTTTTACTTATGACTCATGACTGCCATATTAAAAAAAACATCTGGAAGATCAAGACCACGTATATTTTACATTCAGTTATCTGTGTCATTCTCAGTGCCTGTTCAGTCAGCAGACTTTTCAGTGAGATGAAGAAGTAATCACTCATACTACAAAGAAGAAAGGAGGAGCACAAATCACTTTGTACTCAAAAGATGCTACCCAGATTTCACAGGGGCAGATTTCACAGTAAAAGAAGTGTACTATAATGACTAGAAACGTTTTGCCTGTTTTAGTAGTTTTTCTTAATTATCCAAGAAAATTCACATCGTAGATGAGATGAGACAAGAGCAAGGGTAAAACTTTCCAAACAAGATGGTACAAGACTTAATTCGTTGAGGGTATTTTATGTCTAAAAGGCATTTGCTCAGAAGTTGTGTTAGATAAAGAAACTCTGGACTGTATTCTACCAAGAAGGTTGTGATTCAAATAATATTTCAACAGAAACATTCACTAGAAAATTTTGAAAATGAAAGTAGTTCCTCAGTTTGGTACTTTTGAAGAAGGGGACATGCCTTAAGGAAGTATTTTGAAAAAAGTCTTTAAGATTTAATAGACTTGACAGAGAAGCTTCATTAAAACTTTCTGGTTTTAGGTGCCTATTTTTAATAGGCTCAATCCCTCAAAAGTTCACCTCAATGGAAAACAAAAAAACATGAACAAACAAAAACATGAACAAACAAAAACCATACCACCATTTTAGTTATAACTAGAACCAAGTATTTCTAGCACTCAGGACTCAAGTATTTTTCTTCAGCATATTATCTATTTGCCCAAAACATGCAAAAGCCCAAAATACTAGAATGAAGGCCACCAGCATAGGACTGTAGCAGTGTTCTTACCTGTGTGCTTCCGAAGGTGCTCTTTGAAATGCCCAAAGTGGTCAAACTGCTTGTCACAGTACTGGCATACGTGTATTTTCTTGCCAGGTCTTTGCTTCTTACTAGCACCACCTTCATTAAGGTGGTGACAGGTGAGGTGTTGTTTCAAAGCACTCTCTCGTAGGTATCTTTTATTGCATATGTCACATTTGTAATTCTCAGTAGAGTGTGTTTTCATGTGTTCCTTAAAATGGTAAAACAATTTAAATGAACGGTTACATTTCTCACAGTGGAATAAATTGTTCATGTGTGACAGCTGAAGTTCCACAATTTCAATACCTTCTACCTGTTTGCATGAGGGGTCAGTTGCACTATCACCTTCTTCTTGAATCTGGCATTTTCTCTCTCCATGACGATACTTGCTGGTGATATCTGCCAAAAGAGCCAAAGCAGATTCATCTGATGTTCCTGTTGTCTGTATGTACTTTATAGATTGCTCTGCAGAAGCTACTTCAAGTGTTTCAATGCTGTCATCTTCCACTTCAATCGTCCCTTCAGCAATCTCAACCTCAATTTCAACAGGCTCTGATTCTGCAGATGGCAGTGTTTCTGTAATAACATTAGAGGTTTCAGCAATCTTCCTCTTTTTTGGTTTATTTTTACCTTGTGCTTCATTTGATTCTAAGGGTGATGAATTTTCTTTGTTCCTGAAAAACATTTGCATAAACATGGTTAAGATCAATTAACAATGACATAACTCCTGCCTAGTACTGAGCTTCTGCATCCAACACTCCCTAGCTGTTTCTCAAAGTTGAATGATGACCACATAATCTGTGTGCATGTCAGAAGCTAATTTGTCCTTAATCTACACTACTTAGTGCAGTAAAATAACATTGTTAAAGCTTGATAAAGTATTTTAAATAGCTCTGCTTGAATGATACAAAGCATCTATCAAGAAGAAAAGCCAGTTAACCTAATGACTTATCTAAAAATTTGTGAAATTCTGTACATGGAAAGAAAACTCCTCTGAAATAATGAATTCTTTGGCCTGCCTACTCAGAACGTCCCTCCTATGCCATTCACCTCTTGAACTCTGGAGTATGTGCAACTGCAAGCAGTACTTAGAGCTTGTTAAAAAACACTTCAGCTGTGACTTCACACGATGGTTATGCACACAAGGGTTAACATACCTCTTAATTCAGGAAGGCACTCCACTAACAGCTGACATAGAAAATGCCACCAGAATGTGAAAGGAGTATTCTAGTTTAATTTTCTGGGCTGAAAAACAACCCTCAGTTCTTGCTGTTCTCCGTGCGTAAGACACACAACCCCCTTCCTCCAGAATGTCAGGGATGGCATGTCATCTCAAACACAGACACAGCTGAGTGGGCCAATGCTTTCAAATCATCCACAGCACTTCCGTGCTGCAGGTTTTACTACTAATTATCAGTTTCAAAAATAAGTGGCTATCTTCCCATCAAATAGACTGACTGGAGTAGGCTGTGCTTTTAACCTTCCTCTCCACCATGATTAATCCTTTCATGTAATGCACTCTCTATTGCTTCCAGGCTTTCTAGTAACAGGAGACTTCTCCAGCCCAGTATCTCCAAGCTGTATGTCAGAGATGTGTAACTAACAATGTAATGCAGGCCACAGCTTATAAATGGCACCTTAGTCTGTTCACACACAGGAAAACAGAGTAGCTAAACCCAGTTTCATATAGCCTGGATTTCTGATGTCTACAAGATGACAGGTACATTGCATGGAGCTCCTGGATCACATACCAAAAGCAACTGGCCTAGCATGCAGCAGGAATGAGAACATGAGAGCACTTTATGGAAGTGAAATGGAAGAAAGGTGATGGAAAACAGCACAATGGGACTGGCACCCGCTTTTTTCAAGCTAGACTTTGGCAATGGATTACAGTTCCTGGTACTGGATAACAGGCACTGCAGCAACATTTGATTGGGTATTGAACCCAGATAAAACCGACTTTAACAGTTACATTAATTCAGGAAGTTTGAGAGGTTAATTTTGCAGCAAGAGGTTTTAAGATCATTGCTTATTCTCTCGGAAATAGCAGAAAGCTGCATGAAATCAAAACACCAGCACAAACTTGTTAATGTTGTCTGACTACCAAAGTCACATTGTCACTGCACAGCCAGCTGTCAATCAGGTGTGGGCCATCAGACAGCACAGAGACCAAGCAGCAGTTACCACAGAGTCACGGCCCTACAACATCAGCAACGTTTACAAGCCATGTCACTTGTCATCGAGTTCTAGCCCAACGAATGCGATGTTCTTGTTTTACCCTGTGTAATTCTGACACGTATGTTACAGGAGAAGGATATATGGTTCTACACAAGTTAAGGAGGTTGCAGCATAAGGAACAGCACTGCAAAATACTGGCAGCCAGCTCTTACAAAAGCCTTATTGAGACTCTCTCCTTCAGTGTTGGGAAGAAAAAGAGTGCTTACCTGATTTCAAGTGCTTTGATAGCTTCTAACATCTGTAGATACTCAGCTGCTTTCCAAACATCATTTGCTTCTTCCTCACCTTGTACCATTAGTTTAGCTGTATAGGTGAACTCAATCAGGTGACGAAATGCCATGTTACTTACACCTGTATACAGGCAAGAGAAACAAGTTACCTTTAACAACTCCGCAGCTTCACCTTCCCAGTGAATCTTGCACACTTGCCTGCACACCATTTTGATCACAGTACTGTAGCCACCAGTTTCATAGATGACACCCTTATATGGCTCCACAGAACCACTGAATGGTTTGGGTTGGAAGAGACCTTAATAGTCATCTAGTTCCAACCTCACTCATCCTGAAATAAAAAAATCTACTAGAGAAACATGTGACTCTGGAACAACTGTGGAGTTTTGCCATGACAAAGATAAAAGGAATGATAAGATGGACAAAAAGCTGTTTCAATAATATACGGATTTAAACACAAAAATACTATTCCTGAAGGCTGAAATGCTGCTCCAGGAATTTCATTTCCTCCCTGCCTACCATGTAAGTATTGCTCCACAGCTGTGCTTTTGCATCCTAGCCAAGGCATCTGCCATTGGCCATCACTGACAGCCTTTTTCACCTGACCAGAATGGCTTTTCTCTGGGAAAGCTTTTGAGTAGTACTGCTAGTCTTAAAAACATATACAGGGTCTGCCTGACCTTCACTAGCCATGTATTAGGGGAAAGAAGGGAAAAAAATAATGAAAAAGCACCACATAATCTCACATTTTCCCTTCCAATATATTTAATACTATTCTTTCTCATTTTGACTTTTCTTCAGGGACATTTTCTTTCCAGTGATGGTAGCTGTCTCAGAACAACTCAAGAACTAAGATCTAAAAAGCTAACTGAGATGACCAAGCATGTTCAAGTGTTCAAGGCCAGGCTGGATACGGCCTTGACCAACCTGGTCTAGTGGGAGGCATCCCTTCCCATGGCAGGGGAGGTTGGGCCTAGATGATCTTAGCATTCTATTACTCCAACCCTAAACGTTCTATGATTCTATGCACTGGCCTGTACTGAGGATGCTACGATAATTTCCAGCTTGAGCACGGAGCTCTGAATGCTTTTATTTGCACAAGTCATATCACCTTCAATCTCCACCAAAGGCTCCTGAGTGAAATCCTGGAAGAATTTGTGGAAGAACTGGCTACAGGCAGCAAGAACTGCCTTATGAGCTTTGAAATGGTGACCTGCAAAAAGAGACAAAAATTTTGGTTTACGATAACACCTTCCTCCCTCCACAGCGCAGCATAAATGCGGATGCAGAAAAAAGGACCATCCCTCTGTAACATCTATTCCAGCAGCATATACTGACTGTTTCTCCTTGTAACACAGGATACTACTGCAGCTGGCTCGTCCCTTCTCACACAGAACCTTGCTGACCTTGCTAAAGCTCTGCAACTCAACCAGCTGGAAAACTCACTCACTCCCTCACTCACTCCAGTGTTTCTCTTTTCAGATATTTAAGAAATGAATTACGGGAAATTTCTATGCAAACCTTTTTCGGTATGTCTTGGGCTCAGCTCTGTGTGTCTTGTGTTTCTGTTGCTCCTAAAGACTGATATATGTTATCACCACTGCCAGCATAAACATCACAGAACAAAAGTGGTTCTGCTCTATTGTTTCTGTCTTCCAGACTCTGTATTTCTTCTGCCCAGTGGAGGCATGAACATTCATAGGGCACAATGGTACAGGGATAAAGGAAGCAACATGGATTGGAACTACCCAGCTGCACACAAAACCAGCTCTGAGTTCAACACATGGATTTGGTAATGACAGAGCAGGAACACACATTCAGGGCAAGCGATGTCAGTGAAACTGTGGCTGTGCCTGAAGAATAAGTTTTTTTCTTCATTTGCTCACTTCCTTCTAATCTGGACTCTGTAGCATCCTTTTTCTTCAAGTGAGTTGCTCTCATCCTTTTAAAGATCAGGTGGTACTCCTTTAGCTAAGTCTGTCCTAGTGGACACTGCCTATATTTCCTGTAGTGTTCATCCATTCTAAGACATGTTTGGCGTATGAAGCAGACTTAAGTGATCTACCACATAGCACCTTTTCTAAGGAGATAATAAGCACTTGTATCTTCATCATCTTTTTACAACAGGTCTTATGCCCTTAGAACACATACAGAAAGTGTGTGCTTCTACTCTTTTTTAAGTATATATTAAAATAGTATACAGATACCAGAGAAGCTGCTGTGAGAAGTAAATATTATTTCAAGGTGTGGGGGTTTTTTATTTAAACACAGTATTTGTAAGAGTTCTCTGCATGCAGTCAGACAGCTCAAGTCAGAGAAAAATATTTTAACAATGTTTTGGGAATCCTTAACACATTAAATACAGCACAGCAGTTTTAAGGAGGGCTTCTATCTGAAAATACTTAGCTTTTTCTTTGGGAAAGCAGAAGCAAAATTATTAATCGATACAATGAAACTTTGCGAGTAATTTGCACACAGGTACAGAACCAAGAATTTGTTCACAGCCTAGTCTGACACCTGACCCATGAAAAATCCAGCAGCATCTCAGCACAGCTTTCAGAATTCTCTGAATATCAACTGGTTCTCAGGCCTGTACATACCATCAACAATCAGAGTTATATCTGTAAACTGGTCCTGCTCACGTTGTTCATTCAGTCTATCCAAAATAACTTTATAGTGTTCAGGGAATTCCTGGATACATTCCATCGTTTCCTCAGCTTCCATGGCAAAAGGCCTGATCTGCAAAACAAATATGGTATGAGAGTAAGAATACTGTGCCATTCAGTAAATACTGTGCACAGTCAGGTTATTATACAAATGTGAACTAACTAGCACTTTGCAGGGACTATAAAAACAATGGAAAAACTGTCTTGCTTAGAGGTTTTTTACCCCATGTTAGCTGACAGGTAGGAAATGGCACAGTCTTATTTGGACACATGAAGAAACAGTCAAAGTGGGTATTTCTTTATCGTACAGATTCAGCAGGGACCCACCACCCTCAAAGCAAATACTGCAGGGATGCAACATCTCCACAGCTACCTATTCAACACCACAGCAGCGTAGTGTCAGAATCTTTACACAGTTAGTTCTCGCAATCCCACCAATCCACTTGGTTGACAAACAGTTCTTAAAACTTTTATATTTAAGTCACATTTTGCAGCTCACGAACACAAGATGTTTACTTCCTTTAAATATGGATGTAATAGAGCAGCAATTTTCAGCTTCTGAGTGCATCACAATTGCCAGGGATTTCATTTGCTGTCAAGCTTATTCATCCATCCTACTTACACTTCTTCCTCTGCAAAGTGAAATATTCTTTGCCACCCTTTTGAAAGAGACACATAATGCTTGTAATCCAATAGCCCCTCCTCCCTTACTAACACAATTAACGTAGCTGGGGGTGGGAGCTGCTGAGGATCTCAGACCTGGAGAGGTTTAGCAGAACTTCGTGCCTGTGGATGAGATGCAGACAGTAGTCTGCTGCTTATGCAGAAGAACCTCAGGAGAGCATCCAAGTGCTTCAACGAATGCACTTGAAAAATTACCTCCAGGCAAAATTACTTCAGATCCATGCAGCAACGCTCATCTTCAACTCCCACACTAACATGGCTTACACTCAGAATTCTGCAGAAAAAAAAGAATTACGGAGTTCCTGTTTTCACCACAAAACACGCTCCTTCTAGTCTCTCAGAAAAAAGTCACCCATGAAGAAGTCGTTTTGCCAAGAGAATGAAGTAAGTAGAGCAGAAGCAACTACTTAGGGAAATCCAGCCCTACCTGCTATGGCTACATTGCCAACCACAGAAATGTTGCCCACAAAAGTTGGATTTGTTACCTAGTGTGCAACGAGCCAATAATTACACACTCAAGATGACAAGGATTATTTTATTTCAGAGTTGCGCAAGCCTGGGTGCCTTGTGGAATTCCACAAATCAAGTACCCAACTATAAAAACGTTTTACTAATTATACATTTTAGCAAGCAAAGGGATTAGTGTTCATTGGTTACAAGTAACATAGTTTTCTTATTAATTAGTATTCTCTCTTCTGGTGGTTAATGACTTTCTTGTTTCCCATGCTAATTAGTCTGCATGCTCAGTCTCTCTCTTCTTTTGGGTCAGTGGGTTTCTTGGGTTGGTTGTCGCAATCTCCCGCAGCCGGCATTACCTGTTACCCAGCTGGAGCTGGTTCCAGCACAACTGCTGAGTTTGCCTTATTAGTTTCTTCCTTATTTTGGGGTTTCCGCTACATGTCCCTGTGGCCTCTAAATTCTGCATTCTGCGTGTCCACTATCAGTGGTACACCCTTTTTCCCAGGCTTTGTCAGCCTCCCCATAGGTCCGAGATCTCTGAAGTATGTCTTCAGAAGCTTAAGAAGGCAATTCTACCAACAAGTAATTTGTTCTTCTAACACCTAGACATTACTTAGAGCTTGCTGGCTGCTCTCTGTTTCATGGATTAAATCTCCCTTCTTGTTGAAGAGGCTTGACAGTACACAAAGATCAAACATCAAAGCACATCCTTCCTTAAGAAAATTCTACATATTCCACATTTAGCACCAGAAACACCTGTGAGAGTCTTCAAAGGAGCAGAGGAGACCAGCCTGCAGGGGAAGATGAGGTGGAAGGGAGCAGATGCCGCTGCTGCATTCTCTTCACCTCATCTGTAATGGTGGGTCTTACACAGACAACCAGAAGCTCCTGCCTTTCTTTCACCATCTGGTACTTCACATAAAGTCTCATGTGGGAAGGTGTCAGCTGCCTACTTCAGAATTTAATTCTTCTTGCCTGTTTTTGACACATTATAAAAGGGCAGGTGACTTGCAATTAAAAGCGTTATTCCTTAAAACAAACAAAAATTTGACCTCCAACTCTCATGATTTTCACCTCCCATGATTTTTGCCTTACTTCCAAAATAATCATAGGGATATCTTAAACTACCCCCCCAAACCTCAGAATAATAGAGCAACCTTAGCCCGCAAACACAAGATACTTTAAAAAGTCTTCTTCTTAGAACTCTTACAAGACATAGTAAGAAATATACAACTTATGTTAGGCAGTTCATTAATTTGCATAGAACTAGCAAAAATGTGAAATTACTGTTATCTAATTGCAGTTGCAGCATTCACTGAGTATTCTCATTTTAAAAACCTCCCTCATGCTGCACAAAAAAGCCTGACAGAACAGTACATGTTCAATAAGAGCGTGACTGCTTTGGAGGAAGGAGTGACAAATACAGTTGGAAAAATAAAGCGGCCAAGGAAGACAGATCCAAATTCCCACTTATGAGTGTGCTCACAGACGAGGGACAGAAACAGGACCGCTTCAGTTGTCTATGCAATTTCCTTGAAAGACTCAGTGAAATACTGCCATAACCTTATGAGCCTGTAACCCTGGACGCATTTCATGTGATGTGCATATGATTCACCGAGCTGTTTTTATAAATCCAGCTCAATGAAACCATGTTACTATTACTATTCTCCTGGGCTACATCAGCAACTCCTTGGATTTCAGGCATCAGATGTTTGTTTCCCGCACATGGCTCCCACAGGCGCGGAGGCGGGGCGGTGCTGGGGCAGCTCGGGTGACCCGGAGGAGCTGATGCGCAGTGCCCAGAACAACCGCCATCTTGAGAGAGCGGGAGCCGCGGCCCGTGTAGTGCACAAGCAGGAATTCCTCATCCACATG
>VZTF01001142.1:280833-441792 GCA_013397755.1 Cnemophilus loriae
GCGAAGGCGGAAGGCCTGGCCCGCGCCCAGGGCCCGCCGGGCACGGGGGATCCGGGCGCGGTGCGGGCCGCGCCGGCGGGCATGAGGGTCCCACGGGGCGCCCCGAGGGGGCACCTGACTGCTGCCGGCCCGAGCCTGGCGCTCGGCAGCGCCGCCGCCTCGTTAGTCCTTATTACGTCATCAAAGCGCGCATTAAATCGATCCCTTTTCAATTCCCGGCCGGGTCGCGGCCCGACGACGCGGCCCTCCGGGAGGTGGGGAGGCGGTTCCGCCGGGGACTCACCGGGAGCAGCTCCTCGCCGCGCCGCTTGTCGCTCCACCGCCGCCGCTTCCTGCTGCCCGGCACGCTGGAAAGCGGGGCGCGCGCCGGCCAATCCCGACTCGCATTCCCGGCCTGCCCTGCGGTCACCTTACACACGACAGGGCGCGCGCGCGGCGGGGGCGGGGCCCGGCGGCCCGGGGCATGCCGGGAGTTGTAGGCCATGTGTGCTGTGTGACGGGTTGAGAGTGGCAGAACGGGTTAGGCTGGAGAGGACCACAGCGGGTAATCTGGTCCATCCTCACTGCTCAAGCAGCATCATCCAGAGCACATGGCACAGGATTGTCTCCAGAAAGTTCTTCAGTATCTGTGAAGTTAGACTCCACAGCCTCTCCGGGTAATCTGTTCCAGTACTTGGTCACTCATGCTGTGAAGTTCTTCCCCATGTTCAGGTGGAACTTGCTGTGCATCGCTTACTGCCCATTGCCTCTTGTCCTATTGCTCGGCACCACCGAGCACCGCCTGGTCCATGCTCTGACTCCTCCCTGCAGACACTGACAGACATTGATGAGGTGCTCTCTCAGTTGTCTCTTCTCGAGGCTGAATAGGCCCAGCTCCCACAGCCTTTTGTCGTAATAGAGATACTCCAGCCCCTTGATCATCTTTGTTGTTCAACTCTGTTTCTCTTGCAGATGGGGAATGCCTGTGTCTCCTCTTCTAGATGCATTTTGCAGTTGCGTTGCAGTGCATTCCTTAGTTGGGCACGCCAGAGCATTTTGGAAGGCAGGTGATGTTAGGGCCACAATACACCCTCACAGGCAAGGCTCATACCTACAGGATTCCCTTCATCCCATGTCCCTTTCACTGTGTTACACAGCCAGCCTTCCATGCAGTTCCATAACACCATGTTACTGTATAAATCACATGAGCTGTGCCCAAAATGGGTATCATGAAGTGGTGTCAAAAGCTGAAAAGTCAAAAGTGAAATACTGCCCAGCAAGGCTCACTCTGTGGTGCCCAGCTGTGCCCCTCCAGCTCCAGGTCCCTACAGCTGAAGGAGGAAATGCCCGGGCAGCACCTTGCAGCTCCAGCAGAGCTTCTGGGCTATTTAGCTGAGGCACCTTAGGAAGAGACAGCAAGTGCATGGCACTGGCTGCAAACAGTGCCTCTGCCGTCCTGTCTGAGCGCTGACAACGTGAAACTCGGGTTTCTTTCCTACACCCGAGTCTTCAGGGGGACCCCTAGTCATCCAGCTTGTGTGTCCTGCCACCAGATGAAAATGTACTTATCCAAATAAACCAGTATAATAATTTAACTTGCCAGAACAGATAGCGCGATTGTCCCTTTGACACGCTCTGTGCTGATGCTGACAAGAGAACAGCAGCCTCATGCAGCGGCTCTGCGTTATAATGAGCTTGCCCATGTTAATTCCTGAAAATTGATGTGTTTATGGACTCTGTCCCTTCTTCATGGTGCTTATTGCTTAATGGCCTTGTTGACATAACAATACTATTGTTCTTATCAGTAGGTCTGCTCAGACAGTTATTTACAACCTAGGAGTCGCCTACCACACCCATTCTTGTTTTCTCATTCTGGACAGTACGTAAGCAATGTTGATGCCTCCTGCATTTAAAAATATATGAAGGTTTGTTTCGAACTACCGGAGATCTAATTTTTAGTGGAAGAACTGTATCTCAAATACCTTATAATCCAGACAGAAATATGGCTAAAGCTATCACTGTAGCAGAGTACAAAACAAGAATTAAAATTTTCCACTCCAGCACCTTCTACCTATCCAGTGTTGGTGGCTTGCTTGTTTTTGATTAATGTGTGGTTTGTTCTGACCATTTACTTTTTTTCCCATGGCATTTTCCACTGTGTTTCTTTTTTCCTATGGCTTCACCCATCTAGTTTTACTGTGAGGTTAGGCTGAAGCTTTTAAATGAACTGTTCATGCTTGGTCCTAGTAGCTTTTTGAATATAAAATTACACTGATTAAGCTATAACTCTTATGTTCTCCTTTTCCTCTCTCAGAGATGAGTGTGTCATTTCCCAGCACTACCTCTAGGATTTCCAAGAGCTATGTTACAAAACAGTGCAATTCAGTTTTAGTAAGTCTGAAAACTACCTGGTTTATACTGCATTTTATTTATGTAGGGAAGAATATGTTAAGCAAACATCTAAAAGATATTTACCAATATGTCTAGTTCAACCTGTATTAGCCATTTATATGGCTAAAAATTACCTATGCTTTTCTCCTTTTGCAGAGTCACCTCAATGACAGTAGGGAATCCTGTATTAATTAAAATAACATGGTAAGTCTTCTGGAGATAACATTCAGCTGAGTTTGGGAAAATTACTGCAGTGTAGATATTCTCTTCCAGCTCCAACCTCTCACAGCAGCATTGAACAGGGCTGAGAGCATCTGTCCAGGCAGAGTGCTGTGAGCCTCTCCCTGGGGGAGCTGTGAAGTAGCAAACAGACAAAAGTGAGTACTAAACTAATAGAAGAAATTTGTGAATCGTGTATTTCCCTTCTTTAATAAAGGAAACACCTCTGTGTCTGAAGAAATGCAGGACTTAATAAACAGGAGATGTGAAATCAAGAATTCAGAAGGCCTGCTTATGTGCAGCATTGAGTAGATAGCTGTTGTCCAAAAGCAGGTGGTTCAGATACTAAATGAAAGGCAAAAGGGACCATTAGCTCATTTAGTGCAAGGCCATCCACATGGCAGCCTCTGACCTACACCCAGCTTGCTGGAGAGTCCTGGCTGGCGCCTGAGATGTTTTTGAAAGCTGCTTAGTGCACTCATAACACACCCACATCTCCCACATCAAAACAAAATTATTCACCAGGCAGGTACAGAGTACAGATAGCTGCAATGTGGCCTTTATTGGTCTCTTCTATTCGAAAAAATTCTTACGAAATCAGCTGCTCATTCCCCTAGTGTTATCAATCATTTGCAAGAAATCTCCTCTGTGTCAGGTGACTCAGTATGTCTCCGTTGCGCAGTGACTTGTTCTGTGCATGAGAAGGCTTTACTGTCATGCCTAGAGCAAGCCAGATGTGTGCTGTTGTGCAAGAGGAAAACATTTCTGTGGAGCCCCTTTGATAGGTGTGCTAAGGGCAATAATAGCAGTGTCTGTTTAGAAAGTTTTAAAGAAAAATAAACATGGGTTGGGCTTCTGACAGAGAGCTGTTTTGTTAATCCTCCTTATTTCTTTATTATTTCCAGAGCAAAGGGAAGATAGAAGGAGTTCATGGAAGTCAAAATGATAGTGGTAACTACAAAATGCAACGCTTGAAAGCTGTAATGTGTTGAACAGTGGATTGATGTCAAAAATATTTAAATGTTACTCCTGTGACACAAAGGTGTCAGCCTGTTCCTTTGTTATCTTTCTATTTTCAGAGGAAATGTCCAGCTAGGACAGGATGTGCATTTATATCTGTTCAGTATTATCTGCTGACGTACAAGCTCCATGCCAAGTCTTATCTACTGTTTACAAGTTTCAAATTTTTTGACCCCAGAAAGATCAGCTGACTAGTGAAATCAGGGAGATCAGTGTCTGCTGAACACTGCAAGAAGTGGTAGTTGAATTCTAGTTCTTATCTAAGTATTTTCTTTTATATGATTTTAAATACCTGGAGGAAGAAGCAAGTCTAACAACTTACTGTCTATCAGTTTCATAAACCCTAGTGGTTTGGATTCTGCAGGATTACAGGAAGCATGCCTAAAGAAATTAGATGTGAAGTACTTAGCTATTTTTTTTTTTAATCCCGGAATATAGACTCATACATATAAATATATAATGGGTTGTGTTGGAAGATCATGTCCCAGTATAAATTCAGCAGGCCTTGTCTAGGTCAGTACTTGTCTGGAAAACCTCTTACAGAAAACCTCTGTTAGAAGGTTATCTGCGTTTACTCTTAAAATACATGTACGCTGTGCAGTTTTTGTATGGGTGTGCATTGTGCAGCATGAGTAGAAAAAACATACACAGCTATTATTATTACAGATTTCATGTGTTTAGTTAGTACCTCTTCAGACGTGACCCAAATGTTTCACACCCAAATCTTTAACCTGATTTACAAAAATATTTTTGTTTTGTGGGTTTTTTTGATAACCAGCAGCAGGCACAGTGCATCAGGACATGAAATGTGGTGGCTTTTCTCACTCTCTTTCACAATCCATGAAAAGCTACAGAGTCTGGGAGGGGTTAACGCTAAGTTCTAGGTAAAGGTTTTGACCTAGCCCACAACCAGTGCTACGCTTCCACGTATTATACATGCAGAAACATTAACAGATAATTTTAGATTACTCCTCTTTCAGGTCAGGTAATCACCCTAGAAAACTCTAGACCCATGGATTGTACTATTGCTGTGTGAAATTATGTCTGGCTGACAGGGGCATAAAACGTTCACTGTAAACTTTGCTCCAGACCCTAGAAACAATCAGGGAGTCATTCCATATGCAATTAAGATAAGATTAAGAGCAATAAAGAGTTGGAAAGTTGGGCAACCTAGAATTCTTCCTGTTATATAGAGAAATATTGTTTTTCCCTTCAAGAACATTTTTCTTTCTGGCACAGCCTTCCATTCATCAAGTGCATCTTCCATCTCTGCAAGACAATGAGTGCTGTGTGTCACAGTGACTGGGACTGTGCTGATTATAATGTGAGTACTCACTTTGCAGACACGCAGGTGGAGCAGCTACCAAAGCACACCTGCTACTGGAAGACCACCCAGCTTCTGTCTGTTGTGTCACTTCAGTTCTTACCGCCAGCCGCACACACGATCCACACCGTAAGCCTCAAACAGTGCCTGAGCTGCTGACTGCATGATGATTTGCCTGAACAGTGGAGACTGAAGTCCTGCGTTGGCTTCAGGACAACGGAAATTCCTCACCGTCCTTTAGTTCTGTATTTTCTAACTTACCTAGGCAAACAGCTGTGTTAAAGAATTAAAAAAAGTTAACAACAACATTTACAAGCAAGAAGCCTTTGCAAAAAGGGGAATACAATTAAAGAGCACTTATTGTTAATTATTACTTAGTGCAGTCATGGGATCACTTTTGCGTTTGGTTTTCTGGTCTGTCTCTCCTCCTGAATGCCTGTTAGCTGAAGAGAATGTTCAGCAACTTTACTGCCATGATTCTTAAATCATTACAAGTTTTTTTTGACTTCACAGTCATATTTTGTTTCCTTTTTTGAGCTCTTACAGGAAATCTGGCAAGGATTATGATGCAGGATCAGCAGAAAAAAACCCCTACTTTGTTTTTCTTCTTTTTTTCCTTTTTTTTTTTTTCCTGACAAGAAAAAGGTCTGAAAATTTCAGCTTGCAGTTTAATGCAGTGGATAAAATGCTGATGGTCAAAGACGGGTGTGGCATGCAGACTCTGGGCTCTATGGGGGATACTACCATTTCCTTAAATACAATCCTGAAGACTGTTATGTATCTGATATGTAAATAATTAGTAAATAATACAAGGCATACATGAATAATATTTTGAACATGTCTTCCTGCCAAGAGGCAGACATTAAAAAATGAAACTAGAGGTCAGGTAGAGATGAGGACTTACTAAAGTAAAATGCCAAGCTGGGACTCATCTCCGCTGTAGTTCTGTATGAGTCCTTACAAATGAACATCCATACAAACCCCTACTGACTGGAGAGCTATTGAGGCATTATGATGACTGTTTCTTGATGGGACCAGGACTTACTCACCCTTCAAGTTCCACAGGTTTAGCCAATGCTTATGAAATGGGATGAGGAGACTCAAAAGTGGGTGTTGCTGTTACTGCCTTTAATTAGACAACATGATAAAGAAGCCAGTTCAGTGTGAATTCTCAGACGAGCCAAGAGGTCCATCCAATTACATGTGAACTGAAGAAATCATTGTAATTTTGTAAAAACAATAAATAGTGGCTGCTTGGATTTTGCAGGGCAGATTTTCCACGTCTTTGCTGTTTGTAGTGATACGTAGTAGTGTGATGGCTTGTGCAGGTGACTTCCAAACATGTCGTCAGACAAAATGTCATCAAATCTTCTCTCGCTTCTCTTTCTTTCAAACACTGAGTTATTTCCTCTGCGTTGCATTCTGCATCCCTTATTCCGGAATGCCATTGCAGTTCTACTACTCTAATATTGCTTTTTCCAAGGACTGGGAATCCAAAGCTCTAAGGAGAACTGGAAAACTGCCAGTGTCAAGGTAGGGCTAATATGTTTGTCAGATGTATTTTTTTAATATAATTTTTTCTTTGCCAACCCATTATCAATGTTATACAGAAGTCATATTTTGTATTCAAAATTTTACTTCACCTTCATTGTTACTTTCAACAAGTGTATCTGTGGAAGGTAAAATGTAGGACTGTAATATCAGAAGAGTGAGGACTTATGTTATACATATTTCATCCATAATACACAAAAATAAACTTACGTTAGTTAATAATTGTAATTTTCAGAAAAAATGCAAACTTTTCATGAGATAGGAAATACTTGAAAACCTTCTGGAAGTGCTAAATGCTTTAATGCTAGAGTATATAATAGAATCACAGAATCATAGAAGGGTTTGGGTTGGAAGGGACCATAAAGATCATCTAGTCCACTTTCATTAAGTCAAGTTACTGTCTAATTTAAACCTTCACTCTTTCAGTTCAAAACCATTGAACCTTGCCCTGTCACTACCTGCCCATGTAAAAAGTTCCTCTCTGTTTTTCAGTCCCGTTTAGGTACTGAAAGACCTCAGTGGGGTCTCCCTGGAGCCTTCTCTTCTCCGGTCTGAACAACCCCAACCCTTTCAGCCTGTCTTTGCTGCTGAGGTGCTCCAGCCTTCTCAGCATCTTTGTGGCCTCCTCTGACCCTGCTATTTGAAAAGAAGTGTCATCAACAATCAACTGTCAATATAATGTATTTGAAGCCATCAGTATTTTAGTTTGTCAGACTCCATTCCATGTAAGACAATCTCCATCTTGCACTCTGATACCTGAACCTGCCCTTAGATGCTCCTAACATTTCTTGCAGACCATAATGTTCACAGCCACTGCTGTATTATCAGGAAGAGAGAGCAACACAGAGCTGCTAAAATAAATTTAACCAAAAACACATACTCCATTTTTAAATCATAGTTCAGCACTTCTTGAAAGAGAATTTTTTTACACACAAACATCTCTTATTCATTAGCTGGGACCAGTTTTCACGTCAGTTTTAATGTATTTCACAACAGATAAGCAAACTTCCCATCAGGTTCACTGTATATGGTCACTGAATCCTGTGTACTGGGCTGTCTTCACTTCCATTCTGCAGCTAGGGTTCAGTGCAGTGAACTGTGCCTGCATGACCTGCTATAAATCATTAACAAGAACTTGCTCTTACAGGTATTTCTGGTGAGAAGCATTTAAACTTAGTCACCCAGAATGAACTACTGTGAATTTAGCTGATGAATCATTTTCCTCCACATGTCCTAATGAGGTTTATTGTGTGTAAAGAGTTTAATAGGAATTTTGTGTATTGCTGATGGTACCTCTGAGGTTTTGGTGACGGTTACCCTCTCTTGAAGGCCTGATCTGTTAATGTAAAGAGGAATGTCTGAATGCAGTATAATAGAGAGGTTTGTTTAACTTTCTGTGTGTTCGTTGGTCCAGATCCATAACCATTGTATGTGTTTACTCAGTCAATTGTATTGGAGAACCTAAAGCTGCCTGCTGAATTCCTAGTGCAACTGCATCATTCCCATAGAAGGAGGATCATGGTGTGGGACATGAGATCCACGTGGGAGATCTCTACAGATACCCTGCTTTGGGCACTGCATGATTACGTTTGCTTCTTGGTTTATTATGCCAAGCACCAGGAGCCTCAGCAGAGTCTCACCAAACTGAAGGAATTTTCAGTTTTCCTCTATGGATCACAGGACTACCAAGTATTACTAAATATACCGGTAAAAATACAAAAATGTGGAAGACTTCATACAGCTGTGATCTTCTTAACTATCTGTTGGGTATCATCAGCAAAGTTGTTCTTCCTTCAGATGGTAAGAGGACCAGTCTTAGGTTTTAAGCTCACCGTGGTGATATGGAGAATTTGTGGACTGATAGAATTATTGCCAGATAAATGCAGAAAGTAAACAGAGCCTGTAAGGAACTCAGAACAGATGTAGGTATTCAGCAACTAGAGTCTGTTTGCATTTGTAATCTGTGCAATGATTATGACTGAGGACACATCTAATAAAATATTTCTCTTCCTAATTACACTGTGCTACAGATAGGTTCAAGTAGAGAAAGGTACTTCATTATTGGAATGGAATTTCCAAGCAGGAAGCCCAAACATTTTGCTACTACATCAGGGCTCCTTTAAGTCTCATTTTGTTTATAAGTAGACAATTGCGTGTATAAGCTACTCCTTTGTTCACTGAAACAGTCTTTAGGTGTATATCAGAGGATGTCAGCTTTAGTTCCTTCCTTTGAATTCTGAGAAATGTGCATTTAGTTGCCTTATGCTGCTCTGCATCTCACATGAGAGGAGCATAGATTTACTTCACTTCAATGTATCTTCTTACCCTTCACTTAAGTGACTCTATTTTTTACAGGATTTATTCAAGCTTAAGGCCTCATAAACCAATGGAAATTTCTTTATATAAGCATTAAGTAACTCTAACAGCTTGCTGCTGTTGCAGTATTTTCCCCTATAAAATATGACTAACTACCCTGAGCTGACACAGTTGTCAGACAAGACGTGAGAAGAACCAGTAGAGAATTAAGATTTGCAAGTGGACTTTGAATTCTGTGTTTATGACATCCTTTAGTCACAAGAGCAAAACAGGGCACTGAAGTCCTAAGGTCTCACAATAGGGCTCATGCTGAATTCTGCCCCCATCCTCTCATTATTTGCGCGTTACAAATCACCTCATCAGGCTTTACCAGAATGTAATTTCTGACAGCCACGATTCCTTGTCCTTTGGAACTGTGGCATTGTGTCAGGGTTTTTTTTATGTATTTTTGGGAGGTTTTTTTGAAGAAATATGTACGTTACCAATCTAGATAACAGAAACAACAAATGATGTTTCTGTCATGTTCCAAACTTTTCAAAGCATCAAAGCTCTGATGCTTTGAAAAGTTTGGAACATGTCAGAAAAGGGGAAAGCTTATGTTCAGTGAGAAAGGAAGGGGGCTGTTATTTCTACCAGGACTGTTATCCTCCCCAAAGAAGAAAGAAAGTGAATAGAAACAGGATGGTCATTAAAAAATTTATTGTTTGAAACTGAGGGCTTGTCCAAATTAGAGTTCATAACTTGCCTCCTGCCGTGAGATTGGAACAAACTCAACAACTAAGAAAATATTTGCAGTGGAAAGCAAAAATTAATATTGAAGATGATTGTTTCTTTAGAAGTAATAGACAAAGGGCTACAGAAGCCTATGAACAGAAACGGGATTAATGTAATGAAAATGAATGGTCAGACTTCTAGACTGTTAATTTGACAATTATTAACAGCTTTATCTATGTTTGTAAGAAAATCTCATAGAAGTGGATTTTTTTTCCTACTCAGAAGCAGTAAGGCTTCAGACTGAAATTTAAGCATATTTAGTTTATACATTTCTAAACCAAATTAATTGGATCTATTTTAATCCACAAACAAGATTATAGTATTTCCTACCACTTGCTTTAAGACAGAGGAATTTTTTCCTCAATAAATATTGAGGCAGAACAATGATGTCAGGTAAGGTGAATGCTAAAAACTAAGATGCTTATGGGTCATCACTGTGAACGTAGTTGAAGTCATCTTAATCTTATAAGGGTTATAACAAATATAATAATAAATAATACCATATGTAGTATTTATTGTCACAGTGATAATTGCTAGCAACAGGTGCTTCTCATCTCTCTGTAAGGCAACTGAGGGTCTGCAGGTGTCTTTGCATACTGTATGGGAGGAAGTACTAACTTTCCCATAGTGACCACTGTCCATTTCTATCCTCAGTGTGCTTTCCACAGCAAGGTACTTGTTTTATACGATAGCTGCTTCAGCTCAGTTTACTTTGTCTGAACTTTGTATTCTTCAGTACTTGTGAGCTGCATGTCTCAGCAGCACTCAGTGGTATTACATATAGTTTATAGGTTCAGTACTTGTTAATCAAACCTTGTCCACATCCTCTCTACAAAGAAAAGGGAGAGGAAAAGGGGATGGAGTATTGCTCTTCCTTAGAGAGTGTCTCCACCTGTATTGCTATAATTGGCAAGAGAAGAACTGTCAGTCACTAATGAGCTGCATTACTTTTATTAACCCTATTAACAGAGCTGTACTTGCTTCATTTTTTGTTGGCTGCCTCTGTGCTCGTGCAAGAATTGGTGGATGTGATGCACACTAAATACTTCCAGCCAACTTTACAGGACTTTATCAGCACTGACAATCAACCCCCACAAACACCTGAAGCAGGAGGTGAGCAAATTGTCTATCAGTTGGAATAGTAAAGGGCACTATTGCAGATATGAGGGCTTGGTACCAACCCAGCAAAGAATACAAGATGTGTTTCCCTAGCAGTATAAGGAATACAAGTACACTCCACTTCTTAAAAAAACTTCAGGTCTGGTATGAAGTCTGTCTGTTTTCTGCATTGTGTCTTCCAAGACTACTGAATAAAAGTTCAGATCTTTCTCGTTCTTTCCACTGACTAGTGGAAAATAAGTGCATAGGACTTCTGGAGCATAAACCCCCAAGGTCAGCAGTTCCCTTTCCTGCATCCAGCCTACAGCAAAATGCTTATCTGCGCAGAAGATGGCCTCAGGCCATAGAACTAAGCAGTATCAACCTCACTACCTTGAACTGTGAGGACACTCTAGGTTTTAAACATTTATTCCCCCATAAACCTGTGTAACATGTACACTGAAGGAAATCAAAGCAAAGCAAACTGCTGCTGAAGTAAAACACAAGCATAAGCAATTCTCTCACTAAGGAGAGAGTAAGGAAACAGTTTAACCTGGATGTCCACAGATACCTCAGTGATCCTGGGGTTGAGAAAATGGAACAGCAAAGTACAGAGGCTCAGGTACCTATTGCCAGTAGCTTCATGACTTTCATGGAGCTACATTGATTTAAATGTCTGAAGTTCTGGGCTTTAACTTTAAACAAAGTTGATGAACTGGAAGGTTCTACAGACAAAAGTTTGAAAACAGAGTGATATAATCAAGAGCAGCTGGGCCAAAGGAGCTCAGTATGCACATGCCCTCAGACAGGGCACACCATTCTCTAAGGCAAATATCAGATAAAGCATATGAGAAAAAACCTGCTAGCTCAGCGTTTTTGTAAATAGGGAAGTTCCTTCCCCCTCTCACTGCGGTTACCACTGTGTTTAGAACATAATGACTCCTCAGCCCATCCCCCTCCTCTGACTGTACCACTACCTCCAGCTGACTGGGGTGACTGACAAACTGCATAACAAGATATTTGAAGTCACGATGGTAAAAATACTTTTCTATTATGCACAATAAGTAGTTTCCACTTGGGATTAGTTAATGGAGAAGTATTTTAGGTACTTTTGCTCAAGGGGTTTCCTTTGCTTGCAGAGTTGTTCAGAAAAAGCTCCCTGAACTTTGAACCGTATCTGCAAAGTGAGATAAACAAGAGCCATATAAATACCAGAACCCTTTTCCCCACACTGTTTTTTTCTGCGGCGGAGCCAGGCAGAGCTGCCAAGAAGAGGGAGGAGGAAAGGGTAAGTGTGCTGGGTTTGCAATGAAAGAGCTTCATGACTTAAGATTTGGCAGAGTGTCTGCTTGTTTCTTCGGCTGAAAAGGCTGACTGTGGAAATTTCCATTGGAAACCAACTGGAAGGTTGAAATATGAAGAAAAGTCTAAGGCGGGACATAGCTCTCCTGCAGCTCACAGGACGGACAGCTGTTGCTGGGCGCTGCATGCCAGAGCTGCAGAAGGCTGCTGTGAAGGCAAGGAAGGATATCAAAATGTCGTGAGAGTTTCATGTGTTTGTAGTGGATATAAAGGCAGGCTGCTCTCCTGATGTGTGGAAAGAGTGGAAAAAAGGCTGTGTTGGTATATACTGGACCACAGTTTAGTCTTCGAAGTACTTTACTTGGAAGGTCAGGAAAGAAATGTCAGGGACAGCTGGATTTCACAAATGCAGAAACAAATGGCTCTTGTTTTAAACAGTCAAATATTATTAATTCTTTTAGGCTATGACAGGATAGATGGAATGTGTATTAATTATCAGAACTTACTGTTTTCAAATTATTCTGTGTTCACTGTCAGACTTTGATGTAAATGGTGAGGCTATACAATTCCACAACCTACATTTTGGGGAGCATCTTTATAATTTTATACATTTATAATTTTAAGTATTTCTCGATAATGGGTGTTTAAGCCAAAATTGAGATGTTAATGGAATAAAAGGAAAAGGTAATTATAGAATTTCTTATATGCTTTGATTTTCATAAACATTAACTGGACTGAGTATGGATATGAGATTTTGTAAGATCTGAGGAATCCTGAAATTCAGTTTTCATTTCTGGTTTTTGCAAAATTGTTTCTAGTGCCTGACTTCTTCATAGATTTTTCTCAATGAGATCCAAATACTCCAGACAGACTTGTAAAAATTTTGAAGTCTATTTTATTATTTTCTGCTATGTTCTGTAGTACTTGCTGTGTACTGAAATCCGCTGTTGGTGCATATACTTCTAAGACAGTGGAATTACTCTGGAATCTGGAGTGAACTGGTCTAGATTTTTCCTGACATGAACGGGCTTACCACAATTGATTTCAAAACAGAAGAAACAAGGCCAGTTTAAAATCACTGAAGTGTTAAAAATGGTCAAAAAGAAATTACAAAGAGGAAGAAATAACTTAGTCTGGTTAGCAGTACTAAAAAAAATTCCAGTTTTCTGAATGTTTACTTTGCAGCTGTTCTAACACAATAACAAAAAGCCCCAAAACCCTCAAGCACCACAGAGAAAAAACACCTGCCTCTATTATAGAAGAACTCCACTGAAAAACCGAAGAAACTGAGCAGTAAACAAAGAGCTCAAATTTATTCTTACAGGGATTTGTTTCTTTTTTGTTTATTTATTTGTTTTTAACCGAATGGAGCCAGTATGCTGCTGTGTTTTCTTATGGGAATTTCAGAGTCCAAACTTTATTTACGCATTGGTCTTACTCTTTTTATTTTCTCTCTTCTCAGGTAAAGCCCAGCCATGTGGGCAGGGCTGGGGCTAGTTCTGGCCCTCTGTCTCCTCCCAGGAGGAGGGGCAGAGATCCAGAACTGCCAAGAGCCCCCAGAATGGCGTATTGGGGAGGAGGACCCAATGCTGAGCTCCAGAGGCTCAGTGACAGTGGTGGCTCTCCTCCAGGCTAGCTGATTATTGTGCCGGCGGCAGGCTTCCAGGTAAGCATGAATCTCGTCCTGGTTTTTGTTATCCAGAAGAGAATACTACATGTGCCCTGCCACAGATGCACTCCATGAACTCCAGCTGCCCCAAATGCCACCATCACAGCTGGCATGTGTGACCCAGTGACCGGGCTCACTATCAGCAGAAGGGTTCTGTGCCAGTGGGTAAGATTCTTTATCTCTTGACCTACTTCTGGCTGACAGATCATCTTCTCCGAATTACATTTGCAACGTAATAGTATGATCAACATTAATGAAACCCAAACCACAGGAACACCCAACAGAAACAGCCACGGCTGATTAATGTAGCACAGATGGTGAAGCCAAGAAACATCACAATTCTCTAACATGGCTAGATCACCTGAAACAGAGAGATCTGTGATCACTCATTTCTTGCGTAAGATCTGTAGGGGAAAAAGTAAATCGAAATGTGTGCTTTAATGTGGCTTTTCAGCGTGTGTTCAGAGATCCTACATATATTCAAAAAATCCAGAAGTTAAGGTAAATACTGGCCCTTGAAAAAATTGATGAAGCATTCAAGGAAGTCATCAGTGTTAGGTTTTCATCCAACACCTGGCATACTGGTGCTCTTGTTTCTAGAACTTTCTCCTTGCAAATAATTAGCTATCATGACAGTAACAATAGTAATAAAATAATTTTGAGCTGACCCAAACAGGAATTGCGTAAAGCTCTTATCTTTGATTCATTTAGGGTTTGTGAAATTATTTGGCTTAAAAATTCATAGTACCAGTTTCAGATTTGGATTTTAGTCACAGTGAGAACATCTTAGTTTGCCCCTCTAGGCTGCACAACTTACATATCATAATAGGCTTTGCAGGTTTATTAAGAATTGGACTTAAAATCATAGTGGTAAATCTCTGGCTCCATCAAAGTTAAAGGTGGGCTTTGCGTTTGGCTTTCAAGGCAATTGGGTTTGGTTCTTACATTTTAGAAACAATTTAAAGAATCTTCCACATTCTAGACTATTTCCTGTAACTGAAAAATAAAAGTTTTCTAGAGCAATTCCATAGGAAAGACACAAATGAATAGGAAGAAACTCCACATCACACAGCTGTAATAAAAGCAAGATGGAGCATATTAACTTTTGCATCAAATCTTACGATTCTCTAGTGATTTATGGTCTTGCTTCTTTACATTCCCACTAGTTTGGAGGACCTGCGAGTAAAGTTAGAGAATGAAGGATTGGTCAACATCTCGTATGTGGTTGTCAACCATCAGGGACCTCAGTCCCGGAGGGAATATCACCTACTAAAAGAACATGTTTCAGACTTCATTACTGTCTACCAGCAAGATGAGCAGCAAGATGATGTCTGGACTACTTTAAATGGAAACAAGAATGACTTTCTCATCTATGACAGGTGTGTGCTTACAGAGAAATATGGGAAAATATTTGCATATATTTTGGGTAATGAATTTTAAATTTCTATATTATTTCATTGATGTGCAAGTACCAAAAACATCACAATCAGCTTTGAAGGTGAACTCAGTGCTAGCATTTACTGGAAAAACAACGTTACAAAAGCAAAGTCTGCTTTTGCATAAGTAATTTGGGAATAATTTTTTTTTTGCTTTATAATTACTGTGGATTTAGATGAACATAAGCGAATGTAAAATTTGGTAACGTTTATGGTTTTATAGCGTTTTTATTTTCAGACAACTTCATTACATCCATGCATGTTAAAGTAGAATCTTTTATCTCATGGAAACATTTTGATGAGAGTTGTTGAAAATGCCATGTAGACATAAGCAAAAATTAATCTTTAGGTAAAATTTAAAACTTCAGAAGAAAATAGCTTTTTGATGTAGGATTCTGGCACATGTGTATTTTGGCAGCACCAGTAGTAACTGTAATTGAAATCCCAATTTTTCAATTTTGATGTGATGGTAGTTACTTGAGAAATCCTACGCTTGAAACATATCTATCCTAGTTACTTTATATTAGTGTAATGAACATTCCAAGTTCATACTAAACCATAAATAAGCTTAATACAGATTTAGAAAGTTACTCTTTTTCTGTTATGTGATGAATATAAATAAATTAGCTACAGTAGGTTTGTGGGATGAAGCTAGCAGTGGAATGAATGATCTTGAATGTTACAACAGCAAATATGCCCATGTATGGAAGGCTGATGTCATACAACAGACAAACAGAACAAGGCTGTATTTAATGTGGGAGGGGGCCCAGACACCTTGCCCAGAGCATTTGAAAGGTTGACCAGTTTTGTGTTGCTGACACACAGGATATGTGTATGTTATGAATTGGCTTAGCACTAGTCTGGCCATGATCCATTATGGTTTAGGAGTCTGTGTCCTTGTTGTGCCTTAGCCACAAAAGCTTTGCTGGCTGCTGGTCCCAGACGTGCTCTCCACGGGAGTAGGGAGCTGAGGCCAGAGGACTGTGTGCTGGCACTGAACGAGCTGCCCTTGTGTATGGGTTCTGCATCTACTCCAGCTCCTTCGAGCAGACCAGTTGCGTAGTCAAGTGCATATCAGAACACTCAAGTGCAGACATGGGGCGAATAGGCACGCTAAAAATCCCCTCGTGCACAATAAATCAGTAATGTAGGTGCACCGCAGTGCCCATTCCAACCAAAATACCTGTTAAGTTGCATAAAAACACTTGGTAAGTGTGAAAAACGAGGTTCACTCTCCCGTGAGAATTTAGAAGTTTTAATAAGAAGACAATAAGGGACAAATATAATAAAGCAAAAGTTACAGTACCAGGTAGTCTTGGCACTCAGCCAAGAGCGCACCTGCTATTGGGGAGACCCCCTTTACATACCTTTACTATTGCATCAGCCTAGTGCATATTCACAAACAATTGTACATATTCAAACTTTTCCCCAAACTAGTTTGCATATCCCGGGAACTGTTTAGCACGGCTCCTCCTCAGGTCTGCCTTTTCAGAGCATGCGTATTTCTTGGCTGTGGTTTTGTTATCACCTCCAGCTTGGATTTTGGTCCATGGCTTTAACAGACGGTAGTTGCTGATAGTTGGTAAGTCAGTAGCAGGGGTCTACATTATACGTTCACTGGATGTTATCCAACCAAGCAGACAGTTCAATTACCACAAGCACAACTATATCAGCTATTTTACTACAGAAATAAAGGCATTAGTTATTGTTACAAAAGAACCTATATCTTTACAGCAAAGCTACTTTAACATTATACATATAATATTCGCTTTAATATTTGCGGTTAGAATATGTATTTATCACAGTAAGGATGCAGCAAGCACTATGCAAACGACCCGACGGGTCTGTAATGAGTGCACCTCTGCCAGTCTTAAGTGCCGCTAAAGGGAAGGCTTCTGGCAGTGCAGTCACCACATCAGCCAGAAATCATGCTCCACATACTGGCCAGTGCAGGTGAGCGGGCAAACATCTGTAAGGAAGATACTGGATTTGCCCGTGAACGGGAAACAGAAACGCTACCCATGGGACTGTACAGTGTGGGTGGACTGATGCGAGTAAAATGAGATATCATAAGAAGAAAGATTTAATTGTAGATATTTGTAACCACAGAGTTCTTTCTCTCCTTAGATGCGGCCGTCTAGTGTATCATCTGGGTCTGCCCTACTCCTTCCTGTCTTTTCAATATGTAGAAGAATCTATTAAGATTGCATACTGCGAAAACAAGTGTGGAAACTGCTCTTACACGGTATTTTCTTGTCTCATTCTGTGTATAGTAGAAAAGAAAATTGGATTGGATTGGTATTTTAAAAAATTATTTCAGTGTGATTAATCCAAAAAGATACAATTTTGAATTTACACATTTCATACATCTTGACAGAATGCTTTTAAACATTTTTCCGAGCGAATTAGATTTAATTTCTCATAGACTGATTGATTACCTGAATTCCTGTCCTTGATAGAAATGCAAATAATTGTCAGAAATGTAAATGCAGTCTTGGAGGGTAGTTCTGTTTGTAGAGTTATACAGAGATAGTGAGCAATTAACTACTCTAGTTTTGTGGAATGGGTAAGTACATTAAAAAGAGTATTTTTTTAAAACCCAGGAATCAAACTTAAGCTGGTTTGTGTTACTATTCATTGTAGTTTGCATTTAAACACAGTCTACAACAGTTATTTAAAAAAAATTATAATACAAGGTGACAAATTATTGTTACTGCTATAAAAGAAGGCTAGCTTTTTGAAATGTATCATTTAAGATCAGAAATACTTTAAAGAATTATCAAGAAATGTACATACATAGTCATGGAAGTTCAATGAGAATAATAATTTTTGATCCCATCATGCCGCTTTCTGGCTAAATGTAGACCACAGTCAGGTCAGATGTGGGATCTAGAATAAGAATACTTGTTATTAGCAATTACTAAAATTATAATTGCTAAAGAGCCCTGTCTAGTTATCAGTGGTGTGACAGCACAAACTATTCTTGATATGTTCATACATTCTTCAGCAAAATAGCACAAATAACTTAAAAGTGGCTTTCATGCTCTGCAAAAATGTTAATTAATATTTTACAACTAGTTTAATTAAATACAGTGCCCTGTATTTAATGCAAGCGTCTGTTTTGCAGGAGCCTGATATTGATGGTGTGTGTGAAAACATCACTAAAAAAGCAGATGAAGAGCTGCCAGAGACAGAACCCAAGCCTTCCCATCCCAACGTGCACAGACATGGACACCACCACCACCGCCACCACCACCACCACCTCAACCATCACATGGGCAGCCGTGATCCCAAACACGAGAACCACCAGGCTGCTGCTGAAAGTGAGAGACATCACCCTCACAGAGGCTGGCGTCACAGGGTTTTTGGCCATCACAAACACGATCAGATAGGTAGTCAGGAGCACGTAGACACTGCCCCTCCAGGAGAAATTGAGGAAATTGCACAAGATAAAAAACTACGAAAGAAAGGAAAAAACAGCTGTAAAAACCAGTTAACTTGAAATTGGCAGACAGGATCAGACGCTACCTCTAGTAGCTGATCCTGTCATTGTCGACACCTTTTGTTTGAAGAGCTAGGGAATTCTGTCACTTGACAGTGTCGTGGAGCACTACCAAACTCCTGCAGGTGACATGGGCAGCTGGCAGCAGAGGACATCACTGAGTCTTGACAGTGACGTCTGCTCTCTGCTGCCTGACGTTCAGCAGCAGCAGGAGCAAGTGAACCTAGTGACACCTGACAGTGACAGGAAAAGGCAAGAAACTGATCCTGAAAAACAAACTAAGCACCTTCCAGAAACAAGGGAGTCCCACTAACTCAGTTTTTCTGCAAGAGCAGAAAAATGAACAGATTAAGTGTTTTTATTGCCCCAAATTCAAAATTATACTGACAGGTATGTGGAGTTAAAGTGAAGTATATTTTTAGAGCAGTGCTCTTGGAATGATAGAATACCTGTCAAATTCCATCAGTGTAGAGCTTCATGATTTAAAGGAATTTGATTGACCCCTAGTTTGTTTTTCAGTTCCACTGGGAAGGTGTCTGCATTCTTGATTAATTTGTCTTTCTTGTTTCTCTTCTAACATTCTGCTTGCATTTGTGAGGACAGGAGCATAAACTATGACCTAGGGGCTCCTGTCTGATGTTTTGCAATCAAGAACAGAAGATAACCAAGACAGATATTTTAATCATTTTTATTAAGAAGACAATATTTTCGAAAGTTGAGGTTTTTGGTTTTTTTTCTAACCTGGGGATACAAATCATGTACAAGCAAAACTTACTCCTAAGCAATGTGACAGAATAATTTCACATCAAAAATGTGATCTACAGACAGTAACTGCTTTATTTTCAAGTAACAGATTGATATGCTTAACTTTTGTGGCTTTTAGATACAGTAAGAGTGTCCATTAATACATACCACTACAGCCTGTAAAATCCTACTAAATCAATAGGATCATCCTAAAGTGAGAAGTCGTGTTAACAACTCAGTGTCGGAATCAAAAAGAGGGTGGGATGAAACAAGTTTAATCTTGGTGTAATGTTTATCTTTGTTTATAACAGTGCTGAATTTGATAAATCTGTATCAATCAGTAACATAATAGACCACTTAAACTTGTATAACTTCTCTGTCTATAGCCTAGTATTCCTAATGTTTGATTAACTGAATGGAAGTAAAACCAGTTGTTTGAAGGATTCCTGGATGAAGAAGAGAATATTCATGAAAAGAAAACTGCTATGAAAGCATGCACCATAATTAATGATGGTTTAATAGGGAAATTACTACTCCTACAAAACCTGAATCTTTTTATTGTGAATGCTGATTAGCAAGAGAGTGGCTCTGAAAATACACAGAATGCATGTGCTTGGAATATTTGACAAGAGTGTTTTCAATAAAAAAATACTTTCTTCATACCTTGTTTTTATTTTGAGATGCACAGTTTGAAACACTGAAATACTTCATGTCATTTACTCAGAATCTCCTCCGTTTGAAGGGCAGGTCTTGGCCTTTATTAAGACGTTGCTCCAAGTCTCTTATGGTGTTTCGGAGAATTTCAATTTCTTTGTTTTTCTCTTCCTGAAGATGCTGCAGCTTCTGTAAAAATGCGTGCAAAGGCTTCATTCTTAAACATCACAGGAAATTACATAACAATACATTTTGCTACTGCAAGTAAGAAATATTCTAATAAGAATATTTTCCTCAGTATTTTGTATCACAAAATTACAAAAATTATTTCCCCAGAATCCTGTTTTTCTGCCATCCCAAAGTCTTAAGCCTACCAGAAAAAAATACAGTGCATATACACAGTTTATATCAGTGTCACTTATGTCAGTTCTGTCTTAAGTTTCCAGGTTAACGATTTTGTACTAAAACCACCTCAACATGTGGCTTTTTGTTGTTGCTTACCCTCAGCAGTATCGATATGTCAAGAGCCATTACAGTTGGAGTTGATGATCTTAAAAGCCTTTTCTATCTTAAGTTATTCTATGATTCTATGAGTTCAGTTGTGTAGGGGTGAGGGGGTGTGTGGGAGAGAACACACAGAGAAACCCCGGGTTTCAGAAACCTCCTGCTTCAAGCACCCTGAAACAGTATCTGTGTGCTGCAGGCTGTGAAAGCACCTACCCTTCGATAGATACTTTGTGGCAAGACTGAAGCGTCTGAAAATGACTTGGTGGTTTTATCCTGAGCTCTTGCCAGTTTAGCATTGAACTGAAAGAATCAGACAAAGACGGAACAGTAAGAATGAACAGGGAAAAAAAAGGTATATTAAATATGTCACGTATAATTTTTACTTTTTATTAGTGAAGTATCAGAGCAACCTTCAGTCTTCCTATACCGTGTGTGGTACTTGATTCCTGAGCAGGAGTCAGTTACCATTGTGGAAGGGAGCACCTGCCACTGATCTTTGTAAAGACGATAAATAATTAAGTTTTCTAGATTCCATCATATTACTTTGTTAAGTACTAATTAACATTGTTTCACTACACAGTCTCTTTGAAGTTTACCCAATGCCCAGTTCATCTTTAAGTCAGCTTTGTAATGCATACCTCTATCTGCAGTTTAATTATTTCATTCTGCTTCTCTTCATTTTGAATTTTCAGCTGTCTAGTTAGCTCTAATATTTCCAGTTCTTTTTTCTCTCTCTGTTCTCTATATTCCATTTCTTTTACTTCAACTAGCAACACAGTAACACCAAATATTATGATTATAGAAGATGTTTAGATGAAAAATTAACATCGTTTTCCAAATACTAAAACTTTCTTGAACACCAGGTCAGCATTTCACTAGAAGACAATCCCATTCAAGCACAAACCATACTGAAACTATATGAAAACCACACCGTCCCATCCCCGTAAGATGGTGCCTTTTTAAAAAAGCATCATAATTTACAAAAACTTTCATTGTTGTTTTCAGCTATATGGATGACCAGAAAAATCCTGCTTTTTAAGGTTATACCTCTAGTGGAGAAAATGAATATTGAAATCAGTTTTTTCTCATTGCAGTTTTATTTATTTGTGAAAATAATGTCCTACTCTCCCAAACGTTTGGGGATTTCTGCTCATCCTGTGTTGCTGTACTTTTGCTTCATTACCACTGTCTGCTCTCTTCAGCAGGGATAAAGTTCCACTAAACACTGCCCACTTCTAATGTTCACATGTTTCCACTAAGAAGTGGAACTCGTATTTATCCTAGAGGAAATGTAGCATCTTACAGCTTGTTTTACCCATTGCAAAAGCATTCAGTCTTCAGAGAACTTACATTTTTTCCTTATATCGCAATTCAACTGTGTTATTTCTAATTTGTGGTCTTCCTCTTTGTTTTTAATTTCTATCATGAGTTTCTCAATTTGATCTTTATACTCCTGTGAATGTAAAATGTTTTATAAAGATCTTGCAGTTTCTGTGCTCTTAGCCTTCTGCAAAGCACAACCATCGTGCAAAAATATACAGTACTCTATAATTCAGTACTTGTTTTATCCTCAATCTTGTAAATTTAGATGCCCAGTTACTTCTTACACAGTCTGGCTGAAGTCCACAGATGAAAAGCATAGCAGATTTCATTGTATTACAGCTATCTGTTAATATAAAATTAGAAACAGTACTTCTTAGGAGAACAGGCGAATGGAGAGGTAATATTCCTTTCCCAAGACCAGGATCTGACACAGTGATGCAGTTATTTAAGGGACTACAGTTTCACCTTAGTGGATTTTTGACTTTAGGATTACATGATTCGAGAACGAGTTTTGTTAGTATTGCTTATACCAAGGATTCCACAACTTCACGTTGGCAGCAGTAGACACATCAGTGATACCAGCAGTAGTGATGCTGGTGACACTGGCGGTCAAAGTTCGAACGTGCCAATTATAAATTTACCCCATTAACTACTCCAGAATTATCAAGGAATTGTCTGTAGCTGCCACTGTCCAGGTGCTCACTCCAGAGCTCTTGTTGCAGCCTTCTGACAAGATCGCCACTCACCAGAGCAATGCCTGGGAGCACTCACAACAGCAGTCCCTGACTGGGGATAAGTGTATGGGGACATAGTCAGGCACTTTCAGAACAACACCAGGAAGTCCCACCGTGCTCATACATGCATTTAATGGGTGGAATAATAGTTTATCACATCCTTCAGAAGGCATTACTCATTTTTTACTCGAACAGTCAAGATAACAGCTCTGTCGGTGTAAGTATTTAATTTTAACTTACACTACAAACACAGGCAAAAGAAATCAGCAATGAGATTCCTAATCCTAAACAGGTAACAGATCTGCACTCTTCACAGGGAGAGCTAGGAAAACAGAGAACTGTGAATAGTGCTGATGGTTTTACCTCCTTTGCAAAAATGAGTGCCATAGATAAAAAGTAGAGAGATCATATATGGAATTTATTACGAGATACAGGTAAGGAGCAGACACCTATTATCTTTGTAGTATTTATTCCTGAATAAATGAGACAAAATTCAGACCATTCCTGATTCTCTGGCAGCACAACCAGTCATCTTCAATGTGAAAACTGTATTTCCACAAAAAAAATTATTTTAGTGCCAGGGATTAGAATGGTAATGTAATTTAAAGCTAAATACAGCTAAAAAATCCCCAACTGTATCTTAGATTGAGCCAAAGTTCTCAGCACCAAAGTAGTTTTAACCTCTTAGTTCTTCTAATGCCTTCTCATATGGATACTGTCATGACAACAACTCTTCTCTTTTTACACATGATAAACATTAAAAGAACAACAATAAGAGTATCAAGAGCAAACCCTAAATAAAAAGATATAAAATGTAACAGAGATGCAGTATTATTCCTCTACCTAAAGAATGATAATTTGTGACATACCTTTTCACAAGTCTTTAATTTATCTTCCAAGATGTGAATGGTTCCCTTCAGTCTATCATTTTCATCTACATAAATAGAAACTATATGGTACACTAAAAAGTATATTTTGACAATTTCTTTAGCATGAAAGAAGAATAAGGAAATTACTTGCATTTTTTGACTTGGCTGAACTTTAAGAAACTTTTTTTGTAGACATTATAATCATAATTACAGAACTACATACCGTCAGTCTCCATTTTTTAACAAGAAAAATCATAGTTTAATCATAATGTTTGCCTGGTATTACTACTTAGAACTGTGTTTAGCCTTCTGATAAATGATGCATTGAAGAAAATCTGCATGCAGAGTTCTTCGACTCAGAAAATAAAAGGCTATTATCATGGCTACGACAGTTTTGAATTGGAAGATGCAAGTTTTTAAGTACTTGTTTCCCAAAAACTAGAAAATAGTATGCAAACATAGAATTTTGAGAAAATAAATACTGCTTTTTTATTATTAATATCTGTTTGAGTATCAAAACCATCCAATGTTAGGGGTTTATTAATATATACGTTAATATGCCTTGAATGCATAATGGTTATAAGATTAACTTCATGGTGTACTGCTGAGCTGTAGTATAAAGATACAGCAAATGTTTACATATTTTATTTTCAAGTACAAATGAGTAGTTGTCAAGTATATGTGGATAACAGCACTAACATTTAATAACATTATATACTAACGATTAAGACACTTTGGTTTAACAAAGTGATAAAATCTGTGCATAAACACGTCAATAGTCCACAACCCAAAAGCTGAATGATACTTTCTCACCTTTTGTAAAATTGCCTGTGTTATGCTGAAATGAATTTAAAGCCCAACTATTGATTAAAATAACCTCCCAGAGGCAGTTTCTAAGTGGGATAATGGCAATAGACTTTTATTACTGCACAAGATTGATTTTAGATACATTTTTTTGTTTCTGTTTGCCTGCCAGCAAGTTTCTCTGTCTGAAAAAATCAGTAAATATAAACAAAAAAATTAAATGCCTGATCATTCAAAATTACAGTACAGCATATATATAATAACATTTTTTGCCTTTACCTTTCACGTTACACTGGTTTTCAATGGTTTGTGTTAGACCCTTTATCACATTCTGTAGAGTACTGCATTCTGAAAGAAATAAAAGATCCAGTATTTTTGAATAGTGTCTTCACAAATTTACATTTTGTTTACAAAATTTTCTCAAGTATTTTAAAATAATTTTGGTTAAATATTACTCTAAGTCTTCTTACTGACTGTAGAAATAACTCAGATTATTATTACATGGTTACTGCTTAATGTTAGCTTTTAGTTTTATGATAGATTAAAATCAATTTTATGAAGCAATACAAACAATTTCATAAAACTATTACATTTTTGTTTCTAGTCAGAAAACAACCATCTTTTTACTTTCTGGGCAATATTACAAGTTTTCCATATCAGCCTTCCAACAATTCGATGTATTTAATGCAACAGAGACTTACTTTCCTGACAGTATTTCCTTGCCAATATTCTTTTTAACAAGACTAAGAGTATCCACTTATTGCAGTCTCTCATCCCTTTTTTACCCCCTTCTTGATGCGTGTAACATTCATCTTGTGGCTCAACATAAAATTTGAGAGATTCAGAATATGTGCTATGTCTCCATTATCTCATTTTATACAATGTAATTGTACATTCAAGCTCTTATCAGTTTACTTACTTGTGTTTCATAATTTTATTTTTTAAACTGTATTTTTAATATTCAAACACCACAGGTACTTCTTGTAACACGGGATTTGGTTTTCATTAAATATGACTTTTATCCCTTACGTTCATTGTAAATTTATCAGTAAAGTCGCAAAACTGTCACAGATGGTGAACAGTGGGGGCTCTAAAACTGAGGTTGCTTACTTTTAAAACTTCTCTTTCTCTTTGTTGAGTACTACTGCATTTCTTAAATGGCTTTTAATTTCCACAGCCCATAAAAGTTTGCTAAATAACAGTTACTTGTTTCATCTGATTAAAGCCCATTTGAAAACTGTCTGTCATATAACTAAAGACTACATTACAAATAATGGAGTGAGGAAGATTAATTAAGGTCCCAGCTAACAGGTTCAGTTTTCCGCTCAGCCTTTTTGAAGGTTAGCCTATTCCATCAAACCTGCTTTTCATGCAGCCGAGTACTTTAGCCTTTTCCCGTCCCGTGCTTCCAAAGAAAAACAGTAGAGGGAGCACGAGCAGCGCAGAAACATTGCCTGCCCCTCAGTTCCTGTGCCGGATCAAAGTATCTGTGGAAAAATCCTATTCAAAATCGGAATGACTAGATCAGCATGCCTATTTGTACCAACTAGTTCTACTACAAATTTCCTCCCATTTGAAAATGTATGGAAATAAACTCAGATGCTTGTAATTCATCCACAATTTTAAAAGACATCTGAGTTAACACTAGAGCAGCAGTTAGTCTTTAAAAAGAATCACAACTATTTAAGTGTAAGCCACCTCTTTTGTTCAGCCCCAAGAATATCTGCTTATCCTTCTTATCTTTAAAGGACGTTTGTTGGCAAATCTCATGTATACTTCAAGTTGTGATAGGAAAAATTTCCCAAGAACCAACAAGTTTTGCTTGTCTACACTAAGGAAAAGAAGCAGAATTTTGCTAAATGTTTGCAGCTTTGTGGATCACTGTCATAGCATCTGCTATGGATTCAGTGTAGTTCCTCCCCCGTGAGGAATACATCTTACACGCAGAAAGACTGAACAGCATAAGTGTTAATCTGCATTTATAATTGATTTTTTTATAGGGCAATTACATCAACCACTTTGTCCTTTAACACCTTAGAAAGACTAAATAAACAAATACACAGTCCTGAAGATGCTAAATAGAATGTCCTTAAACGTTCCATAGACAAAAATGTGATTGCTTTGTTTTAGAAAACTACATTAGAATTTAGTTCAACACTGTAGCACCACAAGAGTCTATTTAGCCACCATAGAAAAGGTTCAGGAGCAGAAAACAAGGATGCCAGACTTGTATCTGTCTAAAATGGTTCAGCAATGAAGTACACAAAACAAAAACTGCTGTTTTGAATCTCGTCTTTGTTTAGCAAAGAATGTACCAAGAAAAAATACTGTTAATTTATGACATCCGAGAGAGTGTATACATTGGCCAAGCTGCTTTTCTTTTTCCACCTTATCTTGGATATAAGTGTTTCACTGCCCTCTCTCTTGATTTTTAAATGTTTTCTTTCTTCCTTTGCATTTCCTTCTGAATTTCCAATCTTCTTTTACTTTGAACAGTTCTAGGGAAAGACTTTTGACAAGGATATCAAGGAGTCCTCAGGTTCTCACTTATTGGAGATTTCTCGGGGTGTAAAATGCTATTATTTTTTTTGTTTCCTAAAACAAATTGTTCTTTGGCCAGGATGAAATTCCACCTCCTCCACCCCACTACCACTACCACAAACCCTTCAGGGTAGGTGGAACAGCAGCCTTTCCTTCCACAGCACTCTTTCTTCCTGCTCCTCTGCCATAAGCAGTTTCTGTTGCCTTTGGACCAGTTCTTCAAAAGATACTTCAGGAACTGTGGCTGAGTTGGGTTTTGGGAAACAGCTTGGGACATAGGGCTAGGAGAAATCTATTTTCCAAGCCACAACTGGTAATATCACTCTATAAAAGCTATTCTCACAACTACAATCTGTTCAGATAAGTACTGCTAGAGTAAAGATTAAAAGTATCAATGCTGTATTTGGTCCTTTGCACCTTCTCCATTGCTGCACAGGACCCCTGTATAGCCCCATCGATATTAAAGAGGGTTTGGGGTCTGTTTTAATCCCACAGTGCTTTGACCTTTCAAAAGATTTTTCTAAAGAATTGAACTGTTAGGTGCAAAAGTTTTAGTACTCTGATTCTGAGTATCACATATGCTATTACCCCTTTTGAAGGGTCAGCATGGCAGGTCAATTTAATAAAGGTGCAAAGACCATTTCTATCAATTGCAAAAAGCAAAAGAAAAATGATTTAGAAACTTTATAGACTTACCAATTTATAATCACCACATCAGCCTTTCACATCCGTTTGAAATACTCCTAATGTCACCATCACTTTTCACAGGCTCTGCCCACCTCCAGTAACATGTTAACTGTTTACCTGAAGGTTCCTATGATGGTATCTGCCACAGTTTATGTCAGTTTTCTGCCCCAGATGTTTTTTTGAAACTCTGCTTTCTAAGCATCAATAATTAATACAGTTAAAAACTATAACTTACAAGCATTTCATGCCCTAGTATTTGAAGGGTTTACCTTATTGGTAAGCACATTAACCTAATAGTTTACCTTACAGTTAAGTACAGAATCACAGAATCACAGAATGGGCCTTTACTGGGTCATCTGGCCCAACCTCCCAGCTCAGGCAGGGCCATCCCAGAGCACACGGCACAGGACTGCAACCTGATGGTTCCTGAATGGCTCCAGTGGGGGAGACTCCACAACCTCTCGGGGCTTAATCTAACAGAGCACCCATGATAATTGTCTTTATTTCTCAATACATTCTATCCCTTTGGCATCTTATTCATATTTTACTTCGTTACCATCAAATAGCTTTCAGAATCACCTCTTGGATGTGCCACATTGTTCCAAGTTCCTGCTTTTCACTTGTTTTGTTTTGTTGCTAATATCTCTGCAATAACTCTTACTCATTGAGCAGGATCCTTGTCTTCCAGCAATTCTGCCTCCTATCTATATCTGCACTATTCCTATGACTTCAATATTGTTGAGATTTGTTTTTCCCTGACTAGCCCTGTTGCTGAAACATTAGTTTGTATTTTCAGGCTGATTGCTCTGGCGTTTTTACTTGGATTTCCGCCACCCACACTTTTTTTTTCCATCAAATGTTTCTAAAGAAGCTCCAGAGGCTGTTCTCTTCAGTTATATCAGTGTAACTATCTCATCAAATAATTTCTCTCTTATCTCATGAAAGTGAGGCAATACTGTTTACAAAGCTCAGATCTCTCTTCTGACTTAGATCTGTTTTCAGTCTGTTCCTCTTTCTCGTTGCAGTCATCCCAGCTGCTCTGATTTCCTGAGTTACTGCTTTCACTTTCTCCTCTACTTTTTATCCCATAGGTTCTATGGTAAGAATTATTTCTTCTTTTTGCTCATCTTTTTCTTTCCTTTTTCACAAACTGTTTTATATAAACCCACTCCTTTCTGGTTTCATCAATAAAGAAGCCTCTTCTGTTTCTGAGTGACTGTCCTGCACTGTCTGACTTTTGTGCTTAATAGAGAAACAAGTGTCTCTGGCTCAAACCAAAGTTCCATCCAGTTCACTATGGCACTTCACAATGCAGCCTACAAGATACTTCAGGAAAGATGAAAAAAAGCTGAATAAATGCTACCCTTAGTACATCCTTTCAACTTCCAAAACATAGAATGAGGGGGGACAGTGAGAGATACTGCCTTCATATTTAACAAATTTGTTGTTTTCTGTGATTTTTTTCTAATCTTTTTGGATTAATGTATACTTCTGTTACGTACAGGCTTCTGTGGAATTGATTTAACCTTATTAAGTAATGTGTTGAAAAGTTCCTCCTTTTGTTAGCTTTAAAGCAATAAACAAGTTTTATTTCCACCTAGGTTTTTTATTACATTAGACAATGAATATTCTATTCTGTAATCACTTTCCCTGTGCCATTCACAATTTTACAACTATGAGTCATACCAGCTCTATTCTTTGTCTTGTCTGAAAAGGTCCCAGTCAACCGAAGTCTTCCTTCAGATGTTCCAAAATTGTGACCAAACCTGTGAAAGCCCCAGGTGCATTTCCCCCCATGCACCTTCGGGGTGTTTGGCTGGGTACAGGGCCGTCTTAGAAAGAGTATAGATGGTGACACTGAAAAAAAGCTGGCAGCAGATTCAGGAATAGCTGTCCCTCTTCTCTTGGGAGCTGCTTGTAAACTCAGGCTTTTGCCCTTGGCCTACACTGCAGTTGTGTGGCAGCTATGCACTAGACCCTGGTCATGACCTAGGGAGTGATTTTCTGGTTTGATGTCAGACCTGCCTCATCACTTGGGACCAAGTAGAGATCCTTGGGCCATGTCTAGCCTTTGTTACCATTTCTGAACTCTATTGTGACTCAGCCTCCTGAGTCACTTCCATCTGTACAAACTTGTTTGGTAATGCAGACTTTTGGCTGACTGTGGCAGTCCTTGCTGGGCCAGCCCTGCCTGGGCACAGTGGGAGTGAGTCTTGCATGGTTAAGCCCCGACATCCATGGTCTTCGTTACAGGAGTGGTTCCTGATTCCTTGTACCTTGCTCGTCCCTGGCAATACCAAGCCTGGCCTCCTTCTCTGTTACCTTTTCTAGTTCTGCTATGTCTGTTTTGAGATGTGTAGACCAGAACACGACATGGAAATCACAGACCTTATAGAGTCACAATGTTTATTTCTCTTTTTCTTCCATAACCATGCCTACCCCTGTGTTTGCTTCTTTGTCTACTGATATTTTAGGAGAATAAAAATATTTCAAGAGAACTGTTTAGAGGACACCAAGATCTCTTTCATGAAAAGCAGCCAACTAAGATCAACCATTGTCTATACAAAATGCCTCCCATATGCTCTACTACTGATCTCCATCTCTCCTGTCATCCTGTATCATGACTTTTTTGGTATATCTGAAGAGATCATCATCATAAGCAGACTTCACTCACTCAATAGCTCGATTTCAACACTCAATTTCTGATCATGCTAAATTATCCAAGTCCCAGTGAAGATTTAAATGAAACCCAACTGGTAATCTCACTTCTGTGTGAAACTAAGTTTATTCCTACCTTGTTTCCTAACTTTTAGCAGGCTGACTTCCCAGAGATGAAAGTCCTACAAAAAGACGCACCTTTCAGCTACTTTACAAACTACAGAAGAATAAGCAACCACAAATCCATGCTAAGCACTAGATATTGTTTCTTATTTCAAATACTCATCTGAAAACAGTTCTAGAATAAAACAAATCTTAATTTTATAGTTTTGTCTGTAATTCCTCCTTTGTTTCACAACTTTTAAATTATGATTATAGGCTTGTAATTCCCATTGTAAATGGCAAATGACATTTTATTAGTGTCCACTGAACAGTTTGAATCCTCATAAAACTAACATGAATATTAATATTTACTATGAGATGGATTTCATTACATGACTCAAGATTAGGCTTTACTGCTTTTCCTACAGTATCTTAGATCCTTCCTGTGTTATTTTTTGTGGCTGAAAATAATGGAAATATCTCTCAGAACTTCTTGAATATATGCAAAAATAATATCTTTCTAATAAAATAACTTACCTTCTTTTACTGATTCCTCCTTTGATTGGCTTAATGTTAGCAATCTGTTACATTTTTCCAGCTGATGAATCAGTAGGTTATTTGCTTCATTAATTTCTGATATTTTCTAGAAAATTGGAAAAAGACTGACATTGTATTAACGTGTTTCAAGTTTTGAGTTTTAAGTGGATAAAAAATTTAACAATTCCACAATACTGCAGTCACAAGCCTGTATTATTTCCCATTCAGGAAATTCCTTTATAGAAAAGAATGCTGCTGGACTTGAGATCCTGTGCTATTCCAACCTTGCAGAACTCAGAATGCTGTCTTACATCATGAGTTATAAACTATTTTCTTCTCAATTCTGTAGCCCAGAGTCTGGATCAGTCTCCTGCAAGGTTCTTTCTACTGCTTTGCATACGAGGCTGTCAATGCTCTTGCAGAGCAACAACTTGAACAGTGTGTGGGAACAGGAACTCGTATAATAAGTTTATTCCAAGAGAAACGCTAAATTTATTTCAGATGCCCCTTTTATATTACTGCTAGTATGGATTTGCTGACCAGGAAATCAGCAGAAAGCTGATCAACATCAGTCTAAAAAGAAACACAGTGTTGATTTTTCTCAGTGGTTCAGTCTTTTCAGAAATGATACACGTACAAGATAAGGAATGCTCAATGCATATGGAATGTAAGAACTCGTGCTCTTGATAACAGTGACAGCAGTGACATTTTTCTAGAACCAGGAACAGTTTCTGAAAGGATACCCCAGCACTAGACCACCTGGTCTAGGGAGAGGTGTTCCTTCCTACAGAAGGGGGGTCGGAACTAAGTGGTCTTTAAGGTCCCTTCCAGCCCAAACAATTCTGTGATTCTATGGAAGCAGTGTAATACTGTTACCTTCAACATCATCTTCCACACTCTTCCTGAGAAGCCAAATTGACCTCTGGATGATTCAAATTCTAGCACAGAAGCAAAGGCTTCTCACGCTTCACAGAATCCACTCCTATGACTCCAAGATACAGTCAATACAAACATTTTCCCAAATGAAGTTGGTATTACAAGGCATAACAATAAGCTGATACAACTTAAAGAAATTTTCACTCAAAAAGCTTTTGAAAATGTCACGCAATAATTATAGATAGCAGTCTCAACATTTTTTACCTTCTCTACTTACCTTTTCTATCTCTGAGAAGTCATCTAAAAGTTTATCAAGGTTCACCACACTGGTTTTCTTCATAGTTTCTTCATCAGTATGATTCATATATTTCTAGACTATATAATCAAATCATCAATAGATATATATAAAAAATAGATCTGTAAATTCATGTATTTCTCATTTATACTATGTAAAGTCTTAGGCACAAATGTAAGCTGAACAAAGAAGAGACTTTTTAAAAATTAAAACTATTTTTACATTGAAGTTAAGCTTCCGCCTATTTAAGATCTTGCATTTCTAGGAAATACAGTGAATGTCAGAAAGCCCAAACAAAACCTGCCAAACTGATATTGTAGTTGAATTTGGAAGTTTTGCTGCAATTAAAAAGCTAACCTGTATCCACTTCCATAGACAGAATAATGCACCAGGCATATATTAATGCAGCATCTTTTACCCGTGTAGATGCTCTAATATTTAACTACTCAGGTTTAAAGGTACTTGTATATTTTCCTATAAACAACAAGTGTGACATCAGTGGTAGACACTGCAACACATAAACCTTGCTGCAGAATAAAAAGACAGTATCCTAAAAGGCACCCTTGTAGTTCGAGATTTTTAACACAACCCCTATTTTTAGAAGTTCTACTTACAGAATCTTCAACATATATTTGCAAGATGGATCTGAAATGCACAACATGAATGCTTCTAAAAATGTTTAAACTATCTGTCAACATCAGGCTCCACGAGACAAAAATTCCAATACCAGTAAGCCATGTGGTCCAAACAAAATCAGCACATCTATGTAGTAATGTGTGAGCAGCCTTTTTGCAAATAATGAAAACACTGCAATCAGGGAGATGAACCAGAAGTTAAAATGTGTTCACTACTCAGAAACTGAATGAGTTTCCAGACAGAAATACTTGCAGTACAGTTAGGCAGAAATAGATAAATGCACAACACTAAGCAGGAACCAAAATTACATAACTGAATTATTTTCTCATTCAATATTTACAAGCTTTTATGTGTATGTAACTTCTTGAACAAAGCAGTAAGATCTTGGTTCTGTGTGTTTAATAGTTTTTTTCTTGTGTCAACTGTTTCCTCAGTGAGACTAAAACTAACTCATAAGCCAAAGCTCGGTTTTTTAAATTAACAGTTTTCAGAATATAGTAAACTTTGAAAAATTAATCCTTCTTAGTTTAATTAATTTTTAAAAAATTAATTAGTAATCCTAATGATTTGTAACTTACTACCATGCAATGATTTGTTAAATTGGGGTTTTAAATACATACTCAGGACTCTCAAATTTTTAAAACAACCATCTTAATATTCTGTTAGTTGATAATTTAAATGTACGCTAGGAATGTCAGTCCTTTGACTTTTCCAGTCCTTATCATGGGCAGTATCTTGTGTTTGTCAATCACCAGTTTTTTCATTATACTTTTAAAACTGCGTTCCACTCTCCACATTTTGACAGAGGGTGGAGTTCAGGGAGCTGCCGTGTTGTGCTGTTCTGTTTGTTTCCTTATTCTATGGCATCACTTGTTTTCTCAGAAGACAGGATGTGCTCAGCACTTGGCAACAGTACCACTGGGTACAAAACTCCTGCTGAACTGGAACAGTAAATTAAAAATAATGTTGTATTATTGATATTGTAGTTTCCCCGCAGGAAACCTCACCACAGTTATTTCTGTGCATATTACTATTATACATGTTATGTCTTCCAAAGGCATTTTTGTTAAGCCTCCCACTCCTGTGTTGAATGACAACATTTATGTCACTGGGGGAAAAATTAAAGATTTAAATTGTGGGTTTGACTGCTGTACAAGTGACACCTTCCTTTAATGCCTTTTTGACCCCATGCCATCCATGCTTTCCCAGTATCACTTTTAAGAGTATTGTAGCTGATGATCCCGTTTCGAAACATGTTTTCAATTTTTTGCTGCATATGGCGGTGAAACACACACATATATATATAGAGAGAGAGAGAGAAGTAGATATTATCTGAATGTAGGAATTTTCCAGGAGCACGTACGTCAGGCCTTCCCGTCCTTGCCGCGGCCCCGCTCACCCCGCGCCCCTCAGGCACCTGAGGGCAACCCGCGCGCCCCCGAAGGCGGGAAACCCAGCCCCGCCGGCGGAACGTACCACTACCGGCCCTAGAGGGGGCACTACCCCCCCCCGCCCCCTGGTGGGCTCGGCCGACCCTCACGTATTTACAGCCTCCCCTCCGGGGCGAGGCGGTTTCCTGTTAAGACTTGNTATAGATAGCAGTCTCAACATTTTTTACCTTCTCTACTTACCTTTTCTATCTCTGAGAAGTCATCTAAAAGTTTATCAAGGTTCACCACACTGGTTTTCTTCATAGTTTCTTCATCAGTATGATTCATATATTTCTAGACTATATAATCAAATCATCAATAGATATATATAAAAAATAGATCTGTAAATTCATGTATTTCTCATTTATACTATGTAAAGTCTTAGGCACAAATGTAAGCTGAACAAAGAAGAGACTTTTTAAAAATTAAAACTATTTTTACATTGAAGTTAAGCTTCCGCCTATTTAAGATCTTGCATTTCTAGGAAATACAGTGAATGTCAGAAAGCCCAAACAAAACCTGCCAAACTGATATTGTAGTTGAATTTGGAAGTTTTGCTGCAATTAAAAAGCTAACCTGTATCCACTTCCATAGACAGAATAATGCACCAGGCATATATTAATGCAGCATCTTTTACCCGTGTAGATGCTCTAATATTTAACTACTCAGGTTTAAAGGTACTTGTATATTTTCCTATAAACAACAAGTGTGACATCAGTGGTAGACACTGCAACACATAAACCTTGCTGCAGAATAAAAAGACAGTATCCTAAAAGGCACCCTTGTAGTTCGAGATTTTTAACACAACCCCTATTTTTAGAAGTTCTACTTACAGAATCTTCAACATATATTTGCAAGATGGATCTGAAATGCACAACATGAATGCTTCTAAAAATGTTTAAACTATCTGTCAACATCAGGCTCCACGAGACAAAAATTCCAATACCAGTAAGCCATGTGGTCCAAACAAAATCAGCACATCTATGTAGTAATGTGTGAGCAGCCTTTTTGCAAATAATGAAAACACTGCAATCAGGGAGATGAACCAGAAGTTAAAATGTGTTCACTACTCAGAAACTGAATGAGTTTCCAGACAGAAATACTTGCAGTACAGTTAGGCAGAAATAGATAAATGCACAACACTAAGCAGGAACCAAAATTACATAACTGAATTATTTTCTCATTCAATATTTACAAGCTTTTATGTGTATGTAACTTCTTGAACAAAGCAGTAAGATCTTGGTTCTGTGTGTTTAATAGTTTTTTTCTTGTGTCAACTGTTTCCTCAGTGAGACTAAAACTAACTCATAAGCCAAAGCTCGGTTTTTTAAATTAACAGTTTTCAGAATATAGTAAACTTTGAAAAATTAATCCTTCTTAGTTTAATTAATTTTTAAAAAATTAATTAGTAATCCTAATGATTTGTAACTTACTACCATGCAATGATTTGTTAAATTGGGGTTTTAAATACATACTCAGGACTCTCAAATTTTTAAAACAACCATCTTAATATTCTGTTAGTTGATAATTTAAATGTACGCTAGGAATGTCAGTCCTTTGACTTTTCCAGTCCTTATCATGGGCAGTATCTTGTGTTTGTCAATCACCAGTTTTTTCATTATACTTTTAAAACTGCGTTCCACTCTCCACATTTTGACAGAGGGTGGAGTTCAGGGAGCTGCCGTGTTGTGCTGTTCTGTTTGTTTCCTTATTCTATGGCATCACTTGTTTTCTCAGAAGACAGGATGTGCTCAGCACTTGGCAACAGTACCACTGGGTACAAAACTCCTGCTGAACTGGAACAGTAAATTAAAAATAATGTTGTATTATTGATATTGTAGTTTCCCCGCAGGAAACCTCACCACAGTTATTTCTGTGCATATTACTATTATACATGTTATGTCTTCCAAAGGCATTTTTGTTAAGCCTCCCACTCCTGTGTTGAATGACAACATTTATGTCACTGGGGGAAAAATTAAAGATTTAAATTGTGGGTTTGACTGCTGTACAAGTGACACCTTCCTTTAATGCCTTTTTGACCCCATGCCATCCATGCTTTCCCAGTATCACTTTTAAGAGTATTGTAGCTGATGATCCCGTTTCGAAACATGTTTTCAATTTTTTGCTGCATATGGCGGTGAAACACACACATATATATATAGAGAGAGAGAGAGAAGTAGATATTATCTGAATGTAGGAATTTTCCAGGAGCACGTACGTCAGGCCTTCCCGTCCTTGCCGCGGCCCCGCTCACCCCGCGCCCCTCAGGCACCTGAGGGCAACCCGCGCGCCCCCGAAGGCGGGAAACCCAGCCCCGCCGGCGGAACGTACCACTACCGGCCCTAGAGGGGGCACTACCCCCCCCCGCCCCNGGGGACTCTCCCCCCCCCCGCCCCCTGGTGGGCTCGGCCGACCCTCACGTATTTACAGCCTCCCCTCAGGGGCGATGCGGTTTCCTGTTAAGACTTGGATGTGTCCTCATTAGACAGAGACAGCTGCTAATTTGCTTTATCGACCTAGATTTTTTTTTTTTTTTTAAGAAATAGGCTGTATAATTGCATTCCTGGAGCCCAAGCTGCATCCCAATACGGGACAACCCACCCTTGAGAGGAAGGGAATAGCCAAGATTCATAAATGCTGGTGGTTGAACAGAACGACAAAAGTCAGGGGGTCTACANGGTCTCAATTCCCGCTATAGTCCATGCCCACTTCTTGGCCTCATTCCGGCACCTTGTGCTGTGCTCGTTTGTGCTCCAGAAACTGGAACGTTTGTCCTGGAAAAGTGCTGCCCTACCTCCGCAAGGCCCCTTCTCCAGCCACAACTTGTTCTTTCTTACACTGTGTTAGTACCAACAATCCTTGGTTATTACCAACAATTCTTGTCTGTTATTAGCACCAGTCCTTTCTTGGCTCCCCAGCCATCCAGCGATCCATATTTGAGACATACACATTGAGACACACACCCTTATCCTCTGAGATTCTACGGACTATAAATGGACTTCTTGTCCGAAATGCTAAATAGTCCACAACTTTCTCAGATGACCTGGTTTTGCCTGTAATGAAGAGGGAAGATGTTACATCTTGAATGCTTTTTGGATGCTTGCAGTGCAAATCAAATGTGGTTATGTGCAGGACCTTTTGTGCCAGCAAGCATCCAGAGAAATAATAACCCAGCAGTCATGGTCATAATGCTGTTTTGCAGGCAGCTGCTTTATCAGAACGACTGTGGGTTGGTTGTGTCCACTGGGACATTGACTTAGACAAATTGATTAAAATAATTTTCATGCATAGAAGGTCTGCAGCTGAGCTATGAGTGGGGAAAGGACACAGTGCCAAGTGTGTCATGGACAGATATTAATAAAGAAAGAGGTACCCAGGGAACTCAGTACATGCTACTCATGTTTTCTAGCTCACTTTCCCTGCTTCACATACCAATTTTTACAAAACCAGTTTCACAGTTTCAGTTGTCCTTGTAAATTGCACAGATTTTTCAAAAGGTTTGGTACTTTCAAAAAATTAAAAATTTGTAATTAAAGTTATTAAAATTGTTATTCACAGCAATAAATGTTCATCTTAGACCTAGAAAAAAGTGCAGTTTCTCTTGATTACTATAGAGAGAAAACCCCACCAAAATCTTGAGTAGTGAGCAGTTTGATGCACGGTAAACCACAGCATGTTGCACAGACTTTTTTGTGTTATTTAGCTGTAGTTTTATTGTATGGATTGCATTCATAGGAAGACAGGAAGTGGAAACTAAAATCCAATTCTTGTGATTAGACAAAAATGTTACGCAGTGTATATATGTTATAGTTGTAATAATGCTATGCTAAATGACCCATATGTAAATATGTCATTTGACCTCCTGGAAGGTGATTACTATGAACAGACTGGGGAAAAATGCAGAAAATAAACATCGAGGGAAAAATGTTTGACAGATTTTGACACAGTAATACATGGAATGAAGTCTATAAGCCAGGGGTAGAACATTTATCTTGTAAAAGGTTTAACAGTCGGCAAATATTCTTTTGCTTTAGCTTTTAAAATACTGCTGCTAAAATAAGCAGTTTAACACTGCATACTTCCAAAAGATGAGATTTTTATCTGTTAGTTCATTTAGAGTTCATTCTAATTTTTTTGTCCTTTTATAAGGTAGTAACTTCTCGTGCAAGACAGTTCAAGGGTGGTCACTGAAAAAATGTTTGACATCCACTGTGTATTAGGCAGGAAAGCAGCAGGTAGCTGATGACACATACTGCAACCTACAGAGTTTCTAACACATGTGGAAAACACTGACGCCTTTTATTGCCATTGTGAGCATCTCTGTCAGAGAAGGTGCTGCACCAAAGACCTGTGACGAGACATTGTTTCATATTCTGTTTCTCACAAACGGTGTCATCTGTGTGCATTTAAAATCTCATGGTTAGGCATGGGCTTGAGCAGTTTTTTAGTGATCTTTATGCCATTTTGATGATCTTTAACAGCCTTCTGTACAACCCCAGGTATCTCAAATGGATGTGTCAGATTCCTTTACAGAGTTAAGTTTTGCAAGATTCAATTCAGTTTACAAAATTACTCGTTTTGTCTTTTTCTGAAAAACACATGGAAAGAAGAGCATAGGTTTTAACCTGCTGTAGACTGCTAGAGCACTCATCCCAGCAGAGTATCACACTGACTTTAGTGTCAGACTGCAGAGTAGCTTAACAAGATGGGAGTAGAAATCATACTCTCATGCATCTGGGGCATCAACTCACTCTTTGACGTGTTATATTCCTCTTGATGAAAGGATTTGTTTTTCTGATTTAGGATATTTGATGTAGAAGTACCCATTTCTGTTGCATTCTCTAGAATGTTTATATTTGTCCAAAGAATGAAAGCAGAAATATACACAAAATAAATACAAATACATGTTTATTTGTATTGAGTTTTCATGGCCAAGTTTTTGTAGCAGGGGAAGAGTGGGAAGAGCCATAGGAGTGGCTTCTTTGAGAAGCTGCCAGAAGCTTTCCCCACATCTGGCAGAGCCAGTGCCAGCTGGTTCCAAGACAGACTCACTGCTGGCCAAGGCTAATCCCATCAGGGACAGTAGTAACACCTCTGTGATAATGTATTTTAAAAGGGAAAAAAGTTATTGTGCAGTTGTAACTGTGCTCAAAGAGAGGAGTGAGAATAACAGCTCTGCAGACACCAAGGTTAGTGCAGAAGGACAGGCAGGAGGTGCTTCAGCCACTGGAGCCCAGAGTCCCCTGCAGCCCATGCTGAGACCCTGGTGAGGCAGCTGTGCCNGGCTAATCCCATCAGGGACAGTAGTAACACCTCTGTGATAATGTATTTTAAAAGGGAAAAAAGTTATTGTGCAGTTGTAACTGTGCTCAAAGAGAGGAGTGAGAATAACAGCTCTGCAGACACCAAGGTTAGTGCAGAAGGACAGGCAGGAGGTGCTTCAGCCACTGGAGCCCAGAGTCCCCTGCAGCCCATGCTGAGACCCTGGTGAGGCAGCTGTGCCCCTGCAGCCCGTGGGGGTCAATGCCAGAGCAGGTGGATGCCCAAAAGAAGGCTGTGACCCTGTGAGAAGTCCATGCTGAAGCAGGCTCTTGGCATGCTGGAGCAGGTTTCCTGGTAGGACCTGTGACCCTGTGGGGGACCCATGCTTGGAGCAAGCTGTCCTTGAAGGACTGCACCCCATGGAAAAGGACCCATGCTGGAGCAGTTCATGAAGAACTGCAGCTCATGGGATGGACTGACACTGGAGAAGTTAATGGAGAGCTGTCTCCCATGGGAGGGACCCCATGCTGAGGCAGGGGAAGGACTCCTCTCCCTGAGCAGCAGCAGGAACAACATGTGATGAACTGACCATAAGCCCCATTCCAGTCTCCCTGCACTGCCGGTGCGGAGGAAGTAGAGCTGGGAAAGGAGGGAGATGTGTGTGGAAGGTGTTTTTAACATTTGTTTTACTTCNTGGACTGACACTGGAGAAGTTAATGGAGAGCTGTCTCCCATGGGAGGGACCCCATGCTGAGGCAGGGGAAGGACTCCTCTCCCTGAGCAGCAGCAGGAACAACATGTGATGAACTGACCATAAGCCCCATTCCAGTCTCCCTGCACTGCCGGTGCGGAGGAAGTAGAGCTGGGAAAGGAGGGAGATGTGTGTGGAAGGTGTTTTTAACATTTGTTTTACTTCTCATTATCCTGCCCTGGTTTTGATTGGTAATAAATTCTATTTATTTCCCCCAAGTTGAGTCTGTTTTGCCTGTGATAATCGATGAGTGATCTCTCCCTGTTTTTATTTCAACTCATGAACCTTTCGTTACACTTTTTCCTCCCCTGCCCTGTTGCAGAGAGGAGTGATAGAGCAACTTCGGTGGCTACCTGGCATCCAGCCAGGGTCAACCCACCACATTATTAAGTAGGGTAATTTGGTAGAACACATTTAAATAGATAAATATATAAATAAATATATATGTGTGTATGAGCAAATATATCTGCTAAAACAGTATCTGAAGCCATTAAAATCACCTCAGGGAAAAGAGTTGATTTCATGTTTGTTGCCTAAGTATTGGGGTGGGAGTCTCAAGGGGGAAAAATCGTTTACTTATTTGCAGCATATGTTTTAGCTGTTATTTTCTTCAGAAACAGAACAGAAATTTCTGCTCAAAAAGCATTTTTTTTCCTCTGTTCTTGTGTCTTTTTGCTTGGCAAAGGATGACCTAATCTTTGCTTTACAGCTTCAGTAGTTGAAAAAAATATGGTCTAGTATTAGTGATTATGGTATATATCAAAATAAAAGCTTCAATTTTTGTAACCAGAGACTGGTAAACAGTAAATTTCTAAAGTTCCTTATATGAATCCCATACCTTGTGATTTTAGCATGATTGTTCTATGATGCAATATGAACTGGAAAAAAAAAAGGAAGAGAAAAACTAGCTAAATGGCAAATGAAATCTCCTAAAATGTGTATCATTCAGTGAATCTGTGAAAACCCACACAATCTTCTGCCTGAGCTGTACCACGTGCTCAGTGTAAAATGGCTTTGGTTTGCCTTGAGAAATAACTTCCCAAATTACTGCAGATGGAAAACTAGCTCACTATATCTTGCTGTCTGGAATAGCCTGCGTTCATCTGCAGCACAACTCATAATAAAATACTTCACCATATGGCATGAAGGAAGCCTGTTCCAGTGCTTTGTTACATAGACTGGTACATGCTGTTTCCAAGAGGACAAAAGCCCCTCATATGTCATTAGAGTCTGAGAGCTTTGCAGTCATTTAGCTGGTCAGAACAATACTTTTGTTTAGAAAGTTTCAACTATCTCCCAAGCAGGAGTGAAAACTTTAATTTGTAGCACAGCTGGTGCTTTTTCTGACACAGATGTTTTTTTCATAGATTACGGAATCATAGAATGGCCTGTGTTGAAAGGGGCTGTAAAGGTACTGTAGTTCCAACCCCCCTGCTATGGGCAGGGACACTTTTCACTGGGTCAGGTTGCTCAGAACTCCATCCAGCCTGGCCTTAAAGACTTCCAGGGATGGGACATCCACAGCTTCTCTGGATATGTATATATCTATGACAAAACAGAAATCAAATACCTAGACTAAATAATTTAACTACATTAAAATAAAAGTTCAATCTATGCTACAGAGAAGAGAGGGTCTATCTATATTCAGTTATTCTTGTGCCCTGAGTTCTTCAGTAGTCAAATATTCTTCATTAGAGTGTATCAATGTCATCCATTTGGAGTTACTTCCAGAGAGAACATAATTAGGCAAAACCAGATTCTTGATTTTGCTGAAAATCTTGAAGTCACTAGTATAATTTTATTCTCAAAAGATTTTCACGTCGCAAATTACTGTTTACTATTTATACTGCATCCATGTCAACATTCCAACCATGTCGAAACTCTATCCTGCAAGCCACGGTGCAAGCCTACAAAAACCCCCAGTCTTTTCTTGGAAGCATTTAACAGATAGATATTCTATCCACTTTAAATAGGATATGACAAAGATGACTGATGAATCTCAGAGATGAAGAATAATAAAGAAGAATGAAGTAAAGAGAAGTAATTGTGTTGCTTCTTGGCTTTCTAAGTAATCTCACCTGTATTCCTGTGCTTTCCCATCTACACTGGATTTATCTTTCTGTTGAATGCTGATGGGCCAAACTATTATAATTTAAATTTTATGCACGAATATAACAATTATATTCTTACAATTTATTTTTAATTCTGGATCTGTTGTACTTTTAAAGTAATGCTGAACTTCTGACCTAGTTTTCTCGTACACCTAAAAAAACCAGTGAGTTTTTAAACCACGCAAATGTCTGCATATGTGCCAGACTGGCAAGGAGCGTATTCTCTTAAATACATTTCTCTGCAATCATAGAATATTCTGAGCTGGAAGGGACTCAGAACAATCATCAACTCTAAAGTGAATGCCCCATACAGGTATCAAAACTGTGACCTTGGTGTTGCTAGCACCATGCTCTAACAGTACACAAAACATGGGATGTTTTTTTCAGGGAGTACATTTTCCAGCAATTATCAAATCTTGTCTTTTTGATCCTATCCTAAGCTGTCCATTTGGATGGTATTTTCTTTGTTTTCTTACTTTTCCCTCCATTGACTATTAGTCCTTCTCCTATGGAAGTTAAACAGCTGGGGGTAGTCTTGTGAGAAAGGAATACTTGTGCCTTGTGCATCATTTACTACACTGTGGAATCAGGAATATAACTTGTAAAGACACATATGTGTCTATTGTATTTGTTTATGACAGTTCTCAATTTCAGTGCCAAGCTGAAAGCATGCATTTTGCTTCTAAATAGTCATTTAATACATTCCTCAACAAAATAAATTCAGAAGGTTGTTGTAACTGATCGATTGGTGATTGGTAGAAATTAGCTAATTAATACTAACCACATTCAGAAGAAAGTGACTCAACTTTGCCATTTTTTACACTACAAAAGCAAGAGACCATGCGTCCCTGGAGCTTTTCATAAAATAGGTCATTCTTTGGCTAGTCTGTTCTTGGTATCTGACTGGGACTACAAAGTGTATGAACCCCAAATGAGTAAAATTTTGCATCTTCAAATACAGTTGGTTTACAAGTCTAATTGCAGTTAACACAGGAGCTTGTCCAGAGTTGCACATTGTTCCAGCAGTAGTTTGGCTCAGAGAATGCCACTCTAAAATTTTCATGGCATCTCAGGGCACTAGTAAATCTTTCTCATTCCACCAAAAAATATGCTGCGAGAAAGAAACAATTCTACCACATAGCTAAAAACTTAGCTTAAGGAAGCCCACACAGCTAGGCCACAGGTGGAGGATAGGATGCTCATAATGATCTCTGGGTAACAACCATACTGTGCTCAGACGTCTGTTGAAGAAGAGTTGGACCTACTCATTTGGTAGCACAGTTTTAGCTAGAAATCATGTTGTCTTTGGTAAATTTCCAAGCCTGAGCCTTACTCTTCCGAGGAAAGTACATTTAGTTTGCTCACAGAATTAGTTCCTGAAGGAGTTTTTCATTCAGAAGGGCAAGGTTGTTATTTCTTCTGTAACTTGGGACTGTAGCACTGCATCTACTACACAGCTAGCTGCTGCAAAATAGATCTGAAAATTGTTAGTATGAGGAAGTTAACTGACACTGTATTGTTCTATAGTTTATGTCCTTCTAGTGTAATATCGTAAGGTTTCATATTCAAGGGAAATAATACATTAAAAAAAAAAAATCTGCTAAAGTTACTACTGCAGAAAAAAATATGACAAATCAGTTTTCCGGCATGTCTAGGTCTCAGGTGTCTCTTGTGGAACAGATTTCATTTCCTTCAGTATGAGCTCAAAAGCCGACCAAGGACAGCAGTGGAAGCACCATTTGTAGCATCTGTGATGGGAAGCTACAGAAGGTTGTAAGCATAAGCTCTTCAGCTTTGCTTTTACTCCCACTAAGCCTTCTGCAGACTTTTATTTCTTCCAGTGTCAAGGAGGGGAGTTCACCTAGGTTCTCTCACAAATTACCACATGATGTGGGATGATCTGCTTTCTCAGACTAGTGTCAGGAAGCTAATGTATTGTTAGTCAGCTAATTTTCATGTATTAGGATAAAGAAGTTTATATTATGCAAAAGAAACACCAAATACAGTAGTGATAAAAAATTAAACCTGTCAAACAGTGTGCCAGTTTACTAGATGCATCAATTTTAATAACAGCATCTGCTTATCATGCTGACTGCTGGCAGCTGCTCTACTGTGCCTGATTCTCTGTCACCACTGGTACAGTTTCTCTTCTGCTTCTGGATGTTACCTACTCTAATAGCCCTGATTAGTGAAGATAAGGAAGCACTTGCTCAATACAGTTATGCCAGAGTGTTTAAGTAGTATACTAATCCCAGAAATGGATTTGGACTACATCTTACTTCTCTGTGGCCTGAGGGCATGGTTTCTATGGCAGTTAAAGCACTGACTGTATATGCAATTAATAATGATTAGTCAGAGAGAAGAATTTGTACTGCAAAATTACATCTAGACAGAGTCAGTTCCAAGACAGAACTATATCCACTTGTATCTCCTGAAAGTAATTTGACTATAAAAGCTGGTTAAATTCTTACCAATTCCACCATCTTGGTGAAGTAGATATTCTGATTTAATCTGAAAAACTGGTATTGCAAAACTAATATTCTGTGGTGTTTACTTCTTTTCCCACCATCCAAGTTTGCATTTCTTCTTTAACAGAAACAGTAGCATGCTCCAAACTGTTTCTCCCTTTTCCTCTCAGATCAGATAGGCTGCATCAGGCACTCCTTTTTATTTGTCTGGTAATAGACCCCTGAGATAGTAAATCTCAATGCAGGAAATAAAGTTGCTTGAGCTAAATGTCATATGGTTTTAAGTTTCTCTTTGAACCAGAGAATTACTTCCCATTCTTACAACTATGCTGATGCATATGTAATTATATATACTAAGCTGTAAATGACAGTAAAGTGTTCCCAATAGAGACTGTCATAATTAAATTGAAGCCTTTCTAAAATCATGGCAGGTCTAGAGAGCACTCAACTCTTCTTTAATGCTCCATTTTTAAATAGAAAATAGACCTTTGATACTGTTAATTTTCATTCAGACTGAACAGCTGTCATAATCTGCTGATCTCACTTCCTGTATCATAAGTAAAAAAATATATTTCATCCTAAGTAGTAAATAATAGTAGTATAAGTCATTATGTTTGACAAAATTATTTCTTATCTTAATGGAAACTGGTATAGATGATGCTGTTTTCAGTTTCTTGTAACACTAAGCCTTGGAAATTTACATTGTCTTTGATGGATAAAAAAAGACTCAAATCCAAACTCCTCCAAACCAAGGTGACTTCTTGATGACACCAACAGCCAGCCAGCAGAGCAACTTGAGTCCTTGCTTTTGAGAACCAACATGGTTTCTGAATAGAGATATTAAAACTGATAAACTCTGCCAGGTAATCTACGAATAAAGTGTCATTCTAAGGAAGGGAACGTGTGCAGGCAGTTTACATGCAGGCTGGCCAATGTGTTTGAAATGGACTTTGAAGTGAAGGACCCTGGGGGTGGGGTCCAAAATGGCAATGCTCACACCATTGAATCCAATTAGGAAATAAACCAGGCCAACCAGAGCAGTGACAAATGTTCCCTAGCTGCCTCCAAAGGTCAGCCACCTCAAGGTGGGGTATGTGTGTGGTTGTGGTAATTCTCTTGCACCTCTCCTGAGAGACCCACATGCTCCATTATCTCCTTGGAATGCTTGTAGACCAATGCATGCAGCATAGGGAATAAACAGGAAGACAATGACAGCCTTCTATTATGGAATGCCTGGCTGGGTAGATGAGGGGAGAGCAATGCATGTTGCCTACCTGGACTTCTGCAAGGCTTTTTAACACTATCTCCCGTAACATCCTCACAGGAAGCTCAGGAAGCACGGGTTGATGAGTGGAAAATGAGGTGGGTTGAGAACTGACTGGCAGAGCTCAGAGGGTTGTGATCAGCAGTGCAGAGTGCAGCTGGAGGCCTGTAGTGAGTAGTGTTTCCCAGGGTGACTACTGGGTCCAGTCTTGTTCTTCAGCTTATTGATCAGTGGAGACACCATGTCTGACCGCTCTGGCACAAGAGGATGTTAGCAAGGACACCACTGGCACAAGGGGATGACATCAAGGACTTGATAACTAAGAGATNAATGCATGTTGCCTACCTGGACTTCTGCAAGGCTTTTTAACACTATCTCCCGTAACATCCTCACAGGAAGCTCAGGAAGCACGGGTTGATGAGTGGAAAATGAGGTGGGTTGAGAACTGACTGGCAGAGCTCAGAGGGTTGTGATCAGCAGTGCAGAGTGCAGCTGGAGGCCTGTAGTGAGTAGTGTTTCCCAGGGTGACTACTGGGTCCAGTCTTGTTCTTCAGCTTATTGATCAGTGGAGACACCATGTCTGACCGCCCTGACGTGAGGACATGCTAGCAAGGACACCACTGGCGCAAGGGGATGACATCAAGGACTTGATAACTAAGAGATTATGTTGCTAAGGGAACAGGGGCAGGGGGACCTGAGTGAAGAACTTCGTACTGAAGCTAGAGAACTGTAAATACTGGTGATTAGTGTAATAAAACTGGCTTTGCTTGCAAATAGCATGGTCCTCCTTCAATCGCCGCAGTAACACGTCTTGGCCAGCTCTGGGTACTATATGTCCTATCTCTCCATACATATCCATTAGTGAAAACACTGATTCCATAAGGCATTGTTTCTGTTCTAAGGAAAGTGGCTTTATGCTTTATTCGATGAGAAATACTTGATTTCGCCTATTAAAATCTCTATTTTCCATTAAAAAGAATTAATTATCTGCAAAAAACCACATTGTGTCCAGACAGATCAAAGACAATACATTTATTAAACTTTGAGAAAAACAAACAAAACACTAACATAGAGAAAGTTAAATAGAAACTGAAAGACACATCTTCTGACCAGCATATCATGGCTTGTGTGACCAGTAAAGTACCGAAATGACATTCTGAGTTTGACTGAGGTATTTAACTATTTTTGGCAATAGAAACAGAGTAAGAAACTTCTTTCAAACACACACATAGGCATTACTTGCATTAGTGTCTACCATCTATGAAATTTTATAGGAAACTAAATAAAGTAGCTGTTAGAAAATAATAGCAGCAAATTAGCAGAATATCTAATGCACATTTACCATAAAGTACGTGCTAAACTTAAAAATCCCACCCAGTAGTTGGGCCCAGTTGTGTAGCACTTGGTCACAAAAAGAGCATCAGTGAGTTCAGTTGGAGACATCATAAGCAAGACCTGAATTTGCTGCCCATCATACACTTCTGTTCAGGTCAGAGTAAAGAAATACATGTTCCTATTTGCTTTCTAAGAAGAACCCTGCTGTGATGAAACCATGGCCTAGGAAGGTAAGTCCTGAAACAATAATAGTTAATTGCAAAGCTCTATCAGGTTCTTAACATATGCAAGAACAAAGAGAGCTTCCCCAATGAGTTTCAGTTTTCTCTCCTTTCTTTTGCAAAGTCTGCCTAACATGGTCAGAGGAGATGCTGTTAGGCTGCAAAACCAAAAACCATGTTTGAACAATACTGCATTTGATCCCCTTGTTCCACTGAAGTATTTTAATCCTGTTATATCTCTAAAAATTGACTGCTGGCTAACTTCTGAAGTCCTTATTTTTTATTTTTTTATCAAGACTTTATGTGGCACAGACTAATAAATGTAGTGATACCTTTGGCTGTGGAAGGGCTTCAGAAGTTGGTCAAATATGAAGACACTATGCTGCTAAGTTATCAGAGCTTATTCACGTGTTCTCAAAAATTTTCAGTGAAAGTTTAGTTGCACAGTGTTTAATGCTGTGGTCAACAAAATTTTGCTTATAGAAAGTGTATTATTATTAGCATTAACTAGAATTTGACAAAGAACAGAATAATTTGCCCAAGTATGCTGTATATTTTAAAATTTTACACAGAACTTTAAATTGCATGTATATTTCTATACTAGTTACCATAAGAAAGTAATAGAATCAGTTACTTTAAAGTTCCTACAATATTTCAAAATTTTTCTGTAGGTTTCTTTGGAGGTATAAAATGGCTCTGTAAAAATCTAATTTTTCTTTTAGCTGTGAACAAAATTTTATAAAGCAGAAAGCTCCTTTTTAGGACTGCAGCTATTACGTTACTTAAATGGGTCACCATAACTGAGCTACAGTGTATAGTGTAATAGAAAACATTTATGGTTTTATGACCAAAGTATTAAAATATATTTTACCAATTTATATAAATCAAAATAGATGTGTTATTTAGTCAAGCTACTTTTGTGTTTTCACCTATAGGATCAGTTCCCAATTATTGATACAAAGATCTCTGCCAACAGCAGTTTTTTCTAAATTCTTACACTTTAAACCACCTGATTTTTAGCTTTATCAAATTGCACAATTTACTGTACGTTAAACAGTAATTTCGATGTTTAATTTCACAAAAATCAACACCCACAAGAACAAGACAAAACAGCCTCAAGACAAATTCATAGATAATATTTACAGAACACAATAGGAATATTTTGATGTATATTTTACGTTGCAACATTTCAGATAAAATTATAAGAACCACAAAAAACTTTTAGACTTCATTTTGGTTTCAGCATACAAGCCCAAAACCGACTCTCTGCTGTGAAACACTACACACACACCTAGTCAAAAAAGAGCTATGGCATGATTTTGTTCAGCTGGTCTGTGCTCACATAGCCACAAGACACGTTGAATTCCTTGTCTGGCACCGGCAGCGCAGTTGCATTGAGCACAAGGCCTTGTGGAGAGTGAACGATGTGGATTGACGTATAGTCTGCGACAGGCATCTCTGAACTTGGGGGTGCTGCTGTTGAAGCTCGAAGATTGGCAACAGTAGTGGTAAGGCTCTCTGTGGTGAAGTAACCATCTTCATTATAGCTTTGTTCCTGAACATGTGGCTCATTCTCTTCGTGGGAAGTCACAGCAATGCATTTTTTCACATCTGCCTCACAGAAGTAGGTGTTGTCCATGTTGAAGTTTTGTTCCGTGCAGCCTTCATGCTGTGCTCTCCCCAGCTTGGATTTCTGCCCTGGTGAAAGTACAACCCTGCCTGCTGGAGTAATATCACTCACTTGAGCATAGAAGTCAGTACTTGTCAAGGAATTCTGGTTGCTTATCTGGGTATGGACTGATGGACGGGGTGACTCATCGCTGTCTCCAAAGGGTGCCCACAGGTGGCTGTTTTCAGACTGAGTATTTCTATGCTGGCGTTGGGGTTCTGTGTTGGCAAGGCTTGGAAGTGACTCATCATTATCTTGTCTGTCAAGGCACAAGAGATCCTCTTCTTTTTCAGTAGCCTTTTTGAACTGATCGCTATCAGAGGTGGCATCACACGTGTCGCTTGCACTGAAGTCTGTCTCTGGAATATCTGGTTCACAGCAACTGGCCCGTCCAGAATCATCATCCTTTGCTCCCAAGCAACTGTGAGATTTCAGATGATCTTCACTCAGGAGTCTGTCAGTATCTGAGGCTCTGTTCTTTTCGTCAGGGTCTTCTATGTCCAACTCAATAAACTCAACCCACAAGTCATCATTGTATAGCTGTGTCTTGTAGCTGTCGTGGCAGGCTAAAATGGAATTCACTTCATCTAGCTTTCCTTTCTACAAAGCAAATAAAAAAGGATTTTATAAAAGAAATAATAAAAATGCTTGTTCTTTTTATGATGTTAACTTATGTAAAGGTGACTGTAGCTATGTAATAATAGCAGAGGGCTTCAAAATTATTTTATGCAAACTAATTCTATGGTAACTCCCCCAGTGTCAGAATTTCCTTCTACAAAATTTTTTCTGTCTGGGACAACAGTTGTCATCTGCTACTACTACAAAGATTCCCACTGTAGATTTTAGAGTTCAATATTACCTTCAAGAGATCTGGGTCAATCCCTTTAATCTTTGGAACTGGTACAGGAGGAAAAATAAGCATTTTTAACCTGGAAAAAAAAAATATGGCTTTTAACTGACAGTGGTCTTTTCTGAGGAAGTTAGAAAGAAGACAGGTTTACATCGCATTTATATTTAATTACTTCAAAATCTAAATGTTTGAAAATGAAATTTCAAATACTCCTAAGGAAAAGAAGCAATGTTTTTTCTCATTGCAAATTAAGAAACAAGTTTTCTGCAAGCTTTCTTTTTGAAATCACATTTATGTGGGAATCCATTTTGGAGTCTGGTCTTTGACAATTCAGTGCTGTATAGGAAGAGAGTAAATTCCTAGACCTCTGTCAATAGATTTCCTTTTTACACACTTTTCAATGGAACCTGATACAAGCCTCAGTATGCAGTGACTTTCCCAAAATTTTTTTCAGGGACACAATAGCCCTGCATACGCCCAATAAATTTAAACAGGGGAACAAAAAATGGGAATTGGTGGAAAGAGCGTATTACTTTAGAACTAATAAATGAAACTGAAAAACATCTGCAAAAATTTACTCTAGTATTTTGCTATCTCTATGACACTTCTGCTTTTTGAATTATTAGTGTGACAAGTAATATATAATTAAGGCAGGGGTTTACTCTTGTAAAGAAAAGACTAGTAACTTGCTTGTGCATTTGCAGGCTGTGGAAATACATGCTATTCTAATCCTTCATAAAGTGCATTCCTAATTTTTTGAGGGGACCAAAAAGCCCATCCAAACCAAACACCTCCCTACCCTCCTCCCCCAACCCCGACTGCCAATTCTAATAGAAGGATGATTTTCCATTAATAATAATCCAACAGTAGCTGGTCATGCGTGTCTCTTCCATTTTACCTCCCTGCTTCTTTTGCAAACAGACGAATCAAAGGAAAATTCAAAATTCTCTTTATACTGAGTTACTTGCCTATTTAAGAAAGTAAGGTATGGAAATGGTAGATACAAATCCAAATATGAGTTTTACTGCCTTTTTAGTGACCTTGGTGAGATCCAGAGAGGGTCATAGGGGTCTTAAAGAGTCCCTAGAGAGAAATTTAGGCACCTTTGGCTTAACCATGGCAGCTCCAAATTCCTCATATGTTTCCGGTTTTGGGCAGATCCTCAGTGTTCTGCCCAGCAAGCCTAATGAGAGCCAGAAATCCAGTAATTTTCCACCTAATCCCTGGTGAGGCAGTGTAAATTGGTTGGGCTATCAGGGTACCAGCTTAGGACTTGTGCTTTACAGTTGAATCCACAAATCAGGTTTTCTGACAGGACCAGACATTGCTTCTAATGAAACAGACAAAGAATTTTACCACTCACTGCCTGGAGAAGACATTTGGGAGGGAGAATTATGCTCTGCTCCTTTCTTAGCCTAGCATAATTCAAGCTTTCATCTCTCATCTCTAATGACCTAAACCTATGGCATCTGTCCTAGAGAGACTTGTTCAGAGCCTGTGAGATCAGAACTGAGGAAAATATGAATCCATATCTTTCAGAATAAGGACGAAACCAGCCTGGATATCTTGCATTATGGAAAACCTATGCAGGCTGTTTCTCTGCAGAATACATTGCCATTCCACCAATAAATGCTCCAGTTTGAAGGAAAGAGTGCATGCCTGCAGTCCAGAAAAACTTTCCACGTGAAGGGTCCTCAGTAGAGAAAAGCTTCTTCTAGCATTCATGATTAGCATGGAAGATATTTATAAACTCTGATCAGAGATATGCTCCAGACCTCAAGATTTTCTGAGACTAAGCCACCCCTTGCTCAGTGTATTGACCTTAGCTCCTGGTCCCACATGCACATTGCTCCATTATGACACATCAAGCTTTTGTCATGAATTGTATCAGGAGCCTTGCTCTTAAATCTGGGATTGGGATGCTATTGCAGGGAATGGCTTCCTGAAATTAAACTCCATCAAAGCATAGAGCTTGCTTAAATAAAAAATTATTGCTTAATAATTTTTTTTTTTTTAGAGCTACTCCAAATGCACCATATCGTTTTCATTTCAGTATGTGAAATGAAATGTCACCATTTGCTGGTATATGCAAAACTACTCAGTGTTCATTTTCAAAGTTTACACACAAGACCACTGACAACATGCATGTGTGCACTGGATCTTGACCATGGTGTTGCTCTGTAGTGTACAACAGTACTGGTATGACATCCAAGTTGAATTCTGCCAAAACCTGTCCCTGAACACACATACTAGGGGATTAATTAATCTTAAGATCTGTCATTTTTATGTATGTTTTATTCTTCCATTTTTGTATATGACACAATTTTGTATTTTTTACAAACAATGCAACTCTGTTCTTTGTTTCATTTTATTCCTGTCATATACAGGAGCTGCAATTTATCCACAGAGACCAAATATTTCCCTATAACTCAAGCTCTTCCCCTTGGCTTCAAGAAGTAGAGTTTTCTGGAATGGCCTAAGAACAAAATCAAATATACAGACATAGCTTTGTATGAAACTTTTGAACAGCATGTGAATAAAAAAATAGTATTTACAAAATTTGAGTGAACTAAAAAACCAACCCCCTTCAAAGCCTAAGTAAATCAATCATGTAAATTCTGTAGAATAAAATGTTCTGCAGTGAAAGAGGAAGATCAACATAATCAGATTCCCCATGCTGAAGGCCCCATACATACAAATTCCAGTTATACGTAGTTTACAAGAATGGACAAAAATGCTCAAAATGGTTCCTATCCCCCAAATTTGAAGTAATTGAAAAATCCTTTTTTTTAAGCCACAGGTACATAAAATCCAACAAATAAAAAGTCTCTACCTTGGTTGTTTAGACAGCATGATTGAGATCACTGTTACAGCCAGCCCACACACTCCAAAGACAACAACTAAGAACCATGGAAACTCAACTTCTGAAACAACAAAACATGAACATATAAGCAGGAATCTCCATCACTGTCATATCTTTAATTTCAACCTTGTCTTCTACCACCTGAGGATTCCAAAGTGGTAAAAACTGATGAAATTTTTTGTTACTTAAATGTGAGAGTTCTGTGTTCTTTGTCCTAGTTCTGGCCAGCACTTGGACATTCTTCAATACCACCTCATGTCACTGCCAGGGGCGGACAAAGGCACTCCCTGGCTTCCAAGAAGAAGGGTGTGACTTCTGGTTGAAAAATGTGGTGGCATTGTCTGACATTGCTTGTTGTCTCTGCAGTGAGCATCTCTCACTCAGAGGGTGTGCGCCACCCTCTCTTTTGTATGCTTCTGCTATTAATACTGTTGCTCTTACTGTTTGTTTTCTTATCTCATTGCTGTTTCCAGTAAACGGTTCGTATCTTAACCCGTTATCTTCACTTTTTGTGTCGTCAGTTCTCAACTCCATCCTGCTGGAGCAGAAAGGGGAAGGGGGGACGGAGCCAGTGGGGTGGTTTGGAAGAGTCTCAGTCGCGGCACTGAACTGGGGAGTACCATTCCTAATCTGTGGCATCTTTAGGTCTCAGTAGTTTCCATGCTTGTCCACTGAGAGTCCTTGCAAAACCAGACTGCTTTCGTAAGTCTAAACAAGATCTTAATAAAGATAATGTCTATAGCAAAACCAGCCATGAGGAACATTTTGCCTGCTTGGAACATGGTGTCAGTAGTCCTGATGGTATATAATGCCACAGACCATGCTACTACTTGTTCATCCAAGCTGAGAGAATATTACTCATAGCACACAAAATCACAGGCAAACTATTCTTCTCTCACAAAAACTAAAGTATGGTGGTGTCAAAAAACACACCACTTCTCTTTCTAAAGGTTGAACATTAATTATGTTGTGAACCAACTGAATCTACTGAAAAAGAAAAATGTCCCTTTTATTTACCTTGCAGGTGACTACTAAGAATTTAAAAATTAATTGAGAAATGCAATTTAGGAGAAATGAAGAACAACTGAAGAACAAGAGAAGAGAAATATTTTATCTCTTAGATATTAGCCATTTCATTATACTTAATATGACATTGTAGATTACAAAGCATAGAGAAATTTAGTCTAGCTTTCATCTTAGATTTTTCTCATTTTTTCATAATTTTAAATTTTCCACAAAAATTTCTTATTTTTTTGGGCCAAGGAACAGTGGACAGAAAGCTTTAGAACTCATGATCATAAATGACTTTTTGGAGAAGAAACAAAATAAAAAATTCAGGTACGAGTTTCAGCCCTGTGTTCCCAGCTCAGATTTTGACCAGACATGCTTTCAGGCATCAGCAAAGCCCTATATGGATATGTCTGTGTTAAACAGGTCTCTATTTTAGCAGCTCATTGTCTTGTCAGTGAGACACGCAAATGCCCAGCTGCTTCAAGAAGTTAGAACATTGCATTAGAAGACTAAGTTATTAATACATGAAAATTATCTAGAGTTTAATTCTGTGTTCCTGAAAGCGATATACAAAAGAAGCAAAAAAAAATTCTCAATCAAATCGGTTCACTGCTGCTGCGTGAGGTGTATGGATTTGGATCACCTTGGAGAATCTGACTTGCAGTGACTGAAGAGAATTGTCTGTAGGATGGCCTCAGATTTTCCTAGTATTTTAATTTCATTCATATGAAAACCTCGACCACTTAATGTGGATGAGGTTAATAAAATAATGCCACATGTACAGAACATTAACTGTTCCTGTAAATTAGAAATGAGAACTAGTAACAGAAAGAGCTAAAAAGGATAATCCAGTAAGATTTTGAAAGATAAGAGTTACAGGTTGTTTTATGTAACACCTTCACTAATACCCTGGAAAATGAAGTGAAGCAGCTTGTTAAAATTACTTGCTGAAGACCTCATATCTTGAAGAGTTAATTTAGTAGCTCAGACCCGAGAACACTTCTGGAAAAAGCACTGTCTCATTCCTTCAGTAGAAAATATGTAATTCTCAATGGCTGCATCTTCTGTCTTTAACATCACTTTAAAATGAGTACCAGTCATTAGCAAGAATGAGAAAAACACTCACTGCCCCTGATAGTATATCAGGATGACCAGAAAAGCACATAATTCTGGAAACAAACTTAGCCAACGGTATTGCAAGAAATCACAGTTCTTCTCTTCCCAACTGAAGTGCTCATTTTAGATGATGAAATATGAGATTTAATTTTGGTTTAGACTCTATGACAGTCTATTTAGACCCTATGTGCAACAGCAGTTATTTCTGATTCTTAAAGCTATTTGTATTTTTACAGCTCTCTGATGAGCTGTGAAACAGTCTTGCTGAGTTTACTTCTGAACTTGTATGTGCAGCTTGAACATTCTCAATCTCACCAAATGATTCTCATGTAGTAGGCTGAATTACCTACGTCTTCAACCATACAACATGGTGGAAATCACCCTCCACCCTGTCACCGAAAAGACAAGAACACAGCTACAAAAACACTTTACTTATTTACCTTCTGTACAGTGATCACATCCAATGCCTATTTGAGAAAATGATACATAGAGGATTTCACTGAACTCCCCGAATTTTTCAGAAGTTCGTTGTCTTGATCGGATTCGTATCTCGTAATCTCTTGCCGTCTTCAGAGAGTACAGTGGAACCATTGTTGAGAGCCTGGGTTTTAACTGTAAAGACAGAGGGACTGTGATTTATTTGTTCGAGTTGTACTGGAAATTTTACACTGCTGCTTGATTTCAGAAATAAAAATTTGAAGGCATTTTTGCTACTGGGAATTTTAAGGATACCACAAGAAGAGTTCAGAGAACATTCACACCATTTACTGTCAACTTAGTAGTCATCAGGCATTTCTGTGATTCAGGGGACCAAAAGCAGAGAATCCAAGCTCTGTAAATACAGTCAGTGAAGAAAGGCAGCTTGCCCTAGTTACATGCCATAAATAGGTAGTGTGAACATCTTTCACTGATCTTATCAAGTTGTAAATCCTTTTTACTGTTATAACACAACATTACTGATTGCAGAATGCCAAAAATGTTGTTAAAATAACATGGGAGTTCCAAAACTACTTCAATCTCCACTACAGATTTACTGGTTATAACCAGACATATTGCATATTACAAATGTTTTTATGTAGAGAATAGTGAATAAGTCTCCCAAATCTTCAGCTATATACATATTATGATAATGGAGGCTGAGTGAGAGCTGGCATCAGATTGCAGGTCTTTGAAACTTCTACATTAGCTGAAACATACTTAGATACTGCTGAATATCAAACTGCATAGGAAATCACACTGGAGATCTTAATAGGTGAATTTTCTCCCTTTTCCTATTAATCCTCTAATAATGTGCATTTTATTTCCAACAGCCCAACAGAAGTATACAAAAATAAGGAAAAATAGAAATCCCTGTGGCAGATACTATATTCCACTTTTACTTCAGAACCAAGGATGATACCAGAAAAAACCCATCATGGGCTAGGACTTAAAATATCTGGAAAACAGCAGCCTTTGGGAATTTGAAGGAAGCTTCAGCAATAGAGTCCTCTAATCTCCGTAGCTGCATAACCTAAACTTGAGACACTACTTGTTGGTAGGTATCATCTCTGGAGTTGTCTGATCCCTGGTGACTCCAGACTCCAGTGTTCTTAGAACCAACCAGTCAAATTTTGGAGGAAGCAGACTGCTTTTCTCCGCTAGTAGTTGAGCATAACATTGTGGAGAACCATTGCTGTACACCACCAATGTTTTTAACTTGTGAGGAATATCCAGTTGGAAAGCATTGGGAAGGAAATTCAATATATACCTATTTCATGCTATTAAGACACAAAGAAATAGTTCACTGAAGTTTTAAGGATAAGTTTATATGCATCCCAAATAATGGTGTCCCTTGGAAAAAGCCACGAGGACCATATCAGAGCCTTTATGAAAGACACCTGGATGGAGCAGGATGCACGGACCAGGCAAAGTTCAGCATGAAGAGAATAGATGAACGGCATTTGTCGTGAATTAAATCAAGTAAAAGCCATATGAGAGAGACATCATAAAAGGTAACTAATATTTTTTCTCTGTCTCATGAACACCTGTTATGTAAGGGTGGGCTTTACTGGGTTTAGAATGTTTCTTAGAAAATAATTTTGGTCCTCTTATCACTATAACTTACTGTTATAACACTTTACTAGTTCATGTTAAATCTTCTTTCAATTTAGAAGTTACTTATTTTCAATTAGTAAATACACTGAAAAATAATAAAGGCTATAAATGAAAAAGCAAGCAATCATCCCAAAACATATAGAAGAAGTACAAACAAGTCTCAGTAAGGGTGGAACTTAGTACAATATTAAGTACCATAAATTAATTTTTGTATTAGTTATATGTACAAAACATTATGACGTATTTAAGCAGTTAAGGATTATCCTTTGTGTAGAAAACTAGTAATAACTAGACATGTATAACTTGACAATGTATAACCAGACATTTCTCTCTTAATGTGCTTCAACACTAATTAGAGAAGGTATTTGTAGCAATGAATCCAAAGAGTGAAAATGTAGCATTGCTCCAATGCTGTTATTCAGAAATTTGCTCTTGTCCTAGGCCAGACCAGGATTTTGTTCAGAAATTTGTCTTTTGTGCTCTCATAGTGTCTCAGGGAATTATGCCATGTTTATGCTCCTAAGATGAAAGGCTTACAAACCATACAATAAACACAGCTTAAGTGCAACATAATCTATAATACTTTGTCTCCTGAGGCAAGTATAGCAGTCAGGAATTCCTTATCTGTGTTTTGAAAGAACACTGATCTTCAAATCTTTGCTCTCCTGAGAAGAACTATTCTCAAAGCATTCTGGGAATATTGATGGAACTGGAGCAAGAACAAAGCTTTATTAGGGTATTTATAAGACTGATATATAAACTCTTATTAAAAAATCACATAAAAATGTGCACTTTTAGAGACATATCTGTATTGACACTTGCTTTTGAAAATCTGCAGATTTTCAGCTTCTTAGAGACTACTGATTTACTGCCTAAACTTACACATTTCATAGACTTTAAAATAGGGGCTAATATATTAAGTACAGCTTAAACCAATATGGATAGAAAGACAAAGAAGTATTAGGAAAAAAACGTTACAGACATTATAGGCCTGTTTGGCTGTAGACTTATTAATAAGGAGTAGCCTAAAGAGAAAATGCTAACACTGAGAAGGACCAGAAATTAGGGGGGGGGGGCAAGGTCTTTTACAGGTGAAAGGCAAGCAAATCAGTTCGACTACATTTCAATTGGTAAATTTGACTATCTTCAAATTGTTTAAATTTTCCTTTCGTAGTTAAAGACAAATTTATAACAGTATTATCTGGGGTTTTTTTCTGCCAGTTAACTCAGTTCATATTAATAAGAAAGGAAAGGAAGGATTCTGACATGGTGTTCTTACTGCATTGCAGAAGAGTTCTCCATATGCAAATATGCCATGACACACTGGCATTTAGCCTATGCATTCAGGTAAGATGGGTACAATATCTTCCCTGTAACAAAAAAACTAACTACCTGAGAAGGTAAGTGATTTTCATAAAGAAAGCTTAAAACGTTTGGAATATATTATTTAATATTTTCATAGACCATCCACAAATTTCCCCTTGATGTCTGGTATGAAATCTGTAAGTCTTATCTATGCTGCATTATTTTTATTTGCTTATTGTATCAAATTTTAAACTGTAATTCAGTCTGTTNTACTGAAATGCTAATTATAAATATTAAAATTTTACAGGTACTCTGAAGGATCTGGATTGATGTAGTGATATTTACCAAACAAAATATTCCTGCTCTGACTGCTGAAACATCATGCACTTTTTAAATAGTTGAAGTTTCAGAAAACAATAGAAAAATATTTTATCCTTGAAAAAACTTGATCTGACTACTCCTATACTTACTAATCTAACACAGGTGGTTCTGGGTTTTTCATTATCCTGCCTGCCAACTATCTTGACACATAAAGTTATAGTGCTTGCTAGAAAATGTCAGAAAAAACGTAGGCATGTTGTTTAAGAATTAAGATATTGTCTAAGTAGCAATTACAAACATGTTTTTCATAGTGGTACAAAAGTGTTCGGGACAGAACAAGCCTGCACTGCACTATGACTAATGTATAATAAATATTTGTTTCATACCTCCTTCCATTTTGTCTCATTAACTTCTTTGTACTGCAATTCATACTCCAGAGTAATCCATCCCTTCCGGACATCTGCTGTTGGTGGTGGATCCCATCTTACCTGGATATCCCCATGGATCCCAGTCTGACTAGTATTTAGCAGAGTCCAGTTAAGGTGGACAGGGGGATCAGGTAGTACTGTTTAAACAGAGTATTTGGAATAAAACAGCCAGTTTTCAATGTGACATGACCATTCTTACTACACACTGACAAATTATTTCAGGATTTAGAAAGTATATTAACCATGTATTTTCTGATTAAAATCTAATATATTGCAATGACAAAGTCATTGCAAGTTTGGTAACAAGAAGGCACCCTGCCAATTGGCAGTAGACATGCTCTGCACAAATCTCACCCAAGCAACTAATAAAAAAGATTAAAAATGTATTCCCTATTGAAGTATATTTCTGAATAGCAGGTTGTAAAACATTAGACATAAACAATTATCCATCAAAATTTAAATCTAGAGTTCTGACTAGAAATACAAACAATAATTGGAGTAACACAGAAAGACAAATATTTAGTAGCTAATATAGAACTACACTGAAAAATTATGGTATTTGAAAAACTAATCTAAATTTGCTCAGCTGAATAAAAGAGAGCATTGGGTATTCTTATCACCTGTAGGAATAAATTATCTGGATATGCAGTTAATGGTGGTACACTACCACTCTGAATAAGCAGTAACATCTGCAAAGGCTCAGGTAGTCACAATTCATATTGCCATAAATATAAATCCTAGTTTAGAAATACTAGACATCCTAATCCTTTAGATTACAGTTGATTCAGGAACAAAATAGTGCTTTGCTTCCAGGGCTTTGCAGAATCAAGGTTTTAATGCCAACTTTGCTGGACAAGGAGATGTAGCATCCATTAGAAAGGACTCAAAGTGACAGCAAAGACAAGCTCATCTGAGCATGCACACATTTGAGAGACCACTGGAATTTAGAAAAAGAAACCACATATTTGCTTTTATCCTTTAAGCTTTCTTCCAATATAGGTAATATTTTCTGGTGTGGATCACATTACAGGTTGCAAAAAAAAAAAATCTCTTCCTATATATCATATATTTTAGATACTAACTTTTCTGAGATGCAATATTTAAATAAAGTCTAAGTAATACAAAAGCTTATAGAGGTAAGATACATAATGGAAGCATACCTATTTCATCAACACTGAAACATTTTTTATCATATACTTCATTTTTACTGGCAAGCTGAACACAATATGGTGTCCACACGGAGGTGTAGGATGCGTTGAAATAACAGCTATTTTGTCCTGAAGTGATATAATCAGGGCATTCTTTCCAGTCTTCCTCATTACTAGAATGACAACAAAAATGCAATATTCGTGAAAGAGAGAGATTTATAGACCTTACAAAGTACAAATTGCAGATGTTATGAGACACAGTGCTGGTAAGTTGTAACATTTATGAAAGGGATAAAAACATGTCAATATTGATGGTGATTTACGATGAAACCACTGTCGAAGCAACCTGCATAACCAAGTTTAGGTACTCCTGTTCTCTTAGTGGCATTTCTGAGCTTTGAATGCTGTTTCAAAAGCACTGATGGCTCACACTTGGGAAAGTGCCCAACTGTGGATGCTGCAAGAGACCTGGCACAAACCAATCCTGGACCATACGATGTAAAAGAAGAGAAAAACAGTGCTGTGAGTGAGGAAGGGCTAAGTTCCATAGGATACAGAACTTCTAAAACACAAACTCGGAATTACTAGCGAGAAACCTCTTTTATATTTTCACAATGATTTTGTTCAAAAACTCATAAATGTTCTTTGTAAAAAAAAGAATTGCAGCAGAAAATATCACATCCATTTCAGCTTCTAAAAAAGACAAACCAGCAGAGTTACAGAGTGGCATAAACCTCAGACTGAGATAGCATCATTTTAAATATAGCTAAGCTTAAACTATTCAGTAGGTTCAGAAATGTCTTCAGCTAAAGCAAAATGGGAATGGCCAAATAGTAATTAATATTCCATAGGAAAAGTGACAGAGGTATTCAACATTTCTGAACTCACCTTAGAAAACAAATTGCATAGCAAACAGACCTGCTGTTGCTTTTTTTTATCTCAGTACTATCTCTCAGCACAAGTATAAAGTGAAGTATGATCTTTTCCAAAATTACAGTCCTGGTTTGTTGAAAATATGTACCATAAATGCCTATTCTTACTAAGAGCCACTGAAACTGTACAGAGGGATAATTACATCAATTACGCCAAGTGTAGCCTTCAATACTGGATGGATGCTTAAAAACTAAAAAAGGCAGATGCTACATAAATTAAGAGTAAGACACATTTCTGCCATTGGTCTTGTGCCCAGCTGATGAGACCAGACACTGTTCTGAATGAAATGCTGTAACTCTGCCAGTCAGGACTTGATAAAGGTGCACACAGTTAGATGCTATGGCTTCTGTAAACAGAAGACTGGTTTAGATGACAGAATTCAGTCCTGAGCTTTAGCTGTTGCTTGCGCATGGAAACAGAAGTATTTTTACCACATCTTTTACTGCAGCATTCTAATTTCTAGGACAAAGATGAAATATGTGATCTGCTCAATGTACATGGTACTGCTTCATTGTGGAGTTTAATTAATTTTTAAAGTTTGCAACCTCATGGTATTTAAACCTAAAGAGTGTGTCCTTCCCCATGGCAGCAGAGGGGTTGGAAAACAGTTGAACTTTAAGGGGCCTTCTAACCCAAACCATTCTATGCTTCTGTTATTCTATGATTCTATGATTTCTGAGAGGTCTCAGGGGAATTCAGAAAGCCAGCCTTGCCATTAGGCTTAAGTCTGCTATGCAAATGTATCATTACCATCATCAGAAAGTATGCAGATCAAAAAGATCAAAACACTGTGCATTAGAGGGAACAGAAATCCACATCCTCTTCTTCCTTTGAACAAAAGGCCTATTTCCTTAATAGCCATTACTGGTAATGTCTGTGTCCTTTTTCAGGATAATCATTGTAACAACCTGAAAATTAAAAAAGCTTAAAGTGGAACTGAATCATAATTGAACAGGACTCAATGAAACATTATCCCCAGTACCAGAGCACCTTTTTCTCCTGGACCTGTATATTCAGACTTTACCACACCAATTGATCAATGGGGACTTTATAAAACTGTAATAAAAATTTGAAAGGGGCTGTATCCAACCTCCACATTTGTGCACACACATAAGGAATCTCAGTGTTGCAAGGTAGATGGATAAAGAATGAACTGAAGCTGCCTATTAAAAAACCCCTACCCAAGCCATATAGTGTTCAGTTTTGGATTCTGCAACTTGGACCTAAATTTAGTAAGAATGTGTTCTTAATTATCTGTCAAATAATGCTTGTTGCTGCAAATTGCTTAATAATTACCAATAAATTCTGACATTGAAAAAAATGTACTTAAAACATAGTTTCATACCCTTAAAAACAGTACAGCTCGTATCACAGCAAAAAATTAACAGTAACAACCTAACAAGCATGGCAAAATAAATTAATTCTCTCTCTTTTCCTCTTTCAGCTTTTATTACCTTTTCTTGTACAATAGCTGTAGTATTCTTGGAACAGTGAGGTTATAAAAATTTCCAGCAGTCCAATAACATGAAAATGTCTCCATTTCAGGTGATCTGCATTTGCTGATTTGTGGCCACTGCAAAAGGTCTGTCAGGAAAAAAAGCAGGGGACAGAAGAATAGACATTAAACAAATCGAAAACCCAGACTAAGATGCTGTTAAAATGAAACTCAGCACTTTTAATGTGTAACTAAATTTTCTTCTAATCCCTTATGTACAATGAGGCAAGATTTTAATTCTTATATACATACATATACATACACGACTATAGAATCCGAATTTGAAAGATGGGTCATGCCTCTTTTGTACAGTGCAGAAGTGATAGTATCATAGCCTGACACTCAGTGTGGGGATTTGCCAGCCCTATAGCTGTAACTGAATAGAACAGAAAAGTCTGTTTCAGATGGAAAGGACCTAAAACAATCATCCAGTCCAACTGCCTGACTACTTTAGGGCTAGCCAAAGGTTAAAGCCTGTTATTAAGGGTACTGTCCAAATACCTCTTAAACACTGACAGACTTGGGGCATCGACCCAACCTCTTCCAGAGTTTGACCACTTAAAGGGACTCTTCCTAATGTCCAGTCCAAACCTCCCCAGGTGTAGTTTTGGACCATTCCCATGTGTCCTCTCACTAGCCCTCTTATCAGCTTTGTTTCCCTCCTCGAGATGCAATCAAGGACCTTCAAATGTTTTTAAACTGTGGGGCCCAGCACTGCACATGGGGAGGTCACACCAAGGCTGAGCACAGTGGGCTCATCACCTTTGGACCCGCTGGCTGTCCTCGGTTGGGTTAGTTCAGTACAGGTATACCTGAATTACAGCTTCACTTGCTTTAAAGAAGGTGTGGTGCTGCAGAGCTTCTATCAGACTCACCACAGCTTAGCACATACCCAGCTGAGACATTTCACAATACCTGCTCCTGACAGAAGCTACCTGGAGCTGAGCTCAGGTTTGTGTGCACAGTGTTGTGTGGATATAACCTTGTTCTGAGGGAGATAAGGGGACTTCTAAGCATGGGCATGTTATGCCACACGCCACTTCTATATCCATAATTTCTATTCTTTGTCAAAACTGAAACAATGAAAGGTCATAAAATGACTGCTACAATAAGTCAGCCTCATCAACCCTTGAGAGAAAAATAAAAGCAAAAGTTGCAGGTATGACAGCTTCCAAAGTAAAGCCTTAACTTTTCCCTGATTTTGAAGGTTCTAATTGCCAATGTTCCCTATTTGGCCTGGAAAGCTTTCAGAGAAAGATTGAATGCACACAGAAGAGTCTACCTCTCTTCACAGACTATCTGGGAAATATGATCATTTATTTAAGAAAATTTCTTCAAAATGCAGTTAAGATGTAGATATTAGTCAGGTATTTATGAGTGGTGAAATGATCCCTGAAAAGGGAATGACACGATGCTACTAAACCCTGCATGCAAAGTTCTTTGTGAATGTTTTGGCAGTATCACAGCTGTGAATGTCAGAATCTCAGACAAGATATAAGGAAGAAATGTGTTAGTGTCAGAGTGGTGAAACCCTGGAACATATTGCCCAGAGAGATGGTGAATGCCATCCCAACATCCAAGACAAGGTTGGACGGGCTCTGAGCGACCTGGTCTAGTTGATTGCCCTGGGTGATTGCAGGAGGCTTGGACTAGAGGATCTTTACAAGTGCCTTCCAACCCAAACCATTCTGTGATTCTGTGATAATACTTGATACAAGATATTCACCCACAAAGTCAGAAAAAGTATTAAGATACAGTCATACACAAGCACTATGCACTTCCTGCTACACAAGAGGATATTGTGGCCTTCATGAAGGCTGACTCCTTTATTTATGGCTCAGACAGACACAGCCACTCCACGCCTGATGAATCTGTATTTCTTGGGCTCAATGGTTTAAATTGTGTACTTTATATTACATACTGCCAAGCATTCACATCAGGCAGTAACTAATACACGCCTATTATGAATTTCTGTTTTGCTCATCCCGTGAAATTGTCTGATTTTACACTTTGGACAATGACCAAGGCCTGAGCCTTGTGTGACTGTAAATAGATTTCACAAGATGGTNTAAAACAACTGAAGTTTGATTGGAAAGATTTAAAAAAGCTGTTTTTTTTTCTTAGCCAGCATGTCCTATTTCACTCATCTTTAAATAAGTTTTGGTTTAAAACTGAAATAAATTTTAAAATGAACAGTTGCTGCAAATGGAAGAAAATTGCACTGTTCTTTTTCCAGAAAATATTAGAACAGAACATTTTTACTATTGTGTCTGATCTTTCTGGCAAGGTATTCAGTGTTTGACAGCTTTGGCAAAAATGCTTCTGAGATTGATCTTGATTTGAGCTTTTACACAGTTTTACATCATTCATCAAACAATTTTCATGTAGTAGATGTCTTTGTTAGAAACAGCACATGATCACGAAACTGCAAATTGTAGTAACATAAATCCAAAATAAAGCAGAATAAAAGATTCAAGAACAGTATTAAATTTATAACTTTTTAGAAGTGTGAGTGATCCAGCTCTCAAACTTGAATTTTCTTATTTAATTGAAAATCAAATAATTATGTAAAAGCAAAACAAAGAAAAATAACTGTTTAAAAACAGAACAAGAAAAATGAATTAAATTTTCTGCCTTTACTTCAAAGACATGAATAAAATTGCCTCAATTGCACGATACCTATAATCAAGAAGACATGTCTCTCCCTTCTTCTATAAACAGATAGTGTACAAGGAAGTATATGCTATGGCTTTTCCTGTTTCTATCCTTAGCTACATGCAAATATAGTTATTTTTACTGCAACAGATTAAGAATTTGAGAAAATTATATATTGGGAAACTCTCCTAAATTAGAATATTTCTGTTGATGTATTTATAACTGTATTTATAGCTAGAACATACAATACTTAAAGACCATGCAGACCATATTCTCATCTCTAGGCTTAAATAAAGTCACACTGTCACTTTTTACCATAATGAAATGAACTGAATCAAATCAAACTTAACTTAGATTTTGAGAGGTCCAGCAGAATCTTAGATATAGGCTCTACAATGTCTTAATAATTAATTCTCTGAAATTTACCAGCTTTATGCATACTTTCACATATAAAACTCTTTTAGGAAAACAGATTACAACACAACCAGAATGGCATCATTTACAATGGAGAGGATTAGCAATGCAGAATACAGATTAAGACTTGGTCTCTTACATCCTAACTTCAGAGGAATGTATCCCCAAGTCTCCCTTTTCCACTTCATCATGACAGGACTATTAATTCTTTCTCTCATAGATGTTCCTTCAACAGACACGAGAATTTTTGAACAGGGAGTATTTTTGTTTGGGAGTCAGTATTCCTGCTTAACCAGTTTATATGAATACATATATTTTTATTTTATGACTATTTGAAAGAAATATTATCTTATAATAAACGTTTCCAGTTTCTCTGTGAAGTTTCCAGCCTTCAAAACCACAGATTCTGTGACTGACTGAAGAAAACTTTTACATACTGACTTGTGTAAGGCTTGGCATTCCTGGGGTAGAGCGCATGAATTCGTTTCCCACACAAATCAATTATCAGCATTGTGCAGGACCCTGTGTGAGCTCTGTCTGAACAAACTGTCCCAGAATGTGACAACTGTAAGCAATAGCTCAGTTGAATGCATTTAGGCATAAAGGCAGCAGGGTGCTGAAAGTGAAGGCTGTCAAACTGAGATTTTAAATAGACTAGATGAGCAAAACAAAGAAGAAGCTAAACAAAGCATGGATGCACACTTGTTCTTTTCCTATCTAATCCAGTAAGTTCCAGTCAAACTGTCATTAATAAAACTTCAAGATAATGGCTTGACCAAATTCGCCAATTCAACAGGAAAAAACATGGAAAAAAGAGTCAGAAGGCTAATTCCTCTAGAGATTGAATTTCCTTTTTTCTTTTCTTTTTCTTCCCTCTTTCCCCCCTTCCTTATAAGTCCCTCTAATAAAATATAACTTTAAAAGGAGCTGGAAGTATGGAAGAGTAAAGAACTGAAATGTGTAACTGGGGTGTAGTAAACAGTTTATCATCATCTTGGGGAAAGTCCTACTCCCACCAGACCTCTACTACTTCAGCAGGGGCAACAGTGGAGGAGAACACAAACTGTACAGAAATGTCTCACTTATCAGTGTGGGACTTTGGTAGGTGAAATAATAATGAGGATACGACTGATCGATAAAAATCAAACTAACTAAACAGAAAATGAAAAAAGGGGCTGTACTTTTGCTGAACAAAAGGAGGTGTTTCTGGTTGTGAATTTTAGAAGGTTTGTGTAGAATTATCTGTTATCAGAACTGCCTGTACCAGTCAAACCTACAGCAAAGTTAAACTTGCAGAAGAATAACATGTCCCAACATGCAAATCAGTGATAAATGAAACCCTTTGCAACAGCACATCTCTTCATATAATCCACTCTCAAAGCATATGCCATGTGTCACTGCTAGAGTGCAATAGAGAAAGGTGGAAATGGCTATATAAAGAAGGGAATTCATTACATTAAACACAGAAAACAGCTATGAAGAGCTGGAGTGCTATTTCCTGTAGCTCAAATTTGTACTGGCAGTAAATGCTCTGTCAATTAGGTCCTGCTTCTGAATCCACCAAGCTCATCAAAGGTTGGGTCATTTAGTAAGAGCTGGCGGATTTCTACGCTACCAGCAAATTCTAATTTGTTTAAATTGGGCAGCAAAATGAGCCACATTTGGTGTCAGTGGATGATATTTTAAACAGGTACAATCTAGTACTAATAAATTGTCAGACATCCTATACAGAGAGAGGGAGATGCAGTACAGGGAGACAACAACCCGGTCACTTCTTCATCAGGCTGCTTGCTAATCTGACCCAGTTTTTGCCCTAAGTGAAATCTGCCCATAAAGGACCAACAACTTCTGGAACCATTTTTTGGGGAAAAGAATAAAATTTATTTCATATCAGTAGTAAATAAGATTGATCCTTTTGTATAAAAAATTTGACAGAAACAAAGCAAAGCTTAATAACTGAAATACTGTATCACAGTGAAAACTGAATGGAAATGCTGTGTAAAAGAATATTCTGCCTATGGATTAAGTCTAAATATTTTAATAGTTCATGATAAACGCAGGTGTTTTGCTTAGAAGCATGAAAGTGGACTGTTCACCTCTGCATCGAAGATTAATTCGGTGACTGCTACCTCAAAATACATTATGTGGGCATCCCCGCAAAACAGATAACTATTCAGGCTGTTCTTTCAGAAAAAAACTTATTCCATCTTTAGTCAAGTGAGACTGATGTAGTTAAAAGCATAAAAGCCTGGAGAAGCAGAGCTTATTCCATAGCACAGAAGTCCAACGGTTGTGCTGGTTTCCCATGCTTTCTGGGCTATTAAGCATCCACAGAACAGAAATCAACGTCACTCATGCACGTGGTCCATAAGGGTAGTACACACAAACTAAGTAAATAAAGCTCAGGATTGAGGGGAAAAAACAATCATGCAGCATCACTCAGTACCATTGCCCATGAGGCAGTACAGGGAGGAGAGAGGATGCGCACATGTGCCGTGTTCCATGGTACTTGGCATGTGCTTCCCAAATCATGCCCTCCTACGTGCAGTGGTGGAATCAAGTGATTTCTGTTACAGGTAAGCCCTATCTACTGGCCTGCCTTCATATACAACAAATAAAGAGAAGCAAAGCCAGAGGTCATGGTATTTGTAAATGAAAGGCAGTTAATGTAACAAACCCGTTTCCAATTCTCTCAACTGCTTACATAGTTGTAACTTAAATTGAAGTTATCTGATCAAGAAACTATGTACAAAAATAATGTGTAATGCTTTTATCTGTTACAGCCATTGCTGGGGATGTTCAGTATTGACTAGCATTATGTGGTAGGGCATATGAGGAAACGTGAAAGCACAGATGAGGTCCTGTAGGCAAACAGAATGTGCAATTAGCAAACACCACAGAAGGTCTTCCATGCCCATCCCAGTGCAAACAAATTTTACAGTACTGTCAAAAATTTTCAACATCCTTCTTTCTCCTGCATATGTACTAGCAATTTCTAGTCTGAAGCCCAGTGCAGAGCTAACAGTTGTCTAAAACCAAATGCATTGCTCTCCACCATGCAGCTATGAGGGGTTATCCCTGGCTCGTTGAAACTACCGGAGACTGGTGCTCAGAACCAGCAGCAGAAAGACAAGCTTTCCAGAAAGACAAGCCAAAGTTCAACTCAGCAGTCCCAATCCAGGCTCCAACACCTTCCCAAACTCTAAGAGGAAAGTACTCAGAGGACACGGGGAGTAAGACTGTCAGGGGTGAAACCAGGTTTAAGAAGTGCAATGCGACAAAACTATGAAAAGTCACTCTAGGGCACATCTTAATGGTCCTGCCTAAATGCTGCAACTTACTTCCCTTGTTTTAACATTAGCTCCCTTCCTATAAACAAGAAGCTGTGCAGATGGGGCACTTTGACTGCACCACAGTGGCTACTGGCACCGGGTAAGGGTAGCCAGGTCTTGGTCTGACCAGGGGACAAGGGGGGACCAAGCCTTGAACCCCAGAGCCTGGTGGAGGTGGCTGGGGCATGGAGCCCACGGTGGGCAGGGTACTGTGGGACACACCTTGCAAAACCAGGCAGCAGCAATGGTCTGTGCAGTGGTGTTAGGAAAGCAAACAGCACAAGTGCCAGCCTGAGAACAATACAGAGAGTGTTTTAACAAAGGAAAAGCTACAGCACAGCTAACACCTGCAGTGGGAGTAGACAGATGGAGCCAAAGCAGGGAGAAAAAGAAAAAGGAGGACAAAGACACAGGTGAAAAGAAGAATGAGAAAATGACATGTTTGGAAAGAAAAGCACAAGAGGGCATAAGTGGGTATGACAGGAAGGCAGGGAAAGGCCGCAAAAGACTTGAGGTAAAGGCAGAACAAGCATAATATTGACCAACTGCAAATGAAACATGTGAGCTGATGTAAGCCTGCAGTCACTGTTACTCAGTTCAAACAGTGAAGACAACAACTTCTGGGTCTGGCACATGCATACCCTGATAGTGTAGAGCAGAAATTCCATGTGCCTAGGATCACCCAAGAGAGATACTAAGGTAAGAGACTGGAGGAGAAAGCAGGTGGCTGTTAAGGACAGTGTGAAAAGAGACAAGCAAGCACTGATGCAGCAAACCTGTTTATGGACAACTGCAGAATAATGACAGCACAACAGAAAGACTGAGGTCTTCCTCACAAAACTAACAAGTGTCAAACATCAGGTCTAACATAATCAGTGCTCCATAAAGGCAGAGCCGTGAGTTAGCCAGGTTTCATTCACAGCCAAGATGCAGCTCTGCATTGTCACTTAACAGTGACATTCTATCCCAAACTCTATGGGTAAGATGACAGTGACACTATGTCCCAAACACTATGTCCCAAACACCATCAAAAGAGTGCTGGTTATGCAGAAATGCATCCTTATATTTCTTGTTGTTTATTTCTCATTCACACCCTTGTTACAGTTGAATGAAGTAACTCATAGAGATACTGGCCCTCGATGTGGCCTTTTGCTTGACATTCAGTCCTTTTAATTCACACTGTTTTTGGGAGACCAGAGTCAATCTCTAAATTCTTGTACTTTCTACTGTTAAACTTCCAAGTTACTTCTGACTTCTGCAGATTTTAACCGTTCTTCAAAATAACAGCTGTCTGGTATATGTGCAATATCTCTTTCCTACATGATAGAAAAATCCTACCTCATACTCTACAGAGATTTTCAACAATCTCCATTCGAAGTAGTGAAATTTGGTTTTTATTCAAGTGAAGTAAAAGTTCCAGTTCTATCCACAGAACAACTATGTGAATGTCTTTGAAGAGCATTCCCAAAAGGCAGCAACAATTTGTTCTTCAGTCCAGAGGGAAGTTTCCTGTTACAGTCACCATATAGCAATTTAAAAACTATGGAGATAAAAATGATACAGAGGCTGTTACTAGGAGGATCATTAGTTACCTTCACCTGCTGTGAAACTCCACGAGATTTACTGACCCATTCCCTGAGAAGTGCTACTACAAAAACCATCTTAGGCAAGCAAGGCCCCAGGCACTCAACAGAAGCTGAGTTCTCAAAGCAGTCCAAGGATTTACTTCTTGTGGCAGTGATGACTGAAAACTTTTTGAAGACTGAAAGTCCTAGTGATTCTTCACAGTTCTTCATGATGACAACCACCCAATTTCATCTTTAGACAGACTGCAATGTATACGGGGACTTATATGGTATTTTCACTCTTTTTGCACCTTTAGACCATGACACTTTATTCTGGATCCCAAAGAAAACTGAATTGAGTATTTTAGAATATTCTGTAATGCCAGATTTGTCCTGTGCTTTTTAAAGTGTCTGTTTTATTACTGTAGCCAGGATGTTTACTCATTCTATAATTCAGAGCTTTATTATTGCAGTGAATCATGAACGATGAGTTTCCAACTTCAAAGTGAAATTTAAAAATCAAACCAGAGAAGAATAAAAGTATTGTTTTCTCCTCCTTTTATCCTCAAACTTAACAAGAACATGAGTCTTTGCAGTTTTGCAGTACTTTTATAAGAACGTTCTTTCTAATGGGTTTCAAAAGGAAAATCACTGTGACAACAGTTCTGTCTCATCTTTAGCAAAGTTCTAGTAGCACTACTAGTATTGTCCTTTCAATAGAATTTATAAAGCAACAATCTCCACTACTAATGGTCAGAAATGAAGCCGATATTGTGATAGATCATTTAAAAGTCCTGCTAATTTACAAATAAGTTTTATTTGAAAAAAAAACAACAACCAACAAATCAGAGTACCAAGCAGTTCTCACAGCCACGACTTGACATACGTGCTTTGGATCCCAGCTGGATTCCTGCACATGAAAGGAAATGTATGTGACACAGTTGTGAGTTACAAACGGGGAGTATCTGAAGTTCTTCCCAAAATGGGAAAGTTGCTGAGCTGGATGCATCTTGACTTTATCTGAAATTAAGGATGATGTAAATACCAAACAAGAGAAGAGATCATGTCAATGATACTAGACTGATGGAATTAAGTCAACAGTGGAAAAAACACACTGCTACCCCCAGAAATACTAGCAATGCAGCACTAGGATGAACAAAACACCAGAGAACATACAAACGGGGGACACTCATGACTCAGAAGTGAGTTGGGCTTAAGGGAATCATACATATTTTCCTTCAGCTTTTGTTTCTGTCATCTGGCTGTGAACCTAAAAGATCTTCTGATCATCTCTGTGGCACTGGGTGGCCAGAAGTCAGCCTCCAGACTAATCCTTATTTTACTACTGCAGAGGAGATTTGGACAAAACAGTCATATTCGAAATCACAGTGGACAGATTTATTAAGGAAATATTATTCTTTCTTGACAGACTTCCAAAAGTGATTTATTTACATTACATATCCTCTGCTGAACTTGACTTTCTCTGACATCTGTTTTGTCTTTCTAAGAACCCAGTGCTGAGCTTCAGAGCTATCACAAGGAAGGCGCACAGACAGAATACTTGAAGTACTTTACAGTACTTGAAATAAAGGCTCCTGAGATATTCTTGAAGTTTGATGGCTATTAAAGAATGGGCCTTTCACATTTGGTTTGTTTCCTATCTTCCTTCAATGACATTTCATAAACTAGTCTTTTCGAATGACTGCAGAAGGTGTTTAAAGGCAAGATGTGATTTTCTCAATTTGCAAATACATTTGAAAATACATTTGAAAAGACATTTCCTGACAGGAAAAAATGAAGCCCAAACATTCAAGTTGACTAAAGACCAACCTAGGTCTCTTGAATTACTGTGGTCTTTAGCATGCCTAAGAAGACTTCACTTCTGATAAAAGCATAGAATTTTAACAATACTATGCCAAGGAGGGGTTCATTTCTCTGAGTGCCATTCATGCAGAAGGAATAATTTTCATTCTTTATTAAGATTAACAAAAGATTAATAGGCATTATCAATAACAGAAGGTCTAATAAACCTTTAAAACAATCAAAGAAATATAGGTCAGTCAGGAAATAGTCTTACATCCCGTTTATAGTAACACAACTCCTTCTTCTCTAGGAGCTCTCCAATATGCAGTTAAAGTCAGGAAGTTATGAACATTTTACACATAATACATTAAGAGTTTTGCAACTGCCCTCATTCAAGTTATCCTTAAACAATTACACATAATCCCCCCAAAATTACTGCTTTTTGCAGGGGAGAAACAGGAGCAGCAGAGAGGTTTGCTTTGTGAGCCCCAACTGAGTTCAGATAGTCCGAAGGAAGAACACTTGCTAAATCCAAAATTATTACTCAGAAAATCCTGTAATTGACAACTTGCTTCAATGTGTGAGACACATATTAAAAACACACTAAGTGCCAGTCAGTTAGAAAGCTCCATCTGCTATCAGTTTTCTAAATGCAGGTGGTTAGTCACTGATATTCGTGCTATTCATTGACACTAGGAATTACAATGAGATACACCTTGCCAGCTTTAGACACCCCGTAATTTTGGAAACTCTGAAGGCAAGTACTGAAGAACCCATCTCCTACAGCAACCATCTGTCACCTCACTTCTTGCCCAACTTTCCTTGCTCTCTTGAGTTTTCTCTCAGTATCCCCTGCTACTCTGTAAATGTCAACAAACACACCATTAAAGCCAGAAGTTGTTCTGCTGATTTTGCTCCAGTGCCTCAGTAAGAGCAGATTGATCTTACAGTAACTCACATACCATTTGTGTGCATTTAGCCAGATTTTCCTGACTACAGTCTCAGAACTGTGATGATTCCATCTACACCCCCTGCAAAGTGAGAGAGTTTGCTACTCAGACAGGTCTAAACAGTAATGTTATAATCACACCATCTCCTCTTCAACAACTGCAGGCTGTAATTATATAAAGTGACCAAAACTACATTTTTGGCACACTGAGGAACATGAGATTAAGTGATTAATTCACTTCCTCTATAGGTGAGCAGAAAACCATGATGAGTTCAAGAGGGTTAGACTTGCCTTTAAAACAATGAATACAAAAAACTGTGAGGATAATTCATGTCAGACCCTCCCTGAGTGATGATATGAAGTTTTACTTCAGGAAATTAGTCTGTGCCAGTGAAAAACTCCTCTCTAGTGTTGGTTGTACTGCTGTAGTGCTGGTTGTACTACTGTATGAATGAACATCAGCAGGTAAAATGGAGTAACACAGGTCTAAGAGACAATAACAAAATCCAGTTTAGTTTTGGGTAGAAAGTTACTCATTAATTTCCTACTACAATTAATGTTGGCAGCCTTGTTTCACATCCCATGTGGTTTACCAGTTTTTCTCAGAATATTTAAATTTTTCTAAGAAATTGCCTCAGAACACATCTTTAAGGAAGTTTTATAGAGGTTACCATGTTACTGCACAATCACAGGTCTTTTGCGCTAGTCTTGGCAGCCCCAAATACAGTGAACCACAAAGAAGAACATTATGACTTCTTTTTCAGCAGGAAGATATTGACAGCAGTATTTTCCAAATTTTCGAGGTGTAGAATTCTAGCAGTCATCAATAAGCATATGTTTGTTCTTAACGGACCATTTCTGAAGGATCTTTGAATTTTCCTGCATTTTTGAAATCCAGATTTTCAGCATTATACTAAGAGTGGATCTTCCCATGGTACAAATTGTTAGATCCTAATGCCTATGGACAAATATCAACTGCAAATTTTTTTACTGTTCACAGAAGTCCGAGACACTTGCAACAGTAATATAAAGAAATTGTTTATGAGATTTTGCTATTTGTGACTTTTTTTTTAACCAACGTGATATGCTGTCTTATAGGTCTTCTAAATTTGAAATGTTATGGATAGCATTTTTCTTAAGTTTTTCAACTATGTCTACGGGTATATTGATATAGTTTAAGAAAACAGAGACTAAATGATAAGACTAGAATCAGAAAACATCAGGCCAAAAAGTAGATGGAAAAACCTGTTTTAAAGCAAATAATGTGCAATGTTGATATGTGAAAGAAAATGAAAGGAAAACTAACCAGCTTTGGTTCATTTTCAGCAATGTACTTAAAAAAAAAAAAACTGTTGAAATAAAAGCTGAACTGTATGTTTGATCAGATGCCAATTGTAAAGTAGTATCTGAAGAGGGAAAAACTAACATTTGTGACTAGCAAATGACTAACTTATATCCCAAAATCGACTACATTTCTTGAATGCCATTCAAATTGGGATCAGAAAGTCTTTGTAATTATTCCCATATTTTTGCTGTACAGATAGCTGCTTCTGTTATAGCAACAAGAGTGACCTTGTGAAATGTAACCCTTTTACTTAGGTACATTCCTGATTATAGAGCAAATCATACTGTCCCAGTTTATTTAAACAGTTACTAAGTCTTGATGGTCCTGCAGAGCCAGTGCAAGTTTGGAAAGGTGAGATGAATTATACGTTACGGCACATGTTTCAATAGAATTTGTCAAGAGACAGTTGCAGAATACTTACCTTGAGACTTATACTGCTGAACTCCTCACACAACTTTTAAATATTCCTGTATTTTCAGTTACTGTAGATGTTCTTATGCTGAGCTAAAAGCAGCCCACAAAAAGGAGGTGAAAAAAGACAGAAGAAAAAAGAGGAAGAAAAAGTGTGCAGAAAGAAGACAAGAACCCAAGTTATGAACTATTAACCTTATGACACCTACACCTGGGAGTGGCTTTTTAAATGCATGTTAAAGAAAGAAGATTTAACAGAAGCTAAAAATGAACCTAGATTTTGTGATTCTTTCTATTTCAAAGAGCTGTGTGCTTTTGTCTGACCAGATGCTGGAGCTGCTCATCCCCACACAAGAAGGTTGCTTGATTGCCTGCGCAGGCAGGGAGCTGCCCTGTCCCCACACTCCGGACACTGAATACCCCAGCACAGTTCTGGAAGGGGTCACTGCCATCCTGCACCACGCAGAGCAGCAAAGCAGGGTGAGGGGACACTACCAAGCCAGCGGGGAATAGCTACTTGGTGCCAAGCTAATCTCATGGGTAGGAGTTTCAAAGACGTTTCCAAGTCTGGACAGTGAGAGACAGCCTCAAACAAATTTGACTGTGAGGGAGGAGAGGGCTCCCTCCTGCCTTACTTGGTGGAACAAACACCTGGCTGAGTGCTGCTTGAGGGATTGCAGAAGAGGCCAGAAGCCACAGCAGGAGATTGACTAAATAATTCTGCATAAGCAGGTAAGAAGCTAAGATATCAGTGACATACACCTGCCTGTGAACAAAAAGCCCACGCACAAATGTTGTCATTCAACTGAAATAAGTGACGCCAATTAGTCTGTATTACAGCCATAGGTGATACTTATCCTGGTTTTCCAAAAAGTCAGAGGAGACTGCACAAACTGGCATCTGCCTTAGGAACCAGCCTAGGCTCATTCACAAGCTCTGAGTAACAGACAAAAACTCCCTAATTTTAAACAAACACTGTTTCTTTCAGAATGTTTGATCTTTGCTATTCTGGGTAGCTACAAAGTTATTTTTAATGAAAACATATAAAAAGAAAGAGCAAAATATTTCTGTGAAAAGTTGACATTCAAAAAACTCAACAGAAAGGCAAAAGTTACGGCAAAATATGAGATCTGAAAAAGCTCAAGACAGAGGAAAAGGATTAGATGGCAAAAGTAAACATACAGTCTGTTTAACATGTTGCAACATTTCAGACCTACTTGCACTTACTGGCAAGTCTAAGAAGTGAAGCCATCAATAAAAGCCCATAATGTTTGCTCTCCGTCATTGATTTTGAGGCCAGAATGATCCTGAACAGTCAGACAGGTTTACATCAACCATTACAGGTGAACTTTGCAAACTGTGAAAAACATGGATTTGTTTTCTAAAACACTGCAGTAAAGGCTCTACCAAAAGAACAACACTATTTCCATTAAAAAGCCCTTCCTTGGCAGATGTTCATTAGTGTTTAATGCTGGTCACAGCTGGATTAAACTCAGGAAAGCTGAGCTCAGCACTTCAAGCTTGGATGCTTATTTGCATCTCTACAGACAAATTCTTCTTCAGAATTTGCAATCCAGCTGGGTATAGCCAGGCAAGTGTTACAGGTTTTGTCTCATGGCCTTCAAAGCTGAGCTGGAAGTCTCTGAGAAGGGGCTCCCCTGTGACTTTCATCACCTTCCTTTTACAGCTGGGCTAAAAGTAATGTTAAAACAGGGAATGCAGTTAGGCTTTGGAAAAAATAATTATGCCTAGAGAGGCTATCTTGATTGCTTCCACCTACTCTGCACTGCATCACATAAAAAGATAAGTCCCCAGAGGGAATATGCAAACTGCAGAAGGGACATTCAAAGCTCAAGTCAGCATCAAAATCTGCAAAGTTCTGAGTTTATGGCGAACTTCTGGGTTTCTGTCACCTTGTTTATTTCAGTGACCAAGATAACATTATACTGAATGACATCAGCCATAACATTCTGATGGTAACCCCAGAAATGAAGTGCAAATAATTTCTGCTATGTCTGCACAAGATACAGTATTAGGATAGTATATAGTATAATATGATTAGCTTCTGCATGTAGGCCTAGCACAGACAGAGTCAAACCCAAGATAATAAAAATACATCTCCTACTACTACTACGACTATGACTACAACTACGACTATGATTATGACTACTACTAATACCTATTTTAATTTCAAAATAGGAAAAAATGTTGGTAGTTTAGGAAACTTGAAGATCATTCTTTCTCCAGATGCTCTCAGCTGTTGCTTTTGAAAAGGTAAGAAAAAACACGGATCACATCAGACAGTGTCCAAGCAATGACAGAGATCTCTTTACCAAATTAATTTTTCACAAAGCAACAGGAAGCTGAAATACCTAACAGCTTAGTTTTAAAAAATAAGAAGATGTCCAAGCAGTTGTATCCAGTAATGGTCCCCTAAGTTTTAATAGTAGGCTTATCCTTTTTCCCTGAGATAGAAATGTAGTACAATAAACAAGAGGGACTGACATGGAGACAGAGGCCTCACTGGTGACACAGAAAATTCCATCTGTATTTTACAATGTGTCTCTCTGTTCCCTTTTTCACCAGCCAGCCAAGAGACTCAACTGCTTCAGCACTCAGAAAAGAGATGTGCAGACATGATCTTCGTACACTTTGTCCTGGTAAAAGTGTCCAGCTGTTACAGCAGAAAAAAAAATGGCAACTGTTCTGAGAAGAGAGGACAACTGAAATATGAAAGATTATATTCCCCACAACAGCACCATGTTCCCTCTGCTGCACCACATGTGGTCAGGATCAGCTCCACAAGGGATTTCGGAGTACATACTGCTGCTCTTTGGCAATGAAAACATAAAATTAACAGTGCAGTTACAACCCACAGCTCAAAAGCCCTTCTTCACACTTACAGGATGTACAGCAATGTGTGTTGATAACAACCATTTGACACAGTTTTACCATTATGTCAGACTCTCAGGAACTCCATTTACATTGACTTTGATCAGTGTGACAGCACCTGAAGATAGCTGGGACTTTGCATGCACACATCACACCTCCCTTCTCCCCCCAGGCCCGTCCTCCCTGTCCCTCCCATCCTTTTTCCTTTCCCTGATGTTTAATGTGGTTCTTCCTAAGATAGGAATATCAGGTGGGTATTGCAGGAGGAACTGTCTGTATGATTGCACAATTAATGCATTCCAGAGATGGGGGAGCTGAGATGTTTGCATTTACTTTGGAGCACATCAGCCAGTAAAACGGTATGAAATGTTGCTGGACACTGGGACAACCGCACAAACTGCCCTCTCAAGGTTGCAGGCAGCTTCTGGGTGGATGCCTCTTCCCTGCTAGGGATGCCTGCAGGGTCCATCCAGCCTGAAGGTGGACCACTCACTTTTGGATATATGAGTAAAAGTGAGTAAGATTCAACCAAATATGGAGAAAAAAATCCTAAAGCATCTCCATAGGTGCTTTGTTACTTTGTGGTTGTGAATTCTGTAAGGCTGAACACTCTAAACCTGTATATTTCTAGCTGAACCTGCTTATATTATAACTCTTTAGATACTATAATTCATTGCAATAGATGATAAAGTTGTTATTTAGATACTGCACTGGCAATATTTAGATACTCTATTAGCTATAAATTCAATCATAAATATCCCCACAAACCCTGTGTCTTACTTCTCATGTCTAGCCAAGAACCCTTCTCTCTACAACTCTGCTACACTCAGTTTAGTCCCTTTGTTGCCCATGAAGTATTCAATGCTATCAGGGATTTCCTTAAACATCTTAAGATACATATAAGAAACCTAAACAATAAATCAAATCACATCCTAAACCAATGTATTTACCTTAAGCAGGAGACACAGGATTTTCAATAGGCACAGGTTGGATAATCTCTCCGTGGGTTTCCTGCTATTATCAAAGCAAGGTAGTACAGGGAATCTTTCCATGCTGCAATCAGTTGTGCCTGATCTCTACAAACAAGCCTGGCATCCTTTCTTTAACATCTGTAGCACAGTGATGTTGAAACGGCCCCCCCGAACACTCTGCAGGGTGCTGTGGACACATGCCACTACTGTTGCCCCAAAGCCTTCCTTGTTCTGTGTGGGCTCTACCACTTTTCCTCTCCCTGGGCGTCTTGGCATGCTTTCTGGGGGCAAAGACATGTAATCTTGCCTTCTGACTTCAAAGAGCTTAATTTATGCCCTGAAGAAAGGAGCTGAGGTGCTTTGATCTGCCATATGAAGATATTGATCTGGCACCTGGAGATACTGATCTCTCCTCCCCGACTGCAGTCCCTTGCCAGCTCCTCCGGCAGGCACAGCTGGCTGTGCTATAGGAAGAAGGAGGCTCCAAGGCTACCAGCTCTCTCCTGGCCCAACAGCCTGTGTGTCCAGGTGGTAATGGACCAGGGAAGGGAAGCAGCTGACTGCTGCCACTGGAGGTGGTGGTGGGATGGGTTGGGGGCATGGTGGGGAAAGGAGTATTTTGCAGTCAAATCAGTTTGTCAAGCCAGCCTTCCATGTAACTGCAAAAAAAGCTTTTGCCAGGCATGTGGGAGGCAGCCATGATTTGGCAACAAGCAACCAGGCACAGATGAGCCCAATTCTTTGGGAAATTCATCTTTCACCGGCAGTGAAAGCACTTATTTTGGGGAATAGAGAAAACAAGAAACCACCCTTGCTCCTCATGAGGTACCTAAGGCTGAGTGCCAGCTATTCTGCACAGCTTAAAAATGATTCAGGGATACATTGGGTGGAGTAAGAGGCACAAGCAGAAGTACATTCGGTCCCTCGTCTTGGCCTGTGGTGTGGCTCCAGCGGCAGGAATGAGCATGAAAGACAAAAGAAATCAGCTTGTACTGTTTCCACTTGCCACATATGAACTTAATGAGAACAATTTATACTGATTAAATGAACCTGAAATTTGGAAGAACATTTCTATGTTGACTGTATAACCAGCTCCAGCAACTTAGGCTCCAACAAATCTGAGATATGTGTATATTAAAGACGAATAAGCAAGCCAGTTTAGGAAACAACAACAGCACGAAGTTTTATACAAGTTTACTAACCAGCTTTGCTTTGCTTGAAATTCGAAAAACTGAAGGTAGTTTTCAGATTTTAGAGAAAAATCTCTTTCAGTTTTTCTTAATCTTTAACCATGTTTTTTAGTTCTACCAGGAAGAATAAAAGGAAATGTCAAATTATCAGTAAAAATACAATTTTCAAGGTGTAAATTATTCCAAGAAAATCTGAAACCAAAGAACATGGGAAATACTAATGTATACCATGTAAAATTTCCAGGTTAATTTCTGGATGATTAAGCTTGAGGAAAGAATCCAAATTAAATCACAACATTTCAATGAAGAAAAAAAGGAAAGCTATGGTATTCAAGAGACTGCAGTGATAACTGCAAAATGAAACTCAAAAGCTTTAGTAGTTTTTGTGACCTTATCTTAGCATAAGAGAGAAAAATTGTTGGAAGAAGATGGGAAGAGTAGTGAGAGTAGATTCAGGGTCCACATGACAAAACAGAGATATAAGATAACACAAACATGTTAACATAAAACATGTATCAGTAGCAGAGCTAACAACGCCATCTGCTAAGTCTTCCTTACACATCCCACTATGAAATCCAGTACTCAAATGTTTTAATCTTTGCTCTTATTTATTCATTTGAGGTGACAATCTCAGTATCAGGTGCCTGCTTTTTATGGAAATCTCCACCTGAAATGGTTTGGTGATTCCTAAGTGGTTTGCTGATGCTAAGTACTCTGGGTATTCTTCATTTTGAAAATAGCTTTTGAATTAGGGACACCACATAATTTTGTGGAAATTTGCTTCAGTTCCACTATGCACCACAGGCTTCAAACTGTGCCTAAATTTGCACTGGTTCCTGGCGCAGGGCACAATTTTATTATGTGAGGTGCAGATAGACTTTTCTTAAAGTGACTGCTTATATAATGCTATTATAGGTCAGTGTAGGTCTCAGTCTTTTGGCAAGATGTTTGTGCTGTTATTTGAGCTGGGAAACCAAACATAGGAATGATCCCTTTTGAACCCTAAGGGCATGGAACATGGTGGCACATGTTAGAAATTCCTATGACAGTGGCAAAATGCTGACAGATTAATCTACACCTGGCCCCCAAACATACCTATGTATGTCTCACTGAACCATAAATCAAATATGTTTTTACAAGTTTTCTTCTTTTAGAAATCACTCAGCAGATATTTTGAGCTCAAATCAGGATCCTTTTTCCCATAAAAGTGCCAAACCCTTTTCAAACCATGCTAAGTGAGGAGCAGATTAAAGTATCAGTTGCTTAAGCATCTAGTGGAGCAACATTACAAAGGAGTACCTCTAGTGCTGCCTTGTATAAGGTAAATCAAAGAACCATCACCCATTATCACTGCAGAAAGCCTGTAAACTTCTTCCAAACAGCTGCTATTACATTTGACAGCAGCTGATTTGCATGATGGGGCTCTCTGTGCTCACCCAGCTGCAGTGTGCAAGTCCTACCACAGAGTTAACTTCTGAGGATGAAACAAGTGTGGAGCAGAGGGCAGAAGTTTGTGTACCCATTCATGAGCACACAGGTACATCTCTTTCCCCTACTTCATAGGAGTTGGAAAGGAAAATCAACATCCTATCCTAAACTGTTTCCAGACAAGCCTGTCAAAAAAGCTAAAGAATAGATTTTTAAAAATAAATATGCTAGGACTTCCCCGTCTGGAAAAGAGATAGTTAAGGAGTGAAATTTACAAAACTAGAAAGAAGAGATGACCTGCGACTGATTAGTCACTGTCTATTTAAATTGAAAAAACAAAAACAAAAAATGAAAAAAAAACAAAACAAAAACCAACCAACCAACCACAGCCCCAAAACAAACAAATGAAAAAACCCCAACACCCGCCCCCTCAGAAAAAAAAAAGAAACAACCCAAAAACCACAAACCAAAAAGAAAGCTAATGCAACTAGAAAGTAGCAGATTCAAAGGAACAAAAGGACACATTTCTCCACTCAACTTGTAGTTGAGCTGTGAAGATCCTTACTACATGGCGTTTAGGATCCTAAAATTTTCTACACCTGCATGTTCAAGAGGGCAATCATCAACTTTACGAGGAAAAGTATTCAAAGGTAATAAATATCAAGGTACCACCTCTGGCTCCAAACCCCACAAGACACACAACACCAGAGGAAGGCACATTATTCAGTGATTGCTCCACTCTTCTGTACTTCACTGTGCATTTGGCAAGCAACCACTGGAGATACAGGAGATAGGATACAAAGCTAAAGGAATTTTAGGTTTTCACTTGCACAGCTACTACTGTTTCACAATGCTTTTGAAAAGACGAGCCTGCAAGGAAGACAGACATGAGTAGCAACATGTGGTAGTACAAAATATGCTTTCTCCTACAAAGTAAGTTACAATTTATTTAATTAGTCAACCTAGTTTTGTTATCCCTTGTCACTACATCACAAACTTAGTAACACTTGCTATGTAATACAAACATGATATGAGCTCTTTCTTCTACTTTTAGTAAAGAAATACTGGGCGAGCTCATGTCAGTTTACAGCTCTGTGCCAACAATTCCTATTTTACTGCCAGTAGAAAACCCAAGTTATGTACCATGTATAAACAGAGAGCTCAAAAGGAGGTGTATGGCAGAAGTAGCATGAAATTCACAGTTTTGAAAGGCGTAAAGCCCTCTACTCTTCTCTTGAACTTTACCCTGTCTTCTGTCTGTAAATGGCACCTCTCAGGCTCACTTACAAATTACTATGTAAGCACCAGTGTGGGCGTGCAGCCAAGCATCGGGAAGCCTAAACTGCATTCCCTGTTTAGTCCACTGGCAAAGTAGTTTCTTTAGTATCTTTTATAAAAATAGGCAATTTGTTGTAAGGAAGGACATACCAAACCGAAAGGAAAGGCAGCTTAATGAAGTCCCTTAACATGTAGTCATTTAGGACCAATAAGACTGGTAGGTATCCCCTTGTGAAAAAAACCCCTCCTAATAATTTCTCCATTACCAGAACAAATACTGCATTCATGGTGGTTTTTTGACTGCTCTAAACGCACCATTTCCAATAGCCAGCAGCAATTGGAAGTTCCTCAGCCAAACTTTTGAATTCCAGGCAGAGCTGTGACAAGCAGGAGTCATTTGAAGAACTAAAGGAACAGAGTATTTCCTGAGCTTTTGCCATATGCTTATTCTGCTGCTGAGATTGTACCAGAGATAGACGGAAAAAGACTTATTTATTGCAGGTTATGATCAGCCTCCCTCCACACACCACTACCCCCCATGGCAATCTTGCAGAGCAGTTCATGCAGCATTTACTCTCTCTGTGACTTCTGAACTACTCATGAAGATAAGGCAGAGGATGCACAGGTTTGGGATCCAGTCACAGATGATAGACCACGATCAGTTTGAGAGATGAATAGGAGGGATGAAGAAAAGGGAAGGGACTATCACGGCTTGTAAACCTGCAAACTCTCAGAAGAGCCAAAAATACCTCTCATTTTCAATCCCTCAAGAATCACGTGTGGCATAATTTCTGAATGCTGCGTTATTGTGCGGTAGGGCCCAGGACACAGTAGGAAGAAAATGTGCCTTGTGGAATAATGTAATGCAAGTGTACAGTTTCAGAGAAAACTGAGCACACTTGATGCCAGACACTTAGGAAGGTGAGAGTCAAAAGAAAGGCAACGCTAGGAGTTTTTAAGTCCGGTTTGTAAAAAGACAAGAGCCTAACATTCTTGTGATGGGAAGATCAGAGAAAACACTCCCTTTCATGCTGTTTCAAAGCACTGAGTGTCTCAGATTTCGTCACTTAACCTAGTGACAGAAATCTTTCTGCACTTCTCATTTTCTCCTTTTCTCATCCCCTTCTTCCCTCCCTAAGGTCTTTGCTTCCACTGATGCATTCCTTGCATTTTTCCTCAAGGTGATTTCACAGAATCACAGAATGAGTCAGGTTGGAAGAGCCCTCTGTGAGTCATTGGGTCCAACCTCTCTGCTCAAGCAGGGCCATCCCAGAGGATAGTATCCAGACAGTTCTTGAGTTCCCATTATAGGAGACTCCACAGCCTCTCTGGGCAACCTGTTCCAGTTCTCAGTCACTGCATAGTAAAGAAGTTCTTCCTCAGGTTCAGGTGGAACTTCCCGTGCATCCGTTTCTGCCCGTTGTCTCTTGTCCTACTGCTCAGCACCATCGAGCACAGCCTCATCCATGATCTTGACATCTTTTTCCCTCTATCTCTATTTTCTTTTATTTTCTCTTTGATGCCCCACACTGCTTGACTTCAAGTCAACATTGCCTCTGATGGGTGCACGAGGGACTGTGTGACACATCATTTCTGAACGGCAGCAGACTGCTTGCTGAGGGACAGACCCTGGTGCAGTCCCAGGACACAGTTCTGTTTTCTATTTAGGACCAAGAGTTCCCAGCAAACCTCCTGAAATGGGATGGTGGAAATGAGCTAATTTAGCTGAAACCAGGGAGAGAAAAAAAAGTCATCCCAAAAGATTCACGAAAGGATCTATCTTGGTATCTTCAATTAGGGTGTATCCAACAGTTGTCCTGCCTGCTCCACAGAGAATACTGAGTTTTTGCTATAGAGACAACATAGCTCACTACTAAAATTCAGAAAATACACTTTGACAAGCATTGAGGAAGAACGTATGAAGAACTAGGAATAATTAAAATTAGGAATAACATATTAGAAGGAAATTCTTCACCATGAGGGTAGTGAGGCACCAGAACAGGTTGCCCAGAGAAGCTGTGGATGCCCCATTCATGGAGGTGGTCAAGGCCAGGTTGGATGGAACTCTGAGAAACCTGGTCTACTGAAAGATGTCCCTGCCCATGGCAGGGGGGCTGGAACTAGACGGTCTTTAATGTCCCTTCCAACCCAAGCCATTCTATGATTATATGATTAATGTAAATTCTGTTTTGCCATCTTAAGTCTAGAAGGGTCCGTGAGAACTACAGCTCTTCTGTGTGACTGTGAAATCTTACCTAAGCATGTTTAAAGATTGCAACAATAAACACATCAGATGCAACTCACAAGTATTACAAATGAAAAGGTATCAAGTCCTTAAAACACCGCAAAGCTTTCTCCAAACTGTTGCCACAGAACCCTTGCCATCCATTCTAATATCCTTGCATAATGTGGGTGTTCCAGCATTTAGCCATTTGTTACAGAACTCACAAATGGATTTACTTTTTGTCACAGGCACTCTGGTGAGAAACCTCTTGCTGACACAACGGCAATTTCTTCTATGAAAACTGTCTTTCAAGTTCACATCAAAGATACACTGTCTAGCCATTAACATTTCAACAGCTTTTTAGAAAGCTGGGTTGTAAATTCGGCATGTCAAGATCGTAGTGACTCCTTGGCAGTTTAAGTCCTATCACTAAAAAGGACACAAATTAACTATGAAATGAACACAGGGTGGGGCTGGCTCTGCCATGCTTACTCATGCAGAACAGGGTGTACCTAGACAATTCCCCCAAGAGACCCTCCTACAAAATGTACTACAGGCCTGTTCAGACTAAATTGAAAAGAGAATGGTAATAAAATGTTCCTTCTTTAACTACTTAAAAAGCTACTATGTTGCTTCTAAGGAGCAACACTGGTGCACCCCTGGTGCAGCGCCTAGGTTAATCTTCATGGGATTTATTTTCTGCAGCTCTAGTGCACAGTGAAAAAAAATACTTATGCACATAGGAAGAAAACATGTAATAAATATGAGCCAACCGTCTTGAATTCCAACTACAACAACACTGCCAGGATGGGAAATGCCTAATTTCTGGCACTCCATATGTTCTTTGCTTTGACATGCGCTTTGCCAGTGAGATTTACATCCCTTCGGCATGAAGCAGCAGACTGATGAGACAGAAATACAGTTCCAATTCAGGCTCTGGAAGAAAGCAGGCTGTAGGGATTATGCAGAGAGTTTCTGTGCATTTCTTTGCCAGTGTGATCTCTTAAACCTCTCAGTATCACAAACCTGTCATTTGCTTCTTGCCCTCATCACAGAATCCACTCTTCAAGTTGTTGTGCTCAGCCCCCCTTTTCCATTCAGACCATCTTTATTTTTTCTTTGTGTGTCACCACAGTTCTTCAACACACAGCAAGCTGCTGTGCAGGTGCCTTCTCTTTCACCCCGTCTAAAACAGTCCAGCCTGGCTCTCTGGCTGTGTACCCAGCACTGCGTGTCTCAGCCAACACGGACCCTTCATCTGCCCTGAAGCTATGCTATGCAAGATCACCTTTAGGGAATATCTATATGATGTTAACGGCAGCAGGTAACAGGTACAAGCTGTACAGAGAGATGGGTTCAACTTATTCTGAAGGACTATCCAAACAAAATATCAATATTTCAAGAATATTCTCCTGGAATATGGAGACATCACTACAGGAAGGAGCCACAGATGCATGGACATGTTAAAGTAAAGCAGATTGGCACCTACAGGGCCACCGAAACACCTTCAGCTCACAGCCACACAGCTGCATAAATACAGCCCTTGCCTGTATCCCTTTCTCCCAGTTTAGGTTTTATCCCCACTAAATTTGAACCTATTCCCTCCTCCACACTTCTTTGGCATCAACAAAAGGGTCACTGAACGCACACAAGAGACAGGCTTCCTGCTCTCACTTCCCAGGCTTGGCCACATCCCAGCCCGCAGCAGCTGGCTCTGGCTGCTGGAGAAACTCTGCTTCATCTCTGCAGCCCGGGGACACAGCGTGCTCTGACACCCTCCATCGGGAGCACACACAGGCTCGTCAGTGGTAATTGCTGGGAGAGCCTAAGCAAACTGTGATGTCAGCGTCTTTGGAGATTTCAGTTTCTAAGTGCAAGCAAGTTTCTACTGAGCACACACATGCAGAACTGGGAGTTCTTGCAGGAGTACTGGAATCTGAGCACACTTTCATATACACAGTAAAAGAAAATTCCAGGGTAAACTACAGGCAACTGTGAATATTTCAGTAGGAAGACTGAGGCAAATTGTAACCACGTAACATGTTAGCACCACTGCCTACACTCGTTCTGCCATCAGTGAGCTTGTAAGTGCAGAAGATGACATAAAGTTGTGTTTATTTATGACGCATCTCTTTATGAGAATGACAACAATTTAGGTTAGGAGGGACTTCTTGGGGGTCATCTAGTTTAGCCTCATAGCCTAAGTAGAACCTTCTTTGAAGTTAGACCAGCATGCTGAGGGCCTTGCCCTGCCCTGCTTTAAGTATTTCAAAGGTGCAGATCCTATGTCCTCTCTGGCAAAACCTGCTTTGTCTGCAGAAGAATGCTTTTCTTATGCTCATGCAGGTCATCTTCTCTTGCAGTTCGGGAATCATTTCTCATTCCTATTTTTTGTGTATACCTTTCAGAAGAAACTGGCTTGTCCATGACAGTTCCTTTAGGTACCAGAAAACAAAGCCAGTTTCTTCCACTTCCCTTGTTTATCGTGTGCTCCCACTCTCTACCCATCCTAGTGTCCCTTTGCTAGATTGCCTTCAGCTTGTCAGCAATATTTTCAAGTATTTATAAAGCCCTCCAGATTGCTCAATCCCACGAGAACACACTGGCTTAACAACAGTAATATAAATATTATGAATACATTTTACAGATCCTTCATGATTCATAAAAGAAAATCATTGCTAGCAAAGTGGTAGAACTGGCCGGTAATTACAGCACAGTACAGGGCAGTTTCTGTAGGTGTGTTGCACAGTAACATTAAAAAATAAAGCTTATGCAAGAATATAACTATTAGGTAGAAAATGCCCCAAGGCATTTGGTAACTCTAAACCTGAAAGCATGTTGGGTGTAAGCACAGGGTTACAAATTTTGAGCCACAATTACTTTCTTTTAGAATATTCCACATATGGCAAAGCCCCATATTTCTGAGAACTGAGATGATTTGGATGTGCTTCTGAAAAATATTTCTGAAAAGAAAGCCTCATTAATCACTTTCTACACTTAAGAACTGGAAACACTTCTTGTGACTGAACACCAGTCAGTTTGTTTGAAACGGTCTGCAGAGAAGCTCTCCAAATGATCCAACTCTTGGGAAACAATAACTGATGAAAACTCCTCCAGCACAGTAAGGGCAGTTACCTTATCCTATGACACTGTTCTGTAGCTCTCATAAAACAGGGTTTTATGGATTTGTCAGGTCACAGTGAGCTCTTGTCATGAATTTTCATTGTACAGAGAAACAATGAGGAAAGCAGGAACCACGTGGCACCAGTTCTGATATTCCCAAAGGACAACAAAAATGATCTATTTCTGACAATGCCTGCCACTGCAAGCAGCAGGGCTGCCAACCCCACTCCCATATTCCTAATACCAAAACCATTGTTAATGGCTTTGGGGAAATTCAAGTCCAGGTTTCCTGGAAGCATCCTTCCTCCACAAAGTATTTCAGAAGGGGCAGTGGACAGCTGAGCTGCATCAATACTGCCTATCAAAGGCTCTGCACTTCAATGCTCACTCATGATCCTACTTCTCCAACTACATTTAAAAATACATTTAAATCTTTCACAGATAATACATTTTAAAATTACATATTTTTGATTACTCTACAAAGTCTGTTATAAAAATGCACTGAAAACACCAGTATTTATAAATTACACCCTATCTGGTGTATAAAGGACTGTAGTCATGGTGTTGAGTGAGACTGACAGAAACTTTGCAATGTAACTCCATATATTTAGAAGTATACTATTCTAAAATAATAATAAAACCACCACTACCATAAAAAACCCCAACAAAATATAAAAGAAGAAGAAGAACAACAAAAAAAGACCACCAAACCAAACCAAACCAAACCAAACCAAGCCAAACCAAGCCCCGAAAGCTTTCAAAATTAGCATTTGGAATTGTATGGCTCATCATTGGAATTGTAGAGGCTAAGTATGTTGAGATTGGAGCAAGTATATTTAACGGCCCAATAACAATTTCTATTAAATATATACTGTCAATTACTGTATTCTTAACATCATCAAGAGCAATAAAAATAACAACAGTATAGTAACAGCATTGCTAAAAGAAGGGATTGAAAGATATTTTTTGCTTAATTTCGTGTGCTGCTATGTTCTTTGTTTTTCCTGTGTGTCCTGGTACAGTCATTAATATCTTTGCACCTAGTCTGCCTCCCATACACAACAGCGTGACAGCAAGAGAGAAAGGGGAAAAGAAAATGTGGACATTAAACTGCTATAAAGCTTCTTCATTTCCGGACAGGAGGAAAAGGCTTAAATGTTTTACGCATAATTTTGAAGATCAATTATGGAGGTGTCTCTTCTAACTCCTATGCATTTTTGACAAATCTAAATAACTGATAAAGACTGCCACTGAAGGGAAGAGGGGGTCATGTGCTTGATGTGCAACGTTACCCAAAAACCTGTAACAGCTGCCCTATTTCCCTCCCTATCTTTACAAAACAACCGTTGAACTCTCCTAACAACTCCCTGCTTCAGCTTCACATACTCCTTTCCTATCTGGCACAGCACCTTCTGCTATGATTTCCAAATGTCCTCTTGACACAACGCTTGTGCACGTACTGCTGCATCTGTTACTAATTAAGGAGGGATATTTAGCCTGGTTGGAGAATGACGCTTTCTGGCAGGCAAAGGAAGCCTACAAGTTAGAAACACCTTTTCACTCTATTCCTATTAATTTTTATACACAGCAAAACAGGAAAAAAAGAGCCCGTGAACCCTCTACAGAAGGCCAGTGTATCTGTGCAGATTCAAGTTTCTTCCAAAGATGCTGGAAATTTTTTTTTTGCTTTCCTTCAAACTCCCAGTCAGATTGGCATTTTTCCACATACCTGTCCATGACAGACCTTTTCTATCAACAGTTGTAAAAACTCTGTCTAGGCTTTCACAGACTGAACAACAAAGTGATACTGCCTAATTCAGCCAAAAACTATAGTATGGCACTGTGGAACAGAAACAGCAGACAAAATTATCAACTTGTCAGGAAATGTGCAGAGCAGACAAGAAAGCCTTTATAGCCTACATTAGTTTAGTTTGCAAACATTTTAGAGCAAAAGAACAGGATATTTAGTAGTGTTACACTAAATTAAAGTACATCCTTGCCAATGTTACATGGTAAATATGGTGCTGCTAATACCGTAATGACATCCCCATATAGGACAGGTTCTTCAGAATATGGCAACTATCATATTCAGTAAGTTTGGACTTTATCTTGCAAGATTCCAATACCCACAAGTAACATAAAGATGTGGTCATTTATGTCAGCAAAGGTGTGACTAATTGAACTCAATTTTAGATACCCATGACGTATATGGCACAGTCAGCAGCCTTTACAATCAGTGGAGAGAAACAGGAGACATGTTAAATCAGATGGACATCTGCTTTATGACGGGCTGAATCATGGTTGAAGCATGCCTGTCATTCTTGTGTTACTGTCAATCCATCTCCAAAGCACCTCTAGGTACAGGTATTGAAAATTTCCCTATTTACTTTTGAAACCCAGGTGAACTGAGTCTATTGGTGACAATTTTTTACTGCAGACACTGGGCAGGACAACTGAAGGAAATGCTTTGCAGGACCCTACAGTTAAGGAAGAGCTGGTAGGGGATGTGAAGGTCTACAGTAGCTTCAGCTGTGGAGACCATGGGAGTTTTGGAACTGGTGAAGGCAGTGAAGAAGTTGCTGTAATGGAAATTCTGGTTAGACACAAAAATTTAGTTTTTTGCCCCACAGTCAGGGTGGCCAAGGACAGGAATATGTTTGCCAGACAGTTTGTGGAACATTTAAAACTTGACAAAGCCCTGAGCAACCTGATCTAATTTCAAACTCAGCCCTGCTTTCAGCAGGTGGGTGGACTAGAGACCTGACGAGTTTTCTTCTGATTTAAGTTATTCTGTGACTGAAGGATTCCGTGACTCAATAGGGGCCATACAGAACAGATGATTAACTGTTAACTAAGAAGGCTGTGGTTCTTCAGTTTAATAAAGTGATCTTCAGAAGTTCAACTTTGGATGAAAACAGTAATATCTGGAGATGTGGTGAGAACTGCTAGGGATTTTCTGAATAAAGGCTTTCTTAAACATCACTCCAGACACATTTGGAGACTCAAGATCATTTCTTCCCTGCTGCTGCAAAGAATCAAAGAATGAGTAAACTCTGACAAAAGAAAATCAAAACAATCTTACAGGTTCTGCCAGACTCTGCCCTTCTTGATGAGCCAGCATTTTGCAACTTTCATTTATACAGTATTTTCAATGCCCCTGATTTTCGCTTTCCTCATATTGTTATTCTTACGCTTCCCCTCCCTTACTTCAGCTCTTTTATGTGTTTTTAGTCCACTTCAGCCATACTCTGCTGTCTAGTTCGTTCTTGACTTGAATTGCAATCCTAAAACTTACTTTATTTATTCTCTCTCATGTGAAGACAAGAGATAAACATTCAGTTGAATACACAAAAAACCATGCATGTACACACTTGCTGCTTCTGTTTCCATCTAGTGGACAAAGGATGTTTAATTTTTCCTAACCTTCTATACATTGTTCTGTTTGTTTTATTCCAAAGACCTTTACACAATTCACCCCTGAGCTAGAAAATGGGTATTTGTAGAACAAGGTATGAAATCCTACTGAATTCTTTTCATCATAATAACATTTAGAAATAGGCCTCTCGGACATCTGGCAGCAAGATTAGGAAAATGATAGTTGCACATCTCTATAAACACACCAAGAGCATTTGCAACAGTAAATTTTACTGTTTCCCTGGAACCTCTTATTCCTCACAGAAGAAAACAAATCTGAAAATCATTGCTTTAAATGTTTGTGCTACTGTCAGCAAAAAATGCTGCCACTCATTTAGAAGGAAAAACCCTTTTTATGAGAACTGTAAGTCCTATTGACAAATGATACAGCTTATCATGTCCAGCACAAATGCTGCAAATCAACAGTTAGTGACAACAGGCAGAGATTTAGGGCTCACTATCCTGACATAGAAAAAAACCATCTCCAACTTCCATGACAATATCCCACGCAGAATCCAGTTTTATCTGCTCATAAGAGCAGGCCAAGCCATGATTTGTTTTTAGAGTGGACTATATCTGTTATTTAGAGAATCATCTCAATAAGGACCCTTAACTCTTCCTAAAGCACAAACAAGACTGTCCAGCTTGTGATAGCAGACAGGAAGGTCAAATCACACAATCAGCACGACGTGAAATTTACTCTTTCCTAACCCTTGTCAGAGTTTGTTTGCTTTTTTCTGGAGGCAAGCTAGCTCAAAGCATTAAAGCTTTTATGTTTCGTATCCCAGATTTCCAAAACATAGGAATGGGTTGTTATGCTGACTGTGGTTTGTATAGAACTCATGTACAGAGCTTCAGATACTCATCAATAAAAATTTTGCCTGCCTTTCTGTCATGTTTTTACGTTAAAAATACCTAGTTGCTACAAATTCTTTTATTCTACTAGAAAAGAAAAAGCCTAAGATACTTTTTTGCTTGAATATATTCTGTATTCAAATGCAAAAATAGCGTTTGAATAGCAGTATCAGCCTTCATTTATCCCTCCTTTTTCCAGAATGTTTCATACTCAGGTCACAGGTTTTAATTGCTCTGGTCTTCTAGTATTTTCTTTGGTTGCTGTTCCACATTGGACTCAATGAATGCTCAGTACCATGGATCTGGCTTGCTTAGTATCCTTCAGCACAGATCACCATTTTCAGTGTTTCCTTCTCTGAACCAGTTAATAATGTTGGTAATTTTCCCTCATGAAGTAAAATAAATCCAGGAAGTTCCTTTAATTTTGAGTGTTGTTGGATGCAAAGGGTTTTCAGCTCCTTCTGGAATGAAATTAGTGCCTAACAGCCGTACTCAATCATTTGAAATGTAAGCGTTCTGTCAGAAATTAATAAAATTACCTGCATAGGACTATAAACTGCAAAACAGAGCACTAGTGAAAATCTACTCCTACAAGTATTTAAATATAAATGCAACTTAAAATCAGCAAACTCTGAATTTGCTGTTCCTTCAGAATACAGCCAATGTTGTTCCTACCTTCCAACTTAATACATATCAAATGATGTAATTATCATTACAATTACTAAAAGAGTACTGCTCTTGATGAGAGTGGTCCACTGTGTGGCTAGCTTTCAATCTCACCCATCACCATTCATCTCTTCTCCTTTTCTGGTTTTCTTCTCTCTTATGTGGCACGGAACAATCTTTCAAGAAACACTCTGCTGTGAGCATCTGCAGAGAGCACACTCTCATAAACTCAGTATTACCAAACAGCACGATCCATACCATAACATTTTTTTTCTTTGCACGTTTTGCATATATTTTTCAGGTTTCAGGCAACCTTTAAATCATTCTACCAATAAAATGATTCAGAAAAGCCAAAGTATTCTCGTAAATTACATTTGGTAAGTAAGTGGAACTGTCAATACTTGATAGGAATTTTTGATCTCAGCAGACTAAAAGCTAATAAAATATAAAGAGCGTTACCAGCATTACAAACAAAATCTCTCTACTTCATACTTTCAATGAAGGGAATAGTATCTGAAGTTAAGTAAAACACAAAACTAAGAGAAACACAAAAAAAATTTTCTTCCACTCCTTCCCAAAAGACCAGATTTGACTTGCATACACAAACATCTATTGATCTTCCCTTCCACTAACTAAATGTCAGAACCAGATGTTCTCTATATTACCAAATTATAATCTATCAGTATAGCACATACTTTTAAAAAATCACTTTTATTACTAATATAACAGAAATACGCAAAAATCAGTAAAAAGGGAAACCTGCCTCTCCATTAGGATTTTAGTTGTTTCTCTGCCAAGTCAGCACATTCTCAATTATCACATCTCTGGAAAATCACTGTTTATATTGCTGTTTCCCTCAGCAGTTAAATGAAAATAATACTCATGAAACCTGTTGTCATTCTATATTAAATCTCTATTAAGCATTTTGATATTCCCAAATGTAAGGTCCTCTGTAAGAAGCATATACAGCAGTCATTTTTATCCCTAGATATGTTTCTGTTACTATGTCTGCGCTACATATGAAGACACCAAGAGCTTTCTAAGGATCATTTATCACAACACACCCTACTACTACTACTTCTACTAAAGTATTCCACTTATTTTGAATCAAGCTGTAGTACCAGTATAGTCTAGGAATTTGTTTTTAAATTACGTGGTGTCTTGCCTTGAATGGGTGACCTGGTCATCATCCTCCCACAGCAGTGGCTGGTGAGATTGCTTTAAATTAACAGGCACTGCTAACAATTACTTGAAAACGGAGAGCTCTGTTAGAAAAAAGCAGTGATCCAAGTTCCACAATGTCTTGTTTTTTTTTCCCCCACCAAATCTGCTAAGGTTTTATTGATCTATTTATCCAACATTATTGTTAGCTGTACCTCACTGCACTTAACATAAATGAGAAAACTGGAAAATAAGCCAACTACTCTTGCAAAACAGTACAAAACAAAGACTGAACATTGATTTCAATGACTGAACTTTTTCCACATAACTCAAAACTACAGAGTGAGAATTTGGATTTCATATGCAAGAGCAGGTTTGATACAATTGAGTATGTTCTGTTTTATCTTTGTGGGTAAACTGTTCAGCTGCTTATTTTTGAGGAGAAAGAAAAAAAAAACCAGCACAACCCCCCACTCTTCATCTCTAATTCTCTAATCACACAAAGTAAATACTCTAAAACCTAACAACATTAGATAGCCACGCCTGAAGTTTCTCCCTTGGGAAAGCTATTTTCAGTTCTCTTGCTACATGAGATGGGACCAGCTCGCTGCCAAAAGCATGTGTTCTTGGATGTGGCTGCAGTTCTTGAGGATGGATAAAGCCTCCTCAGCTGGAAAAACCTGGCTGCAGAAGGAACTGTGAGAAGAAACACTGAGTGCTGCCCATCCTTGTTCTGAAATGTTCTGAAATTTTTCTTCTCGTGTTTTTTTCCTGTGTTTGTTTTTGTTTTGTTGTTTTTTACTCTAACTGGAATGGTACTCATTTCATACCAAGAGCAGAAGAGGAGCCAAAGACTCCCTCAAGCTGACTACAGACTAGACAATTTCCAGTACAGTATTTTTTGTGGAAATAGCACAAATACCAGAATGGAGGAGAACACAGCAAAACAGGAGCTGCCCTTATTCTCTACTATGTTTCTATTACTCCTGCTGAATAATTGAATTTTCATCTGGGCAAAATGTTTTTAAACTCTAGCTTAAGGCTGGCAGACAAACAAAACAACCACAGAAAAGTAAGACTTTTGAGACCCTTACTCTTTCATGGTTTTCTTTTAAAAATTGGCTCTGTAGTATTTGTCTCAATCAACTATTTTCGACCATGTTCCTCCAGAAAGCTTGTGTCAGATACAATAATTAGTATAAGAGGGACTAGACTCAACCAGAGTTACTTTCACTATTTTGCACACACAGAGACAGAGTACAAAATTAGCTATGCCAGCAGGCTTCTTCTCTCCAGGGTATGGCTTGAAGGAACCTGTGTGCTGCCATCAGGTAGTGTCTGCACACAGCAACCCAGCTGGTCTCTGTCAGCACAAGTGAGAGACACCTTTGTTGTTGAGGCTCTCGGTTCTTTATTTCAGGACATCGATTATAGGAGCATCTGAGGAGTACCAGCTTGGGAAATGTGAAGCTGAAGGAAGACCTTCAAGGAATCTGCTCCAGAGCTTTGCTTATCCTTATTGGTCTTCTCTGCACTTTTCCTCTCCCACTTTTCCATGCAGCTCTGTTGCATGTCTTTGGTGTGGGGAGAAACAGAGCTGTGACAAGCAGTGAGCTGACCTTCTTGGGGACAGCCTGTCACAACAGCAAAATCCCATCTCTGAGTCATAACATTCGGAGTACATGAATTTATGTGCCACGTTAGGGCTGTATTTCGCCTACAACCATCATTCGACATTTATCTACACCGAGTATCATTTGCTAATGATTTATTACCCAGGCATTTGCCTTGTAAGGACTTTCTGCAGCTCTTTAGCTGGCCCTTTGTGGTTTAGTGGGGCATCGACAAACTTCTTGTTTTGCAAACTTCACCATTTGCCTCCTTTGCTGAGTTATTTATAAATACATAGAAAAGAACAGGTCCTGGCACAAATCTCACCTCACCTCACTGACTCCATCTCTCTATTTTCTAGCCTGCCTGTCAGTGCAAGTACTGCTCCCCCTGAACCTCTAAGGGATTAACTTTTCCTTACATAGATGTGAATGGTGTCCCTCCTACAAATGCTCACTTTACAAGTACCTACTGTTTTGTGTCTGTGCACTAATGATAATTCAAGACGAAAAAAAAGTTCCAGTCAACTGCAATGAACCTACTAGATTTCATACACTTTCCTGAACTGATGTACTCCCTCACACAGCTTTGCTGGTTAGGCGCACTGCGCCTACTGCTTTTAGGGAAGAGCTGTGTCCTGGTTTCAGCTGGGATGGAGCTAGCTTCCTTCCTAGCAGTTGTGCTGCGCTGTGTTTTGGATTCAGTATGAAAATCGCACTGGTGACACAGTGATGTTTTGGGTGTTGCTAGTAGTGCTTACCCTATGTCAAGGACATTTCAGAGAGGAATCTCTGTATCTGGCCCACGAAATGTAATTTTTGGGGCTTTGCAAGTTTTCTGAACATTTTTATTCACTCATTCTGCATGAAATGTTAAATTAAACTAGAGGTCTCAGAAAATAACAGAAAAGGGAGAGAAACTAATTCAGCAGGAAGACAGAATCCTGTCTTGAGAGACGGTTGTGATCCAACTGTCCTGGAAGCATGTATTTTAAACTTTCCATACTACTTCATCTTTGAGAATGAAAGAAGGATTTCAGTTTCAACAGCTTTCGACACACACCACTTTAAATACAACAAAAGTAATTAAAAAAAAAAAAAGAAAACATACAAATGGAAAAAAAGTCCCTTACAGTAAGAAACCTCCCACAACACTGAACTGAAATGCCCAATATATACTTCTGTCTCCTCTAAAGAGATTCATTTGCTGTATTTGGCTGTGTTTTATGAACAACGAACTATTTTAAGCTTCTAAATTGCTGTATGATTCACGCTGATGATAAAAGCCAGCAGAACACATTTGAACTTTGCACACATCCATCTCTCCTTGTTTTTAACGGTTTAGAACAGCCCTAATGTATTTACACAGGTTAGGCAGCTTAAAAGCTGGAACACAGGAAACCTTTGGGCTAAGCTCAATATGATTAAAGTTCACAGTAATGGATGAAAAGAAAAATCAGAACACACTACAACAAAAAAAATTTCTAAACAACTGATTTGCAAACACTTAAAATAGCAGAATTTTGTTGTTCAAAAAACAACTAAGTACAATTTTCTCACTTATTAAAAATACTTCTATTACAAAATTTTCTTCATTTTTCAAAAGACAGTTTGGCAAAAGGATCAAATATTACATCTGGAATATGTCCTTTTGTAGTACATCTCATGCTTTTAAAGTAACCCGTACACCTAAGAACTCATCTTCTCCACTAAGGCACTTTACAAAATGAAAGAAAAATGAAGTCAATCAGAAACTCTTGTTGTGCTCATGGTTCTACAACTACAATTATAATATGACAGACATCTGTAATTGTATTTCAAGGAATTGAAACCAGAGATTTATCTACTCGAAGATCTATAAAGATATTTTAAATGGCCCAAGTAACACACACAAAATATTATGATATGGTATCAAAAATACAGATAGCAGTTAGATAAGTTACCTTGAGGGTGGAAAAACAAAAGTCTTCTTCTTTTACAAATTCAATATTGATACTTCACTAAAAAAGGTTCTTTCCAAGATCATGAAATCTTTTGTAGCTTTAACAGGTTTCTGTCTCATTTATTCAATTCAGTTTAACTAATTCTTAAAATTCTTTCAGACCATTTTAAAATAGCAAAACTTTTATAAAATATGTTTTAAATTCACATTCTTTTTCTAAGGTCTTTTCTTCATTTGTAAATTACTCAAGACTAGGAAAAGGAGGTAATGGGCATAAGGTGACCTACATGCAGAGATGTCTAACTTGCTACTCTCACTTTCAAAATTACAGAATCAATTAGGTTGGAAAAGACCTCTGAGATTATCAAGTCCAGCCTGTGACTGAACACCACCTTGTCAACCAGACCATGGCACTGAGTGCCACATCCAGTCTTTTCTTAAAAACCTCCAGGAACGGTGACTCCACCACCTCTCTGGGCAGCTCGTTCCAATATTTAATCATCCTGTCCATGAAAAATTTCTTCCCAACATCCAACATAAACCTACCCTGGTACAGCTTAAGGCCATGTCTTCTCTTCCTGTCGCTGGTTGCATGGGAGAAGAGACTGACCCCTCCTTCCACAGCCTCCTTCCGGGCAGTTATAGAGAGTGATCAGGTCTCCCCTGAGCCTCCTTTTCTCTGGGCTAAACACTCCCAGCTCCCTCAGCTCTCCTCGCAGGACCTGTCCTCCCCAGCTGACCCTTCACCAGCTCTGCCACCCTTCTCTGGACTCACTCCAGCACCTCAATGTCCTACTGGAAGACTATATTGTCAGTATTTACATTCCTTATAGGTAAAGGATTACAGTTTGTGAGCTCTCCCAATTTAAAGCAAAATTGTCATTTAAGGAAATACAAGCATAACAACAGTGTGACAATTAGGTGTAAATCACATCTCAAAATCCCACTAAGTATCTCTAGTCACCTGTAGTACCATAATAAATCATAATCGTAATAAAATTAAATTCATCATAATAAAATAAAATTCGTCATATCTAAATTCATAGTATGTGTAGCCTCTATTTCTTCAGACTTAAAAAACCTTTCAAAAAAAAAGGAGGAAAACAGGGGAACAACATAATAAATTATACAAAGTCACAGAGGGGATCATTAAGGCTCATGTTCCTGTGACACCTGTGGCTCATCCTTTACTTAGGAAAGGACCTGCTGGTGGCTAAAGGTGCTCACACACAACACGAAAGTGCTAGACAGGAACAAGTGCTGGCTTGCTGTCTCAAATGATGCTATAATTAACATTTATATTAATCCAGTCAGTATTTGGGTATGCAGAAGAAATTGGCAGGTTAGACTGTTTCGAAGGCAGGGAGGGAGCCAAGCATTGCACTCTACTGCTGGTGTTTCTTTCATCTCACTAAACGGTGCCAAATTCACAATCCAAAGCAAATGTGTAGCTCAGCCAGTGACAACGTAGCCTTTTCCACAACATTTCATCAATATGTTTGAACGCGCTTCACACAGATCTGCTCTGAAAGGACAATGGTACAGTGAGAGAAGTCCTTGTTTCTTGACCCTAGTGATTCCATAATGCTGCTTGCTAGCAAGTAGCTTGGCTTCATTAACAGACCTAAAAAAACTTACAGAAACTAAGCAGCTTAAAAATAAGTCAAATTTAACCTATCAAAAAGTATATCTAGAGTTAATTAGAGCACCTTCTTCTCCAAGTACCTTCCACACACACTTGCTGGTTAGCAGAAACCATGTGCCAGTGATATTGCCTTGTCCCGTCCAGCAGACACCTCGGTCACCACCTGCCACCAAGGATGGCTAGGTCACTTCCAGCTTCTCCAAACTTTAGAAACTTGAGCTGGGATTCTCCAAACCAAGCACACATCTCACAGTGCAACTATTTTAGAAAACTTCACATAAGACAATACAACCTGAGTACAAGAAAAGGGGAAAATGGGTTTGTAATTCAAAACCCAATACTTTCTTCTTTGAAAAGCTCCAGCATTTGCATTTTTATATTTGTGTCATATTCTGTTCTGTGGGAGAATGGCTGCAGGGTCACACTGGCAACAATTAAAGAAAAAGTGAAAATTTCTTAGGACTGGTCGTGCCTTTCTGTCAGCTCTGAGCACACCACTGAACTGAAGGAACACCAAGGGGTACTCTGGGCATGTCAGCACTGGAGCAGCCCCATAAGACACGGTATTCCAGGTGTGGTTGAGGCTTCCAGAATCTATAACATGAAACCTTTCATAATTCAACTTGACCATGCTACACCAGGGAATAAACATACACACACACTAATGTGCATATGCTGACACACAGATGGAACAGTATGTCTGAACACAAGCTCCATTCAGATGTAAAAGTGTGGGTGGCTATTTCGGAGTTTCCCATGGCAACAATTAGTTATGGGCCCACATTAGCACAAGTCCTTGCCTGCTGGAAGAAAAGCATAGTTTCTGCAAGTATGCAGATTTGCACAGAAAACAAATATGCACTAGAGGACAGTTCAGTGCTTTCTCTGCTTGCAGGTGGTGTCCCTTACCTCCTGACAAGCACAGAGCCACCTTTCCCTGTCTTGGCGGAGGAGGCAAGTGTCAGCTTCATGAGCACTGGAAGAGGAGATACAATTTTCTATCATTTTGTTCTGCACAACAAATGCAATGCTGTTGACAGAGGACATTGCACAACCTCAGCAATTTCACTCACCATAATATCTGATAAACTCAAACCGATTAAGAAGTTTATCCTTAAGGTGCCTTCTCACTTTTCAGCTAGGGAGCCAGGGCACAGATATTAATCAATTTTTCAAGGACATGGAGGAATTTCTATGGCATAGCCAGATGCTGAAAGCTTGTTTCAAACCAGTGCCATTATTACAGAACTATTACTCTTCTTGGAGCCACAAGGATTTTGCCTTCTTTAGGACAAGTAAACAGCTTTGGAAGCTCACCCATTCCTGCCAACATGCCTCAGCCTTACTGGGAGAGCTCAGATTATTGCCACCTCTTTGGCTTTCTGCTGAGACCAGTGACAGGTATGTCTGTCAGTGACAATTCACACAAATGTTTCCCTCCAGGAAACAAAAAAAAAGTGAAAATGGTAATTTCACACCAATCATGTGAGAAACACCCACATGAATAATAAAAAAATCCCTAACTAATCCCCCATCTTACTCACACCTTAGCACTGAAATAAACATTTGAGAACTCAGGACAGCCTGAACCTCCTAAGGACATATCTACCCTGTAGCCGTCTCAAATATGGAACAACTTTTATTCCTTATTTAATACCTAAGACGTGCCTTGATTAAAAGCAAGGAAGTTTCGTTTTCATGCATTTTTGTAAAAAATCATGTCTTTCTAATATGCTGCATTTAAATGCTGAGCTGCATTAACAACCAGGAAATGCTGTGAGACTTCCCCACACACGCAAGTCATGGCAGCTTTATCTCCAGTAACAATATGATGAATTCAGAGCTTTTCTAAAAGTAATTTGTTAGATGACTACAGCAGCTTTTCATAAACTACAATTGAATGCATGATGGGATTCCCATAGCAATTAGAACAACATACAGAGGCCTCTTCTCTTTAGATCAAGGAGTCCTACCACTGTAAGCCATATACTACTTTTATCAGTCCTCACTTATGTTCTTAAACAGGGTTAAGAGTCACATACTAAGGTTAATACTCTGTTTCCTTTAGGGACTGCTATAACCTCGGGAAAAACAATGCTGTTTCTAGAAAACCAGTGCTTATACATAGGTATCTTGGGATTACTGGAACTGTTAATTGTATTTCACACATCTTTGCAAGTTGCTGAGATGTGAAACCCATGAAGTGAAAAGCACTGACATGGTCATAACTCATGTTTCTTGAGAAATTTCCAGGGGATATAATGAAATTTAACAGCAAGGCTTTAACTGTTGACACTTCTCTAAAACAGAAGAAAACAGAGCCCCATTCTCTCAAGAAAAAATGGCCTTTTTGGCTTAAAAAATTGGAATAAAAATATGTTGAATTCCAGTGGTAACAAGCTCTTGTAACTGAAAAACAGAATTTAACAATAATTTACAATCAAGTCTTCTGTTATAATGCTGGACAACACACACCAAAGGCTAACTCTGATAGATGTAATCCTTTCAGTCCTTCCTGTAACTAAAACTGCTACTTCAGACTATTAGCTAGAAAAACTGGTGTAGTAGAATACCAGCACTGCTGTACTGAGGGGATAAGATAAGATGTCAGATTGGGAACTCTGCAAGGAGAAAATAGTTCTTTTGAGATGGTCAGGACTCCTGGAAAGAAACCCTCACCTCCTACACAACACCAACTGGAAGCTGTCACTCACTTATCTCAACAAAACATTCACAAGCTTGTACCACATGCAAACGTGCCAGATTCTGTAACGCATGTTCCTCCTGGTAAAAAACAAATATTTCTTTACTCAGGGAGGAAAATAAGGACAGACCAGAGAAAAATTTATGTTAAACTATGAACAGTGTTCACAGCCTTGGAAAAGTACATAATCTCAGCTGCGTGTTTCGGGCCACCACACGAAATTGACAGCTTTGTCTCTGTTACTTCTCTTAACATGAAGTCTCTGTCAGGAGGGTTCTTGCAATATTATTACAAGTATTTCTGTAGACAAGGATTTAACTCTACTTAACTGGCTTGGCCAAGAATGGGAGGTTAAACAGAGTCAGATGTGACAGCTGGATAGCCTGAAGAGCTCCCAGTGCATCCTTTCAAGAGCAAAGTCTTGCCTTCTACGTCTGTAAAGTATGGCATGATCCAGCCAGGACTTTAATTGAGTTCTGAAGGTCCCTAGGTGTGTTGAAAAGCATGTGACAAGAGTACAAAGAGATACCTTGGGTTTTTCTGATAAACTTTTACAGCTTCCTATTGTGCAATTGCTATGGAATCAGAGAGGAAAGATAATACATTATTGATCTCACATCCATTTCACTACTTGTGGAGCTGCCCAAGATGCTTCTTTTTTCACTGCAAAGTGGCTTAATAGATCTTCACAGCATGAAGGCTGAGCTCTGGAGCCAGGTGGAGATATCCTTGGATAACAGGGCAATTTCATACAGGACATTTACAGCCAAAGCTAACTCAACAAGTTAGCAAGACCAAATATCCTCTACAAATCCACTGAAGAATACACTGGAGAATGAAACAGTTCACTAGAAAATAAATTACCTTGTTTATGTACACACACCAGCATTTCTGACATTTTTCACCAGTGTTTTATACTCCCCTTTTAATAAACCACTTATATTTCTCTTGCCCTGTGAAATAAATGGGCTTAATTAAGTGGTGGAGAATAATTAGACCAGTGACTTACACTTCCAGACACCTCACTGGGATGAACCCCAAATATCACATAGACTATGACAGAGAATACTTCTGTGCTATACTCCACCCTCAACCATTTCTGGTGCAGGAGCTCTCTAAAAGAGACACTAAGAACTTGAAAAGGCATTTCTTTTCCTTGCCAAACCATGAACCACTAATAATTTCCATTCCTTTAATAATTACTTTTAACTTCCAGAAAAACACTTCACTGCAAGCAAAGATCAACTCAACTATATACAAGGATTGAAACAGATGGTTTGAATTAAAACCTATACAACAAAAACTATAGTTGACATCAGCATTTTAAAAGAAGTAATTACATTGACTATTAACTACTTGATCACTAACAGCAAACAATAAATAGACCATCTTAATATTTATAGTTATTACCTACATTTGCTTCCTTAACACTTGCAGTTTTCTTGTTAAAAGTAAATTATCACATTATTCTTTGTTCGGTGTTTCAGCTACAAGGAGACCAGACACAAATTCAAAGGGCACTATGACATTATTTTACTTGCACATGCTTTTTGTTGAAGATTTAATATTTATTAAATACTATCTGTTTTTCCTCTTACACGGTAGGCATAGGTAGCAAAAGCAAAGTGTATTTTAAAAGCAACATGATGCACATGGTGTTTGCCTGCCAGGCACGTAACTGGCCTTGTTATATTGTCTTTACAAAGTGAAAAACAGAGCAGGGTTCTAGCAGATAGGGGTTCAAGGTTAAATTCTCGATCCGAGTCAGTTTTCAAATTTGCTTCTGAAGTTTCCGTGTCAGCCCTAAAGCCAAGACTACACATTTCTAGGGGAGTAATAAATAAACAAAATCCCAGACCAAATACAAAATAAACATATTTCCTTTCAGCATGTTTCTCTGAATGCGCTCAGGGTACAGTTCGGGATAGCCCACAGAAGACACATTTCTCGGCCCGGGTGAATCTGTGGCATTTCCGCGGGCAGCCCCCACTCCACCATTCCAGCAGTGCCGTGCCGAGTGTGTGCGCACACAGCTGTGGGGCTCCAGCACCCCCACTCACATCCTTCCCTGTCATTCCCTCGGCGCCTTGCAGAACTGCACTGCTTTCCAGCCTGTCCCACCACACAGCTTTCCCAGCAGAACAGATCTTGAGTTAATGCCTCCCTGTACAATTTTTAGACAGGAGATACGCATGGATGTGGGAGCTCATTTGTTCCTTTTTCTCGCCTTTTGATTAATTTTTTAATCCATACAAGTCCTTCCATTTTATCCCTGGCACGTTTTTTAAGGAACCTTCACTTACAGTGCTGTATCAAGGGCTCTTACAAAATCCACAAGGCAGGGAGTGAAGAACTGCCTGTCTCCCTGACCAGCTTAATGACAATGAAACACGGGACTGAATTGGCATTATGCATGGCTATTTAGACAGTCCACCAACTTTATCAGCCTACATTGTGGCTTTTCAATACCCCTTTGCACCAAATGACTTAGTAGAAGACATTTAATTATCTGTTTTACAAACCCTGTACTTCTAAAAAAGAAAGTCTCCACTGCATTATGCAGTAAGAATTCAAAATCCCTAGCAGGCTGACAATCTGTTAGATGTTCTGACGAAAGCTGACCATCGCTGTTACTACTTGATTTTAGAGCATGCTTCTACAAGAGGCAAGAATAGCAAGCAAAGTAGAGAAACCTCTATCTTGTTAAGTAGCAGGACTTGTTCCAGTTTCAGAAGCTAGAGTAGTTTGCAGCTCTGGCTCTTACCTACTGCATCATTCTTCCATAGTTCATTCTGGGCATCTCTCCAGCAGTACAGAAGAGAAAAAAGATTATGCCAGGTACTTTTATTCTCCAAGAGGAACCTTGCCAGAAAATTGTTGTGGAGGGTCACATCATGGCCAAGCTCCCCAACAGTATCTGATTCACATACCCCTGTCTATCCTCAGAAGTCAATAATCACCTGGGTACCAGTTTATTGTGCTGGAGTGTAACAAGGAAGACTGGTGCAGTTGCCGGGGTTGGAAACAGGCAACCAGGGGAGTCTCTGCAGTCTAAGTGGCCAAAAATTCCTCAAGGCTGGAATTAGGCATGCTTCAGATGGTGGCTTCAGTTCCAAAACTACCTGACTGTGCTGAAAGTTCGCCACAACCCTGAGAATCATCTGGTTCTGCTGCAGGTGGTGGCCGTTGCAAAGCTTCTGGAGTCACTCTGTGTGACTCAAGAATGGCATCTTGTGAACTCCTGCTCTAGAATGTTTCTCATTCACTTCTGATCCCCTGGAACAGTTGAGGAGAACACCCACTCGTGCCAAAATATTGCTGAGGTGCACACAATACTCCCTCATTTATACTGGTAGAAACCAGGTCTGTTCAATTACAGCTCTCCAAATTCCAGTCACACTTTTACTCAGTTTCCAGTACAATCCCTACTGTCACAGCATGGAAACGGAATATGCAACATTGCAAAGAGTCTCCTGGTTCTAAAACTCTCTTGTGTTTTAAATCAGGCAGTTCAAGTCAGCGCACAATAACTGCATCATTGTTTAAATTAATGAAGAAGTCACCCCTTCTCATGAGCATTTCATTACATGCTATGAATATGCAGCAACTAGAGATTCTTTTTCGTGTTAGAGATGGAAGGTATTAAAAGAAATTTGCTCTGTGTGTACTTTACTGTATGGAATGATTCATTATAACTCATGTAATCTGCTTTTATAATACAGATTAGTGTTTATTTGCTAGAGTTAATTTTCCTTCCCCTGGTGCAGAGTTAGTTTATTAACTGCATTGATTTGGCTAGTGTAGTACACAGTTTCTCTAATTCACAATAAATACACAATTACATTTAAAATACAAAGTGAAGTTAAAGTAAAGACTGTAGCTAGGAATTTTCTCACTTGTTAGCTTCATAGATAGTGGTAACAAACTGCTGTGCAAGGTTTTGCATAATTTCCATCATCTGATCTTCCTCCATAAATACACAGGCTTCACTGCATGTGTGGGCAAAAGTTTGTGTTTCAAACTGGCCTCACTCCTCTGAAAGCAAGCCACAAGTGGCCACCATCAGTCAGTGGTTCTGGGTGCAGCTCTGTCCTGGTAGAGGAGGAGCAGTTCTTGTTCACAGGAGGGCCAGTGTGTGTGTTGGTCACCAGGCTGCAGTCTGTAATTCTGCTTGGGAAAGCAAAGACCTGCTGGGATCACCAGTTTTGCTGCTGGGAGGGAGAAAGACTGACCTCTCCTTCTGACTACACCAGGCACTAACCACTGATGAGTTGCTAATTCTTGCAAGTTGCCTCAAAACACAGCAATCAGAGGACAACAAACTGGCAAGTCTGTGTTTAACAGAGAAGAAAATACGATAGCAACAAAAGAGCAATGAAGGAAATACACACAATAGCAGGAATATTAAGGATGACAAAGATAAGTGGATAGGGAAACTTTGGCACATACGTTATTTTGCAGGGTGTCTGACTGAAGCTGATTGTCCACGTTTTTGGCAGGCTTGCGGGTGAAGATATTCAAAGGCTTGAAAATCTTCAGTAAATGCTGGAGTCACAGATGTGGTTTGGAGGACAGGACAGAGGAGACAAGTTTCTGCACCCTAGGTTAGCATTTAAACCATTGGATATACTCAGATACAAGCCTAAACACAGACATTTAGGGGCACAATTTCAGGCTTCAAATACCTTAAAATATGCTTATTTTCTGAGCTTTCTTATAAAATATAGCCCTGTCTGCAATTAATTTTCAGCATGTGTTTTCCACATTTAGGAATCCTACATCATTTTCTGTTAAAGACAGACAGGCTAAGTGAAATCCTTTCTTCTCCATGAAATACTGCCACACAAGCCCAGACAAATGGTTTACCTGAAATATATACTACGGGGTAGGAAGCAAGAGCGGTAAAAGTAACTCAGAAGTGCACTTTCTTGGCCTTCCCTCGGCTTTTTCTGCTAGTCATCAAAGCCATCCTTAATCCCAATGGAAAGTGATGATGGAAATACTATTTTTCTCTCTGCCAAAATGATTCTTCTCTTCAGCTGAAATGGCTTAGCCAGATCACAGTGGTATAACTCACTCTTCCCTGTGCCAAGCTTTCTGATTCTGGCTCTTGGAATGTGTCTGTAGCAATTTCTCCCACATAATGGAACATATTTCTTGCTCAGCAGCACTTAAACTTCAGGAAACAGGGCAACTATTCTAAAGGCTTTGTTTTCAGGTGGAGGTTTTAAACCTGCCTTCTCAACAGTTCTGCCCCCATCCACGTACACCAGGATGCACCACACTGATCACAGTTTTCAAGCTTCTCAGACTTTACTGCCAGCTCTGCTTGGATTTGTGTTCCATGTCTAGCTGCACATAACTGAGAAAACAGGCAAAACAGAGAAAGGCTGTAGCAAAGATGAACCAAACTAGAAGAATGAAGAAGAGAAAATGACCACTATGAATGAATGACTACCAGCTATATTATGGCACTAATATTTACCAAGAGAAGGCAAGAATGTTTGCAGCTTAAGCTAAGGAATATTCTGTCCTTTTGTCCCTTCCTAACAAGATTAGGACTGTAATATATGGAAATAAGTCTAGTCATTGTGATTATCAAAGAAGATAATAAAAATAAACAAATACCTGAAAAATGGTTTGTCACTGACTGCACCTATAAAATTTGGGTTCACCTAAATCACAAAACATGTTTACAGACAAGACCATTTTTCTGAATTATTCAGGCCAAGCAAGGAAGTCCCTGGTTCCTCCTGGCTCCGTGAAATGATGAACTAATTTCCCTTTCCTAGAAGAGAATATGCTGGCATTCAATGGCACCTTTCTGCTTATTTTAATTCTAATAATTCCTTCACATGTCATGAAAGTCTTTAGACAACATGTGTCTGCTACCTAACTTCATGGTGACAGCAAGACCCCAACTGCTTTCCCGTCAATCCGGTGAGAAGACCCCTCACCTAGGCAGTAGCAGAAAACCTACAGTGTGTGGCTGAGCAGCTATGACACTACCCAGAAGAAAGCACGCAAAATTACGCACATTGAAACAAGGCAACTGCAAAGATGAAGCTCAGTTCAAATTAAAGACACCTAAACTTAGCTCCCTTTATACCACATAGGGCAAAATCCAGTTGCCTACACATCTGTAGCTATCTCAGACTGCCCAGGATACTCTGCCTGCCTTCCAGCTTCTGCTTAAAAAGCACTGGTGTGCTATCTGAAAGTTTTATGCAGACTTTTTGAGTACCTAGAGGATATCCTGGTGATTAATCTTATCCTTAGGTGTCCAAGCTCCCTATAGTCAACAGAGAGTTAGTCAAAATAGGCCCTGGAACAAAGAGTAACTGACAGAGTTGATTTAATTGCCTGAAAAGAGGTGGTCAATTACATGTTATACCTGGCCTTGAGGTTTTTAACAGAGCTCTTTAAGCTTCTGACCATTCCAGAAAGATGCAGATGTCCTGCAGGTCCTCTGGTATCACCAAGAGCCCTGCACAGAAGTCCTGGCTGCTCAGGCATGTCTTTAATGACACTGAAGTCCTATGCATTGGTTATGGAGTCAATCTCCAGCTCTGCAACTGGAGCACTGATACTCAGTGCACACATATAGCTGGATGGTTTATCATTAATATGTAATGCACACAAAGCATCAAAGTACAACAGACACAAGTAAAACAAAAGGACATCCTAATGGAAATAAAAATTTGATTGGATTTGTTTCAGAAAGGAAAATAACTAATTCTATTTCTTACATAAAAGCTATGCAAATAGAATATTTGAGCATAGCAGATTAATAAAATAATTTTAAAAGTTGTGATGGAAGAAATAAATATATTTTTCAAATCCAATTAGATAAAATGAACAATAATCTAAGGCTTTTCACTCTTAAAATTGTCATTGTACAAAACTAGTTCACTCAAAATTATTTTTCTTGTGCTATCATTGAATAGGAATGCCTCTCTAAACCTGTTTCAGAGGATGAATTAACATAACTGTAATAGTCTGGAATGAACTTCGATCTAGCATAAAAATATGGTAAAAAGACATTTCCCACTTTTTTCACTGGGAAGAAATTCATTTTGGAACTGCTTGAGCTTACGTATTATTTTATTAACTGGGACTAATTCCCAGTTTATTCCTCTATGTCCTTATTTGACCTACATTCATCAGTTGTAGAGAAGGAACAAGCAAACAATATTACAACTTTCATTTTGCTTCCTAAACATATTTCAGAATATGTCTGGAGCAATTCCCCTCAACTGCTTCTGATGTCAGCAGGTATAGTAAACCAAAACACCTTGGTGAATTCTGGATACGTTTTTGAAACACCACATTCACATTAATGTAAAATCTCAAATACAAACTGTGTATTTGTACTCAAATATAAGCTTTTTTTTTTCTGAACGATTAATACTGCACAGATGTAGGAGATCTGCTTATGAGGCAGTACTCTTTCTTGTTTATGTACCTACTTAACTAAATTAAATTAAAATGTCAAAATCACACAATTCCCCATCTTCAAAGTAACCTAAACTCCCAGAAGCCTAATTCTGCTGACAAAAATGTCTTAATCAGCTGTGAAAATGGGCCTTGTGCTTTCCAATCCTGAAGGCACAAAACCCATTTGCCTGTGGTAATTATGCACCTATTAGAAATTACCTCCCTGTTATTGCGGCCTTTACTTTCTTTCTACCACTGCCTCTGTCCTGCCCTTGTCATTGTACATCAGGCAGCTCAAGGGCATGGACAGCACATGGGTCAGCAACCCTGGTAAAAGGCTGCAAGTCTCAAATCTGCTCAGCCCTGAATTACACACGGGCAGTGTACATGCCTGGTCACTTTGAGCATCACCTTCTCACAGACAGTGGGCACCCCTGTCACTTCATTCTAGATGCAGTCTCAGTTTAGGGAGCTGGCAAGCCAGCCTCTTTGCAAGAGGAGAGCATGAAAAACAAGCTAAATCAATAGAATGCCTCCAGCAGAACTGGATACCAGCCTGGAGACAGCAAATAGGTGACTAAACGTCCAGTATCTGGTCTCAAATGTTGTGCAGTTGCCTGGCCAACTGCAGGCCTCACACCCTTGATCCTGCCAGAAGGAAATATGTATGGGATTTCACTCTGTCAAGGGTGGATCTGACCCCATGGCACAAAGCCAGCTCCAAGCACCCTCTTGTAAGGCAGAACTTATGCTTTGTTTCTTTTCAAGACGTAAAAGCATCCCATGTACAAGTCTGTATTACAATGGTTCAGCACTGGGCTTTGGTACAAGAATACCAAGCATATGCAATTTTTATTTCTTCTGCTGCCAGAAGAAATAGAACTACTGAAGTGAATTTTTTAGGGAACTATGACACCACAGATCCAGTCCCCAGGCAACATATCAGATATGATACAAGTACAGAGCACAATTAATTAAGTTTATACGAAGCTCTCAGCAAGACTGTGCTGGGCAGAACACTGTAAGATTGCCAGGATTCATCACCTGAGTGGGGCTGGATGCTCATGAGAGCTTTTGCAGATATAAGCACGTTCACATGGGAGAGAAAAAGAACAAAACATGTAATAAACAGATCTTGTCTAATACGCTGTCCTAAATCACAAAAGAACAGCAAATGTATGTTCTTTCATGCTGTTATCTCAAATACCCCTGTTCAATTTATACTTCTCTGACATTCTCAACTGAGCATGTGTCCAACTCAGAATGAATGTGTCAAAACATTAGAAGCAATTTAGTCATTAGCAATCACTAAACAAAGTGATTCCCTTCACATACACAATCTTTAATAGTACAACAAATCAGGACATAAATATTTAGTACTGTGTCTTGTATTTAAGCACAGAAACAACCAAAATATTCTTAATTTTTCAGTACTGAGGGTAATCTCACGGAAATTACTATTTCATCAGCATAGACAAAGTCACTCAAAGATGATGCTGTGGTCAAGTTTTATTTATAACAATGATTTTTACTGCAGTTAGGACATCTGGACCACATCTCATCTGCCAAGGATCATATAATCCTCATGTGCTCTGAAAATTCAAGAGAGAAATCAACTGGTCCAGTAGACTGCCCTGGGGATTATTTTTGACTGTTGAATGAGTCTACTGTAAAATGCAGACATGGCGGGGGAAAGGATCAAGTCAGGACACATTAATTCTTGTTCTACTGACCATCCTGTAGTGGCAACGAATAGAAGCTGGTACATGTATAAATTTGGCAAATGTTAAAGAAAAAGCCTAAACTAGCAGCCTTACAGATTCTCTTTCTGATAACACAGAGGACAAGCATTTGAGCCACATACATAGAAGTAAATGAACAGAAACTTGTGTTTTCTCTATTCAAACCTGTTTGTTAATAAGCAGAATGAACTTTGTAGAAGAATTGTCTGAGAACTGATCACTTGAGTTTTAATTATTTCTTATTTCAGCTTAATGTCTCCATTAACATCAAAGTAACACCCTGTTTACCTCACCAGGGCTTCAGCATATAAAAGATACCTAGAAATTCAAAGTATGCAACTCCAAGAAAACACAGATCTGTAGGAGGACAAAGAACTATGGTTATACCTTTAAAATGTAGGCCAGTTGTGACTACAGGCAACTATGTCATAGACTTTTGGCTTATTACCGTATTCTAAAACTAGCACTAGAAAGGCTAATGAAACATGGCTTGAAACTCTATAGATGTTTAATTTGCACTCAGTAACACTAAAGTAGGGAGCTAAAGACAAAAAAATTGAGAGATGTCAGAAATTTTCATTGTAAATTGTATCACTTTTTATTTAGAGTTTGCTGAGGAAGCTGTTTTCATCCCACTTTTAATAAAATTGATTGGCAAACTGCCCTTTCTGACTTGCTCTGCTAACACAGATTTTGGTTAGGAAGACAGGAGGGGCACCTGTCTACAGAGCCGCAGCTGCTCCGTAGCTTTGGGAGAAGCAGTGACACGTCTGCATAAAACTCTTTATTACGGAAAACTGTTACTGCTCTCTGTTCTGAAGACCAGAACAGCACAGACCCTACCAGGTTGAGCAGCACTTCTTTACGTAATTAGATCATAGCAAGCATAAGCAGATCAATCTGACACAATATGCAAGTCCCGTTGGCGTTCATGTGCTTTGTTAAATGAGTTAAAGGCCAGTCCTAGCTGGCTGGTTGAGGGTACACGTTCTTTTGAAATCCCATAATCTCTACTCAAGAATGATTAAGTTTATTTCTTATGAAACTTGTTCATATTGGCCTGAGATTCAAAGCATATAGTCTTTAAATGCTTCCTCTGTATGTCCAAATAGTCCTGTACTTAACATATGAATACACTAAGCGTAACATATGAATATACTAAAAGACTTGTTTAGGAAAAAAACACTAGTTCACATAAAAAAAAATGAACCCCATACAATTCTTTCATAACTTCAATACCCATGCAAAGAAAATCCTGATGTGTAACATCAGCGTTGATCCATCTTGCTTACACATCAAAAACTGTCTGTGAAATTCACCTTCATTCTGCAACATGTCCCAACCTCATCCACTATATTCACCAGAAGATTAACTGATGCATTTTTCACATTACGTACCTGGGTTACTGCAATCAAGAAAGTTGCACAGTCATCAAAAATTCAATATGAAAATACTGTTTATATAAAGCTACATATATATGTATATCTCTACACACAAAATGGCATGGAAAGGTATCATAAAACTTACCATCACTCGCAGAAAGTGAGTCATTTGCACAGATCAGTGCCAAAGTAAACAGCAGATGCCAAAGATCCATACTTCTAACTCTGTAATAACAAAAGACAGTAGGTGAGTTTCTTTATAAGCAAGTATTACTAATATGACACGACATTTAAGCTATTATCTAGTTTTATTGAATTTCTGATTGGATTTAAGCCAGAAGTATATTTGGTTTATTGTTTATTGCCTCATAAAGCAATACATCATCTTGCAGTCCAGAACAGACTGTAAATACTGTATTTAGAAGAGAACTAGGTTAAGCGTCTCTAGTTCATTAAATACAGAGGGAGGAAAAATATAGTATTGTCAATTGATAGACTGCATCCACGAAAGACTTTAAAACCTCCAAGAATGCAAACACTTACAATCCTAGCATTCGCCAGCAAGCCTTTACAATTTCCCCAAAAAAGCACACTCCTCGTTTTCCTTAATTCACTTGTGCCACACACACACTCACACACACACACACATTGTACTACCCCATTGCACAATCCTGTTTCGAGGCACTTTGCTCGTGCCATTAACACCAGCATCTGGTAACAACAGTGAAGGGCAGCAGCTGCTCTATGCTGGACTTGCAGACTCTGCAGACTTCTGCACAAAACGGTACCTTGCTCCCAAAAACCTCATGAGATGTCCATAGGAAGTATGGGGAAAGCACCTAAACTATGGATTATGACCTGACAATTTATAGCCATTGAGATTACTGGAGACCTTCAAAACTAAAGCTACAACACACATGCTAAAATGAGCATGGATGCTGAAACAAGTCATGCAGCAGTTTTTTGTTCTGTGGCATCAAACTGGCATGATACACTGACACCCCACTCAGAGAGGCAGCAGAGAGAGAATAACAGCTCCACTTCCACATTTGACTGTGAAGTGGTATGACAGACCTTGATTCTACACTGGACTGTTTTCAATTAGAGATCTCTTTTTTATCTAACAGGAGATTAAATCACAAGTGTCCAAACAACCAAGCCAGCTAAAGAGTAACAATCTCTAAGTAGGTGTTATCAAGTAGCAATGCATGCTATCAAATATGGGTGTCAAAAACTAGTTGGTTTCTTAGCACAGTTATCAAAGTTTGAATTAGGTTAAAAGCCATAAAACACAAGAATGTATACACAGTATGTAAAGCTATAGTACTGCTGAATTTAAAAGGTAATTCCCTCAATTTTCTTACACTAAGAGAGCAGAATGAATCACAGGTACAGAAAAAACCCAAAACTATTACCAACTCCAGATTTCTCATCCATGATGTTCAGTTCAAAACTTGAAAATCAGAAGGTATTTTTTCACATCCCCATTAATGCAACTGCTCAACGATTCTCAGGTTCCAGGCTCAATGTAAGTGGCATTTACTCAAACTGCTCTAGACTAGCAGAACCTAAGCCAGACCTGCAAAGGCAAGCCAGGAAATGCTCCCCACCACACACACATCAGGACAAGGATGCCCAGCAGCACTACCCAGACAAGCCTGGGCCAGCCTGAGTGGGCACGAGGCTGCTACACAAAGAGCAGAGCTGTAGGAGCTCTGCGGACTGGCTAGGCACCAGCAGGACTTTTCTCTGGCCAAGCAGACATGGGTCACTCCAAAAGTGACTCCCTTGTTCTCAGTGGACTGGAAGGACCAAGGAAGGACCAAGGAAGGAAGGAAGGGATTTGGGGCAGTGTGGGAGTGAGACAACTTGGGGAGCAGGACCAGGAGAAGTGACAACTGCAACTGTTGGAATGCACAGACCTGGGACAAAGTTAACAAAGCAAATCACAGGCAACAATCCTCCTACCTCTCAGAAGAGGAGCTACACTGCCACAGTACAAGGTTCATCCAAGATCAGCTACACTTTCAGGTAGCTCAACTGGTCCTCCTGCTTCATCTGCACTCTTGTTTAAAGGGTTCTTATTATCTGTTACTAATAAATCTTCCACAAAAATGTGCCTCTGTGTTTGTCAATACTCTTCTTACACAGTTTCTACCTCATCAGTCTCTTCTCCCCCTCAGCTCTTCCACTTTCTTCCTAAGTTTCATTTTCTCTTTCACAGGCCTGACCATAATGCCACTTTTTCTACAACTCTCCTTTCCCAGTACCCAGGCATCCTGAGCTGCCTTCCTATTTACACTTTCCTGTTCTCCCACATCCTCTGCTAATCTTCCAACCACTCTTTTCCAAGCCTTTCTACCTCTTCCTGCCTGGTAACAGCCACAACAGAAGGCCAAACCCTCACAGGAGTCCTCCTGTGAGAACAGACGTGATCAGAATCCATCATTCAGAGCACACTGTTTCATTTTTCATAACCACACTGAACAGCTCTGGTGGGACCAAGGCTGGTGTCCACGTGCAGCTGTCACAGCATGGCTATCCCCTCCATCCCTGCACACTTGAATGGTAGCCATCTCAGCTCCCTTCCAAGAACAGTTTGACAGCTGAAGCACTAACCCAGGAGCCTGGAAACACATCACAGAGGTCAACAAATACATTGCACTTCAGTAAGGTCTTGTTATTGCAGAGGAAAACAATCCCCTTCCAGTACTGCTGTTCCTCTTGCACTGGCAGACTTATTTACATACCTGCAACACAGTGAACTCCATCAGGAAACTGTTCTAGTTAAAACGAATCCATAAACATTTATTGTAACGAACCTGTTTGTGGACAGGTTTTATCAGGACTCCACAATGACACAGCCCAGGAGCAGAGCTGGGGCAGCACAGGCATGGGAGTGAGCAGTCAGGGTGGAGGGGAGGGCACAGCCACCCTCCAGCAGCAGCTATTACTTGTTTAAGAGCAATTCTACAATTATTGGTAATTGGTAATTCCCTGCTCAGACACAGACCTTGACTAAAACAACGAGCTCTCTGAAACAGGGCACAGGATTAATTTGCGTTCCTAAACCTCAGAGATGATCAAAATTGCTGCTTCACCCCTTGCCCTTTTGCTAGTAAAATGCAGTATAGAAACAAATTATGCTCCTTCAGTGGACTCCCACAAATGCCAGAATCTCAGCAAGACAAAACACTGTCTCAGCTCTGCTTAAAACCACATGGGATATCCCACTGAATTATCCATTCAACTTGTGTCTGTGAAGAATATCCAACTGACATGCTCTGAACATACCCAATGTGGACAGAACTGAGCTCAAAAACAGTAACTGCTCTCATCTGAAAATATGGATGCATCATGCTCCACCCTTTGTGCAACAGCCTCTGTAAAGGACAAGTTGTGCTATCTCCCAGAGCTCTCGGGATAGGGCTTGTACTCAAGGCCTCACCCAGGCAAAAGGAGCTCTGCATGGGGTGTGAAGCACCAGGGACATGACCTCTGCATCCAGCACACACACCAAAAGCTCGGCTGTGCTGCAGTTATGACAGCCACTTCTATTTGAGATTCTATTTGAGATGAAGCGAGAGCTACACTGCCATGGATCCAGTCTCATGGGAGAAAATCTGGTGGAATGCAGGAGCTGCCTCATGATGATACCACTCTTGGTGGTATACAATAAAAATTCTGAGAGAAGGGTCCTCTGAAGTGCCACCTGCATCACCATCAGACAACAACTGCCTTGCAGAAAGTTCTCAAAAATCTGTTCCCCGGTGACTCACTGCCCTTCCTCTAAGACACTCTTGCGAGCTTGCTGTCAACAAGAACAGTATTGTCCAGAGGCTTCAGTGTTAACCTAGCAAGAGACAGCTTCTCTGTAGGCATTAGGACAAAAACTGACCTTTTACAATCCAGTAGTATCTATCTCCGAACATCTACCCTATGGGCCTATGAAAGATAAATGGCACTAATAAAGTCCCTCTTATTCAACAAAAAAAAAACCCTCAAGTGTCTGTAACATATACTGTTCTAAAGAATAATATTCTAGGTCTTACCCAACTCCAGCAGCCTGTAAGAATGAACAGAGTTAAAATCAGGAAAAAGAAATTACAGCAGCTGACTGTCCTCAAGCCAGCTGAAACTTGACCACAGAAACATTTGGCTAGAGGTCAGCTCAGGCTAATTACTTCAGTACAGAAAGAGAGCCAGGAGTTATAAAAAGGATAAAAAAATATCTTGGCCCTTGTCTATAGCAATGTTGGAATAAGGTCAATCACAAGTGAATTTAAACACAACATGTCTCCAGTGGGACGTGAACAGAGTCAGCATAAACAGGCGAAACTGGGCTAAGAAGATCCCTGAGAAACAGTTTAGTCACAGCACAGAGTTGTTTGCATCTGCTCTGGTCAGGTAAAAATGTTAACACTCAAAGTAAACCAGAAGGAGTCTTGCTTACAAACAAAACTTGTTTGGAGTGAGATCTTGACCTTACATAGTTTCTGAACCTGAAAGGACCAGAAGGAAGGAGAAGGACAAGGACATTGAACTGTACCTATTATGGCACTTCTGCTTTTGCTGTCACCATTAACTCAGGGTACTCCAAAATGCGAGTTTTTTCTCAGTAACCTCCTCCCGTTTAGCACTGCTTGCCACAGCAGCATCTCTGCAGCTAGTACAGAACCAAAGGTAGCCTCTGTGCTGCAAAGCAAACCACAAAATTACTGAGTGAAGGATTAATCTGAAGAGTTTTCCATACACTTCTGTTTCATCATTCCATTAGATCACAAAGAGGCAAGAGCACAAGAGTGTGCCATGCCTGTGAATATACACTAGCAGATCCACCACCAAATAAGAAAAAGTGCTGAGAAGGGAATATAACTCCAGGCTCTCCAGGTCTGTCCTGAATCTTCTTTATTGCAACTATGAAATATGTATGCATGTACTTGTGCATAATTTTTCTGGGTGAAAGGCCTTTATTTTTCACAGCGCAGACATTTCTTAAAAGTTACTTCAGGGCATGACCAGTGACATCAAGAGGTAATCTTTCTGTGCTTGCCTAAAAACATCCACACCACTTTGGCTGATCATGCATAGCTGAAGTCACTTTGCCCGCATACCCTCATTCCCCTGAGTGCCAACAGGATGGAGTCATTCTGCAACTGAAATTAGTTTTACCCCTTCCAATCAACACAATCTAAAACTGCAATGGACTTAAAGCCTTCTTCCCTTGCTTGCTGATGTTACAGCTTGATTAAGTCATCAGCAGCCCTTGGACGAGTGCCTGTTTTTATAGAACCCTTGTCAAGGCTCTATACTCAGCCACAGTAAGAAACAGAAATAACAAATTGTCTCAGCTGATATGAGTAACACACCATTCACCTATTGTGTACCATTATCCTGCATATAAAAAGAACAAGGAATGATACCACAGAAGCAGAAGTTACACACTCCAAATTAAAAAAACTAACCAACCAAAAACCTCATAAAGGCCACATTTCAATTAAAAAAAGAAAAAGTCAAAACCTTAACAACAAAAGAAACACCACATAAAGTTGCATTTACTATGCATGTGTTTATGCAAATTTGAGGACTATGAAAAAGTACACTATAAATACAAATTAAACCTACGGAACAGAGGCAACTTTCTATTATTAATTAGGTCTTTCTATCAGCTAAATAATTTATAGTAATTTCAAGTGTTAAAATGTTTAAAAGAATGTTAAAATTTCAATTGAAATCTATTTAATTATTTGCTCAATTTGGGTTTGAATTTTTTTTTTCCTACACGAGCTTTTAATTTTAGAATAGAGAGTATATGAAATTTTAATTTCAATACCCAATTTATTTCTCTCTCTATCGTAAGAGACACCTTTAGTGCTTTTAGTTGGTTTCTTCTTCCTATAGATTGATGCGTCTGTTAATTACTCTGATTTAAACTTGTAACAGGCCAAATGATTATCAGTTCTCGGATGTGGTTAAGGAGCCCTTCAGTGAATCCGTACTTTGGACATTCCTCTGGGCTTGTACCGAAAGCTGTTTAAAGTAATTCTCCAAAAACTTGGCTAAGAAGTCTAAGGATGGCTGTAGCACATGATGTATCACTTTTTTATTCACAGTCAAATGTGTTCTACTTTGACAGCAGTAACATAATGGACTAGGTATACAGAAGGAGGATCTCAGCTCTAAGACTAAGATCTCTCTATCAGAAAATAATATCTAAAAGAGGATTGGAGTTATAGTCTTAAGTTTCTGTCCACTACACAGATGAAAAAATTTGAACTTGGAAAAGACTTGATTGCTCTGTTTGCCTTTCAGCCCCCAAAACAGATCAAAGCAGTGAAATAGATGCATCTCAGATGAAAGAAATTCATCTGAGAAATAAACATTTAGATGCATAACATGCAGATGTGAATTGCTGAGCAGATACTCAGCTTTACGTATAATTGTATCATTAAGGAAGATTCAGGCCTGTTTATGAGAGTGGTGGTTTTTTAGGGCTAGAAACACTCCTAACTATAGCAGTAATTCTTCCAAGGCATCTTTTTTTATTTTTATTTTTAGTTATTATTAGTATTTAGATAGCAGTCACCCAAATGAAAAAATTCTGCTCTTTGCTTTGTTATTTGTACAATGAATTGCAAAGAAGAGTGAGAGAATTTCTTTATATAAGCAAATGTGTATTCCAGTCTGTTTGAAGAAATATAACACATCCATTTAATGTCCAATATCAGGTCAAGAAAGCAAAGAGAAATATCTAAGTCTGTATCTAGAACCAACGTTCTAGTAATCTGTACTAAAAAAAATGTGGTTTTACTCAAAAACATTTCACTGAGATAATTATTCACACTTTACACAAAGAGATTAAATGATATTTCCAGTGCGGTCAAAAAATTTTGTGCAAGTGTGAAAAAAACCCCAAACCACAAAGCAAAAGCTCTTCAGTGTCTTGCCAGCATTGAAGTCCAAATCCTGTCAGGACTACAGCAGTGTGGACCCAATCCAGCAAAGCAGTAAAAGACATCTGATTTCAAGCAGGCAAGATTATATATTTAACATGAGAACATGGCTAAGTAATTCTCCTAGCACTGCGAGAGAGCTCAGCACCTCACAGAAATTAGGAAAAAATGATGAAGCACAGAAATCATGGTGCAAAGCAAGCTGTGCGACAGCACTGGGAGTTTAGGCTGGAACATGAGGGAAAACGAACACGATTAATTTTATGCTTAATAATAAATAACCATCTTATATGTGCTGCTGGGTCGTCACTACACAGTGGGTCACTTCCACTGTTCAGCTGGCATATTTTCTGCAAGCTTTTGCCTGTGTGCCAGTATCTGCATTATCACTTAAATTAAAAAACATACTACCTGGTACTTGGGCAAATATAGCCAGTTAGGTTTCAGTACACATCATAAATAAATCCACGTCTGATCTCTTGGAGCTTTTCTGTAACATGAAAACCCTGCTCCCTCTGATTTCCTTAATTGAAGTCTGTAAGGCAGGTTTGAGTTCAAGGCGACTGTGCGAAATTGAGGATGTTTTGTTAAAAAATGCTGGGCTATAACCCGGTTCTGTTTCACTGGAGATCACCAGGAGTTTCATAATTTTGAAACAGTTTGGTTAATGGCCAGCCATTTTTGCTGAAAGAGCAATTTCAGGAAATCAGAGGGAGCAGGCTTTTAATTTGAAATAGTATATATATATAAAAAAACCACATTTCTTCTAGGAAATAACATCTTCAAGAAGTTGTAAAATTTAAGTTCAAGACCTGGTATTTACCCTGGACTAATAGAATTACTTAACAGTTCATTACCACGGGACAAATTAATTATATGGTTTAATCGCATGCTAAATTATTAGTGTGCTCCTAATCAGATTAAAGACTACATAACAGAGCCTGTATGGCATTTAGGAAGTCATTAACTTAAATAGCACAGAAAGTGAAACCTAGTAAATGACAGACAAAGCATTTCTGAGTGCATTTCTGGATGGCCACTCAGGACTAGAAGCATTCACATATTTACTATCAGTTGGTCTACAGGAAAAGAATAATCATCTTGACAGAAGGTTTAAAATTAATCAGTGCATTTTAATTTAGTGCGATTTTGTATGTCCTGCAGCTCATGTAAATTTAAGATATGACATATATTCATTTATTTTGAATCTGTAAAATGCAGACTGAAGCCAACTATTAATTTCAGTTAAACTCATGCAGAGTTAGCATATGAGCACACCTCTTCAATGCAACTGTTTTTCACAATAACTGCAAGCAAAATTATCTGTTTAAGAAGTTCTGCGTTAATGAGAAGCAGTATGATTGGCTCTCCATGTGTCCTCTCTAAAATCGTACCAACATTGTACCCTCTCCTATTTGCTGCTGACTTGGTGTTTTAAATCCACACAAATCTGAATATATAAAGAGTGGCACCTTTCAAAAGTAGCTTACTGCATTGAACAACTGCTTAAACTACTTCATCTAGATATACAGAGAGATTTTGAGCTAGATCCTTAATTGTAAAAATTAGCACAAAGCTGAAAGAAATACTGAATGAAACCAGCAAGTGGAGAGTATTATTTGGTATTTTTAAATGCAGTGCTGCCAATTCAAGTTTAAATGAGGTAGGAAATAACTTGTGAAGAAATGCTGATTTCTGTTCAAACCTTTTATAAAAATATTGAAAAGCCTGTTAACTTCTGCCTCCACTTGCACTGGTAAGACCTGGAATTTAAAATACCCAGCTTTCAAGGTTAAAGTATGTTTTGACGAAGCATCTCACATACAGAAAAGACTATGCCCAAATTTACCAAAGTGGCTTTAAAACATATGAGCATTTTTAGATACCATCCAAACAGCATCCCTAAAGCCTTTATACTGAAAAATCCCTTCTGATACATATTTTTACGATACAGCTGTTGCTGACGCCTTCTAAGCCAAGTGCTGTAGTAGGAATGCTGCTAATTTTTAATTGAAGAATTTTCCAAGGCTAGAGTGGCTAGTATATCCAAATATAGGGAGACCGGTTAGCTTATTTTGCTGACAGAATTTACTGAAAGCCAATCTAATGTACAAACTGTGTACATGACTTGATCTTTCATGGGCTTCAAGTAGCTTCTTCCAGTTCACAGTTTATAACATACCATGACATTATTTTAGCCATTTCAATTATCACAGGTCCTGAAAGAATTCTTCCAGAGGAAGAAGCAGAAGTGGGGTTTGGTTTGTGTCCATGTGCTTGCACGCACTTAACACATACATGCACATAGGCATACTGGTGTTTTGATGAAACCTGAAGGTGTACCTTCACAAGTATTCAGCTCATTATTAATGTCCTCTATATTTATATATTCATATTTATATCCTGAATATTTATATTTGAGACAGGGAGATTCCATCCTGTGAGGCAAATGAGCATGGATTAGAAGACAAAAGATCTGATGAGCAAGAAGTATGGGAAGCCTCACAGAAAGGATATGTGACATGGGATCCAGAGCAGCTTTGAAATGAGACTGATTATTAAGGAAGTGGAGACAAGTTTGGATTGCTCAGTGAGTGGTGAAGCCAGCCTGCCTTTTAAGGGAAATAAACCAAACAGACATGCCTGGTAACCTCTAGAGTTAATGACCTACTGGACAGTTACTAGTTTAGAGAATTTACCTCCTAGTAAATCTCAGTGGGCACCTGCAGCTATCACAGCACTACAATGATGCCTTTGTCTGCAATGGAGATAAAGAGAAATGCCAGGTTGTAGTTAGAAATGCACATTGGAAACTGATAGAGCTTTGTCCTGATGCCCAACATTTCCTGTAAGAAAACTTTACCGATGAAGAAATTAAGAAGTGTCTGTAAAATATGACACAGAAACAACCATATTAATTTTAAAGGTAATTTGACAGATCTATTTCTAAAGAGGTATTTTCATGATGTCAGATAATATTTTCCATCAGCAAATCCTGAAGCAGTCTGCAGCAGGAGTCAGTGGCATTATCCATTTAACAGACAGAGAAAGGAACACACTGGGAAGAGGAACAGCTTGCCTGCATTTACACCACAGCCTAGCAGCAGAGTAAAGCATGGATTGCAATCCCTTCCAGTGTCTTACCTACCACAGAATATTACAGTCTTGTGGATAGACTGTCAGCCGTCTCAACAACACAAAATCAAGCTGTAGTGGATTAAAAAAAACCCCCAAAACTAAACCCAAAACCAACAAATTGACAGTTTGCATTAAGACAGAAAGAACTGCAATTAACAGAAAGAGAAGCTCATCTGAAACACTCAAGCGACTAGAAAAACCTTCTTAATATGTGTATAGCTCTTTCACAAACAATAGGAATGAACTGTGCCCTTTGGCTGTGGTAACACCAATGTAGTGGATGTAAGTCTATCATACCACATAAACCACTTTCCAAATGTCAGAGAAAAAAGCAATCATAGTTCAGCATTGCAACTTTTGATTTTAGATATCACACATAAAACATGGGAACTTTGGACTGATCAGCTCAAAATGGGATACTCTTCAACAAACAGGTGCTACAAACCACAGAGCTGCCCAGTGCAAAACTGGCTGGCTGGCCAGTGGACAGCATGTCTGCCTCCACCGATTTTATGACTTCCTTCTCTGCAGGAACTCCATCACAATACCAACTCATTGAAAAAGTGAAACTTTGGAGCACATTCAACTGTTCGTTAAAACAGAGTGTTGCATTCACATTTTTCCATTGCTGTTACTGTTATTTTACACAGGACCATGAGGAAACAGATATTTACAGATAAAATTCACAAGGTATCTGCCCCGGGAAGCAGCTGAAAGCCTGGGCCTTCACCCACAATCACTCTTAAGTATTTCTCAGACACAAACCCGCTCTGTGCGGTCTATTCAGAAATATAAATACCATACTCAGCTAGATCTCAGACATGTGGTTCAAAAAAAGGAGCGGACTAAAGGGCAGGACGTTGGAGGGAATTTTGTAAAGCCCTGCTGGGGGCTCTTCTCATCTAGCACAACACCCAGCTCCTCTGAAGTCTGACCAGCAGCCTTGCCTGAGTACCCATTTTTATAACGAGTGCTTGTACTCTTTCGCTGATGCCCATCAGCAGAAGTCTTAGGAACTGTCTCTCTCCCTTTAATCAGGGTACCAGTAACCACCCTCGCATCACTCAGCCCTGGGCTCTGAAAGGCAGTCTCACTCACATGGCCACGTGGAAGGTGTCAATGTGGAAGAGAAAGAGTGGCACTGTTCCTTTTTGTAATTCTTAAACTGAATAAATTTAATATCACAGGAAGCTGTATTTCTGGAGAGATCACAGGCTTCCATCTTAAGAAAAATTTTACTAAATATAAAAAATGTTTTATCTTTTTCTTTTCTTTTTAAGAAGTCATTAGCAATGATACTATCTGCTCCTAAAATACGCATGACACTTACCAATCACACCAATCTTCTGAAAGCAGCCATGTTCACATAAGTGTGGTGAGACTGACTGACCCCAGGTTCAACACAAATTGTACAGCAATATTCAATAAATCACTTCCTCATAGCACATATTTTTCCCAACGTTATTAAAACTGTGGACTATCACAGCAGACGGAGTTTTGAATTGCCCTGATGCATAAATCAGTCCTGATTGTTAGTTCACTTATCGCATGCAAGTTTTTCTTCAGTAATCACACTTGATAGAAGGTGACTAGATTCATACACTTAAAGGAATAAGAAACAGTCACACTTTGCTGCAAAAGTTCTCCCCTGGTAACACCATGTCAACATCACATCAAATATGACAGGCACTGTGCAAATAACAGCATTTCCTAAGGATTGGGATCCTTTGCTCCCTTCTGAAAGTTCATAATTATTAGCCTTCATTTACAAACAGGAAACTAAAACACAGCAAGGTTACAGAGGGTGACAGAACCCGAGTGAGTCTGTAGTGGAGCTCAGAAGCAAGGCCAGACCCCATGTCCAAGCTGTGTCCTCCCAGTGCTAGGCTGCTTGCAGAGGAATCAGGAACGGGCAGTTTAGCTATGGATCAAATGGCTCCCTGGGCTCGGAAAGCCAGGAAAACAGAGCACAGAAGCAGTTTTCTGTATGGTTGTTTGGCCATGTTTCAGCTATAAAATAAGAGAAGTCATTCATAAACTGTTTTCCAGGTGTGCTGAACTCTGTATGAAAAGTCATGGTAACCACAACAAAGAAGGCTTTGGTTAAGGAGGTCACTAATGACTAATTTATGCATACTTTACAAGCATTTTTACAACTAACTTTTCAGTATTCAGACCTTCTAGTTTTCTTGGTGAAATTGGTATAGACAAATACCACAAGCAGAGATCTATGGTGCAGTGAATGAATCTAGAGTTCTACCATCTGGTTCCAGAAACATTAAGAACACAGACATAGGATAGTAAGTTTTACCTACTGTTATTATAAGCAAAGCAAGAAGTATCTAGAATTTCTCTTTTATTTAATGACAGTACAACTGTGTACACTTTGACAGAATAGCCAGTTCAAGTCTCACAAAACTGCTACAGTACACAGATAGCAGCTGTAAAGTCTCATGCAGTAATTTAACACCAGATAACAGCTTTTCAGCTTCACACCATGAGCAATCACAGGTCTGAATCCCTTAAACAACAAAATATTTCTGTGATGTTCAGTTCAAATTTACCCTACTGTATTCTGCTTAGGCTTTCAGTAATACTTTCTGGACATTAATTAGAACCAAAATGTACATTCAAACTCAATGACACTTGTAAGTGTCATTTAAATCATGATTTGTTATCTACAATGTTCTGATAGGCATTTTCACATACTCCCTCACTTGTAAAATACAGATTTTTTTTTTTCTCTATTTGTTTCAATAGCATGCATTTAAAAAGTCAGGCAATTAATATCCTAAATAACACTCAAAATGGGAAATGGCTGGTTAAAATGCAGTATAATAATTTTTCTATGATACGGAAAAATGGCTTTTAACCACTTTCAAGAGTCATCAAGCCCTCTGCTTCAAATGCTGGCTACTAGAGATTGACAGAAGGGCTTGAAGTCATCAGTTTAATCAGGACTGAATCTGACAGCCTTAATTCATATATCTCTATTGTTTTGGGTATTAAAATATGATTAAATTAGATCCAAGTCAAATTTTGTATAATGCACATTATCATCTCCTGCGGGAATGAATCCTAGGATCTGTGAGGATCATTTGTAGGGCATTACGGGATACTACTGATCAATCTGCTTAGCCAACACTGGTAATAAAGTCACTTGCAGGTAAGATAAAAGGTATCACACTACCTCAAATGTCAGCAGGGGACGGACAATGCTTAACGCCTCCCTCAGCTCGACTGCAAATCACAACGTTCTCCAGCCATCCCAGCACCTACATGAAAACAGGAGAAACAGACAAGACATGACTTCTGGAACAGCAAAGGTCACCTGTGGTGGGAGGGCAACATGACAAAATCCAAATATGTGTCCTGGTCCTGCTGTCCCTCAGGGAAGGCCAGCAGGGGGGCAGTCTGCTTGGCGGCAGTGAGCGCAGCACCTGGGCTTCTCACTCAAACTGCAGCAGTGCCCTGCAGCCCCGTGCCACTGAGGGCCTGCCAAGGCCCAGCACCCCGTGCTAACCCTGACATTAAAACGAACACACATTTAAAAGGCAAAGAGAGGTCAAGGTGACTGATCAACTCATTCTTGATGCACATTCCTGGTGAAAATCAGCTGCCCACGAAGTAACCTCTGGACCATCAAGAGCACGAGTAGTATCTCACCACCACTACAACAACTACTTCTACCGCTACTACCACTACTACTTTAGACAATAAATTACAGCACAGTAACTTATAAACTGGTAAAATTAGGAAAATAACATTTCCTTTTCCTCTAAAAGGACGGTGTCTAAGTCTCAGGAAGATGGCATGCTGATAAAAAAAAGAGTTATGTTCTGAATTCCTAAGCACATTTTCACTGCCATGATATTTGGCACAGCAACAGCATCCAAAACACTTCTGAACTAGAAGTATTTCTATGTTAAAGAAAAATAACATAAATTCAACATGGAAAGTTACTTCTTCCAAGGATGCAAGTCAGCTTTTAAAAGCATTTTAAGAAGTCAGACATGTTGCCCACATTATTTGAATAATTCACAATAATCTGGTTTCTAGTGGGTGGGACTAAGAAAAGAAGGCCAGATTTCACAGTATCAGGCCCTTAAAAACAACAGGGGGAAAAAAATCAGTCTGTAAAACTCCACAAATAGCATCTAAAGAACTACTGTGTACATGTAAACTGAATGCCTAGGGTCACACTGCCCTAGACTGAACAAGAAAAACGTAACATTCTAAAAGAGACTTTTCCTTTACTGAGTTAGCACTAGCTGAAGAAAGAGCAGCAAGAATCTCTTTGTACCCCCACAATTTTCTTCCTGTTACGTATATAATTTTAACGTATGGATAGATCACTAAATAATGGAAAGCAAAATGTACTTGTGAGTGAAAGTTTCATCAATATTTCTCTGGAATCCTTCTACAGTGCAATGTGCAAAAGGCTGTCATCTCTGTATTTCTACTAAAAAAACCCAAAACAATAACCAGCCCCCGCCCCCAAATGCCAAATGAAAAAATCCTTCAACAGAGAGAAAAATTAAACAGATGTTTGAAATAAATAGAAAGTGTTTTCCATGCAAAAGCATGAGTAATATGTAGTATTACTATAAAATAAATCATCCTATGTGTGGTTATCCTAAGTGAAACCTGTAAGCAGGGTTCCCTCCTGGTTCACATCATGAAAAAAGTGGATCAGACAAGTCCCTACATAGTAAGTCTTTACGTCAAGTCTACCTCATAATATGCACAGCAAAGTTCTATTATCACACTTTTTAGAAAGCGCCTGCTCACATTTCAGCAGGCTGAGAATATAACTGTTTGTGTGTCCCATTCACATGTAATTCTACAAGGAGTCTTGTGTTAATTTAATTTCTGACTTTCAAAAGAACTCTGAATTTCAGAAAGAATAACTGAGCAGTGAGCCACAACTCTCTTTTCCAAAAATAAACGGACAGCTTAGTGTGGAACAAAGTTATAAAGTCTCAGCCAGCTGTTGACTGAAGTGAGCTACCAAGGACTACTGACAATTTCCTTTTTCAAAACACTCTCTATGGCATTAACAAGGGGAAATGACCTTTATATGACAAAGTCAGAATCCTATTACAATAGGACAGAAAAAATTATTCCAGTAGTCCTTCCAAAATATTTTGAAATCCTGCTCAGCAGCAGAAAAGATCTCTCAGTTACTTTATGGGCATTTCTCTACTTTAAGGGAAATGTCCTAACTTCTGATTACCTGATTGTACTCAGAACATTTTGTTTCTCTCTTGGCAGCTGTGGCGATGTGCTCCAATCCCTGCCATTTTCTGCTTGTGCAACAGCCACCCGGGGTGTTTGTGATGGCTACATCTGGCTCACAGATATCAACACCATAGTTAAGGGCCATAAATCACGCTTGACACCTAAGGGCCGTGAGTCTTGTTCAACAGCTGAGGGCTAGTTGAGCATGCGCCAAACGAAATACGGCTGCTGTGCAAATATGACCATAAGTCAATCATCTTACTCCATAAACAGTGGACAGCCTGAGGCCTGTTCTGCTGTCCTCCACGGCAGGGACTGTGTGCCAGGATCTCTCCTTCAGCATGGACACCTCTCTACGTTACTCCTCGAGGCTGAGAGATTCCTTGCCACATAAGATTCTCGGTAAGTCATTCATAACATGCTAAACTTTGAAATCTTACCTAATTGACAGAAAATATTCACTGTGCATATACAATCCTTTAGCCATAAACTGTTGAACAAGTCTGGGACTAAGTCTGGATCCAGCCACAACTAAACTCCATCAGAAAATTTAGAACAGAGGGGAGTCCTTTCTGAACCTTATGACTCAACAGGAGGATCTCCTGGACAGTTTTGTCTGACCCCATCCTCTGTGCTGTAAACAATCAAGTATACCTTGCCATCAAATATTGTTAAACTGCTGACGCATTTACCGCCANGTCTTGTTCAACAGCTGAGGGCTAGTTGAGCATGCGCCAAACGAAATACGGCTGCTGTGCAAATATGACCATAAGTCAATCATCTTACTCCATAAACAGTGGACAGCCTGAGGCCTGTTCTGCTGTCCTCCACGGCAGGGACTGTGTGCCAGGATCTCTCCTTCAGCATGGACACCTCTCTACGTTACTCCTCGAGGCTGAGAGATTCCTTGCCACATAAGATTCTCGGTAAGTCATTCATAACATGCTAAACTTTGAAATCTTACCTAATTGACAGAAAATATTCACTGTGCATATACAATCCTTTAGCCATAAACTGTTGAACAAGTCTGGGACTAAGTCTGGATCCAGCCACAACTAAACTCCATCAGAAAATTTAGAACAGAGGGGAGTCCTTTCTGAACCTTATGACTCAACAGGAGGATCTCCTGGACAGTTTTGTCTGACCCCATCCTCTGTGCTGTAAACAATCAAGTATACCTTGCCATCAAATATTGTTAAACTGCTGACGCATTTACCGCCAAACTTTGTTAAATCGCTGTTTTACATCAATAAAGATATTGCTACTTCTCTCTTGTAAGTGAAGTGCGTCACTCTGTCTGTGGCAGCAGCAAGTGGTGATAGCACAAAAAACGCCGGCAGCAACACCATTTATTTGCAATATTGCAGTTTAGAACAGCCATACAAGCACAAAATCGGCTATATTTGCACTTGGCTCTGACAGTTCATTATGCGTGAAAAATAGGCACTACTGTACATAAGGTAATGAGCTAGATATTTAAATGATTAGCAGCCTCCCTTTAAAATGATTCTTGGAAAAACTGCAGCTTCACATAAGGATAACATGGATTCATGTGAATAAGTGATACAGGTGAAGCACTTTTTTTTTCAGAGACACGTATGTTGTCAGGAGCCCATTTGATTACTGTAATCCACAAGGCGAACAAAGGGATTACAGCACTGAGTTGATAGGGCCCATCCAAACTAGCTTGTTTCACAAAATAAGAAACAGACTCAGACTCATCGGTGCCTTGATTGAGATGTGAGGATCTTTGCCCATTATTATCATCTTCTCATTATGTCCTAAACTAACCTACCAAAAAATAATAATCTGGACAAGATGAAATGGACCTAAATGTGCTGAAAGTTCTTTTGGTCTTCAAAAAAGCATCTAAGGAAAGGTCCAGTGCTGAAAAGAAGTTGGAAAGACTTTTGAACCGGTCCCATTTAAAATCTTAATGACGAAGTACAAACTAGTGAAACATACTGAAAACCGGCTGAAATGCCTGGCTCAAAGGATTTCAACTAGTGGCACAAAGTCCAGCTGAGGTGCAGCCACTAAAGAAGCAGCCCAAGAGTAAATGCTGTTTAAGTCTTCATTAACGACCTTTTTCATTGAAGAGGGGACAAAACAGTGGACGAGATTGCTTACGGGTTGTGGAGTCCAGGGGTACTCAAAGCTCCAATGGACTCAAAGCACAACTGCATTAATGAAATCTCACTCTGAGCAAAAGGGTTGGACTAGATGATATCCAGACATCTCTTCTAACCTCAGTAATTCCATGATTCCACAATTCTGTATATTTACATATCTAACTGAAAAGTTGCAGGTAGCAGACAAGGAAAGAGGAGGGTACAAATTACATGCTTTGGAAGAAAGATTGCAAACCGTGTGATTGCATGGAACATTGAAAACGAGTGGATTATTTCCGAGCAGACGCATGATATGGATTCACAAGTCCTACAACATTGTCCAGGAGTTCCCGCTTCTCCATTATGCTGGGCTACCAACAGACACATCAGAGGATTCCTGGCACTTGTGAAATCTGGCACCTATTTCCAGAGCATTTGTGCTTCTGAGATTTGATCTAAGGAATCCTAATTGTCTCTCATTTCTCCTGTATTTTATTTCATTCCATTTCCAGTTAAACCACTACTCTACATCTTAACTCAAAGGAAAACAAAACAATTTGTCTGAGATGTATTCTAATTTTATCTGAAAAGCAGTTTATTTCCCTAGATTGCATCAATTGTGAAGTGTGACACTTGCTGAGAGTCTTGAACTACTTTTTCCTAAACCTTTTGAAAGCATTTATCTCAAACAGAAGGAAAAATTGACTCTTCACATGCATTTTTAAGTCATTCCAACCATTTTATGGCAAGCTGAACATAAGTCAGCATGCCCAGGCAGCCAGGAGGGCCAACCCTGTCCTGGGGGGCATCAGGGACAGCACTGCCAGCTGGGCAAGGGAGGGGATTGTCCCGCTCTGCTCTGCACTGGGGTGGCCTCACCTCGAGTGGTGGGGGCAGTTTTGGATGCCACAATGTAAGAATGACATCAGATTGTTTAAGTGTATCTAGAGAAGGGTGACCCAGATGCTGAAATGCCTTGAGGGCAATACTTATGAGGATCATTTGAGGTCAGTTGGCTTGCTCAGCTTGGAGAAGAGAAGGCTGAGGGGGGACCTGACAGCAGGGTGCACCTTCCTTATGAGGAGCAGAGAAGGGGAGGTGCTGATCTCCTCTCCCTGGTGACCAGTGGCAGGACACAACCAAGTGGAATGAAACTGCACTGTGGTAGTTCAGGTTGGACATTAGGAAAAGGTTCTTTGCTGAGAGGTAGTTGGTCACCCCAGCAGGCTCCCCTGGTCATGGCACCAAATCTGTTAGGCGTCCAAGGATTGTCTGCATAATGCTCTTGGTTATATGGTTTAGTTCTATATGGTTCTGAGAGGGGCAGACTCGGACTCGATGATCCGTATGGGTCCCCTACAGCTTGAGATGTTCTGTGATTCTGTGTTCTTTCTTAGGTTCAGACTTCTTACCTCCAAACTCTACCTCTCCAGTATGATGAGGTTTCACATCCTCAGCTGAAATAATGTTCTGCAACTGTGAACTAACTCCTTAAATTCTCTCATCAACTTTCTCCTCTGCACAGGAATTCCCTAAATTCCTTCAAGGAAACACTAACAAAACACATCAGAACCTTCCATCATCATTCCCTTTTTCTTCTATTCAGATAGCAAAGCCTTTGAATCTGTTTAACCTCTACACTTGTCTCACCAATCTACTCGGGACAAGGGATCACATTCTAGTTCCAAATCAGAGCCTTTTTTTCCCCCTCTCAATTTATTCATGTCCTTAGGAGTCTAACAATAAATCTTGCCCTTCATGCTTTAAATACTTCACTGAACCACATTTCTGTTCTTACAGACTTGGCAGTCTTTGCCTCTTTGACATAACAATAACTGGAACATTTTCTTAGCAGCACTAAGCTGAGTAACAACTGGTATTTTTTTGGCATTCCTGATACAACGAAAGACGAATTTATGTTTTCCACTGCATTATGGTTACAAATGTATATCTGGACAGGATAGCTCAGGAGATCTGCACCACAGTGCAAGGCCAAATATAGGAATTAATACACCTCTTTGGCTTTTTAAAAGAAACCATCAGTACTGTAACGGATGCAAACAGGCAAGAAATCCAAGCAATTTCACTTGACAAACAAGATAGCTCTTGTGGTATCCAGAAATTCAGACTGCCTTCCTTAAGTGAAATATGTCATATTCCCAGCTACAGCTAATTATCTTCTTGTGCTGGAGCAATGTTACAAAGAATAGTTTAGTCAATGTTTAAAGAAAGTATTTTGAGATCTGGGCTGCTGGAAATCTGGAACTCTATTAGCTGAAACTGTTGCTGTCATATCAGTAACTTAAAAGGGCAAGTATTTTGATAAATTAACAGGAAAATGCCACGTAAAAGATTAGAAAAAAGATCTCTTACTGGGTTATTGCAGACTGTTCTTATGTCCACACTTAAGAGACTAACAAACTTCAAAAAAGTATGGACCTAAAAATGTTTTTTGAAGTCTGGAGCACCTTTTTATAATCAAGGTAATAGCCAGTTAATTGAGAAAAATACATAATGGATTACTGTACCTATCCTAATCCATATGAGGAAGAAACAACAAGCACTAGATTGCTCTTTACTGAAACATAAGACATAATGAGGAATCAAAAATAGAAATAAGCAACAAAAGATCTTTTACAAGGCTGAAACAAAATGAAAACTGGAATTTACTAGAAGATGAATAATATTAATTTTAAAAAGTTTCCATCCCTTCAACTTGCTTTTCAAGTAAACGAATTACTGGGTACAAGTAACTGGTGACCTGTGTAACAAAAACAGAGAAAATTAGGCAGTGCAGGACTGTCAGACACTATCCGGTCCAATCCCATTCTCCACAGCCAGATCAATTAATGCAATTAATGCAATTCAATTAATCTCCTTTTTGATGAAATATTTCTTAATAGGCACATAAAATGTCAACTGATATGGAAAAAATCTATTAATACTAACTAAAGCAGGAATAAAAACTGTGGTTCAGGGAACTAAGACTGTAAAAAGGGAGAAGAAAGAAAATACAGAATTTTTGAAAAGCAAATACAGCATATTAAGAAAATCACCCGATAAATGTATGTTGCCATAATTGTCACTGCTCAAATAAAAAAACATAGTGTATAGAATGACTTGGCAAACTGTAAACACAGAAACATACAAACAGTATTTATTGGATCAAAAAAGCTCATGACTAACTAGCACGGTGGGTAAACATTTTAAGCTTTGAAGTACAGGGTTTATAATTCAGAGATGGAAATGTTATTTTAGGCTTACTGGTGCCTTAGTATGTATCTCAGGCAAAGATGAAACCTCTATGGCTCCCATTTCCCCTCTACTTTTTGAAATGGTGCAACCTTAGCACATTGTTCTCGAGAACAAAGGAGGGAGATTTAGGGGATAGCAGCAAATTTACCTTATCTCAATCACTCCTATGTTTGAGTTTAGTTTGGCTGTTAAGTCTTGCAGCTGCTACCCTAAGCATTCCTAATTTTTAAATGACTGGCTTTACAAGTTCTACAGATTGGTCACATTCAAACAAAGCATTACCTGTGAGTGGTCACTTCAACCTTCTCTTCACTCAACAGCAAATACAAAAAGCCCGCTTTGTTGTCATATCCCAAAATGGCTACACCATTTCCTGCCTCACTGTCACTTATTTTTTCTCAAAAAAGCTAATATTTGCTATTTCAGCTTAGCAGGGTTCAGATTTCACTGACACGAGAAATGTAACTCTTCATGAGTTATTGAGTATTTCGCGTTTCACTCAAAATTATGTAGCATAATGGGCTGATCTTTCTACACTTTTGAAGCACGTTCTCAGCTTTTCAAACCTGAACTGCACTTCCTCAGAGCTTTTGCAGAGTCAGGGGAATCTGGACATCACTTGGCTATGCAGAGCAATGCCTAAAACCTACACCAAAGGATACAGCTCCAAGATCTGCATGACTGGTGCTATCAAGAAGGAGCCCCCGTGTCTAGATTAAGCATTAAAGAAGGGGGTTTACACAAGTTTGCTTAGAAGAAAGGTGTTGAAGTCAGCCAGGAGTGAAGAGAGCAGCTGGGAGGCGCACAGGCATGTAGGGCTGAAGGGCTAAAATGCAGCCCTTCCAGCCACTCTAGCCCTCCAGCCAGGGGCTGTCAGGCACCCCTGAGTTAGGCATCCAGGCCTCACCAGCTGTTCCTGCAATATGCTGAGATACTTGTGGCCTCAAATACTGCTGGAATATGAGTGAATGCACTAATCATGTTCAAAATAAAGGTTTTTTTAATATAAAATACTGGTCTTAATTTTGTCATCAACAATCACTACTGGAGTATCATGTAACAGGCAAAAAGAGTCACTAAGATTTACATCTTAGTTGTGGCTTTTCTATTGCCCTCTGTTGCAAGCTACATATGTACTTTACGTATTTTTATATTCTAAATATATTTCTATTCTGGCAATCCTCCACAATTTTGGAAAACAAATACTCTTAATGCTAGAGAGCTGTCTGTTTAATGAAGCCACAGGAGCCATATATGCTATGGCTTTTAATAGCTATTTTCCAAACTCAAAAAATTGCTTAAGAAGAAACATTTTTTTTGTTGGTTTTAGTTTTCCCTTTCTTCATACTTTCAAAATTTATAGTTTCTAAAATCTAAATCTGAAGAATGACTCTATAACAAAGAAGCTAATAGATCAGGATAAAAAAATAATCTTTTAAAGGTTCAAGCAAGACACTCAACATTTTATTTCTGAGCCAAGTGTTTCATCTAGGGAGATCTCAAATCCAGTTCCTCAACTCAATGAAGATTACACATGGCATTACTGGCCTGTAACACCCATGGAAAGAGAGACCCAGAAGAGATATTCTATGTCACAAATTCTGAAGCCTATACAGCAAGGACACTTTAGATTTTGTGCTTTTCTTCCACTCTCTTTTAAATATTCTATTATTCTATTCTTTTATTATTCAGATCAATAGAACACAGCTCCAGAATTCCTCCCTGGAAGTCAATCACAATGAGCCACTTGGGAAATCCGAGCATTTAATTCATACCCTTCCATTCATCTTTCCTAAGAATGATGAAGGGCTTGCATTCTTGTATACATTTAGATGAAAGGATTTATGCATACAATACGAGTTTCTGTTTCATGTTGCACGTTCTTATCACAGCCATCATTTATTTTCTCTTAAATTCTGCTTCTGATTTTCATATACATTTGCATCCAGACTGTCTCTTTAGCTTGAAGTCTTTTTGATACATCTCAGGAAAAGAGCAAGACAACATGTTATCCAGCCGATGACAAATAGAGTTCAACTAGACCATCAGTATCAAAAATTAAGGTTTCTTTACCTGTGGCTAACTAAAGAACAAAAAATATCTGTGGCAGGAATTTTTTGGGGGATGGGGTAAGAATTTACACAGGAATGGGATGGAGAATTCCTCTAGAGTCTGTTTTACCTGAGGTGTCAAGTGAGAACACATATCTTGTGCAATTCACATCTCCAGCCAAGTACTTCTCCATTGATTTAGGCTTGTTTTTCCTTCTAAAAATATTAAATCAACAATCTTAAATCCAACTCAGGAATTCAAAGAGGCCTGTTTTCAGGGGTTGGCAGGAATACCACTGATGGCAGGACTCAGATTCCAGCCTGTAGCAAATATTAGACTGAATTAGGAATATAAATTTACTTATGTATTTACATACCTATATTTATATCACATAGGTATTAATTGGCAATTCTTTCATGTTTGTTTATACGGTACACAACAGAAATACTGAATAATTGCAAAAGACAATCAAGTAAACTCACTTAACACTTTCAATTAAAAGAAATGGAGAGGGCTTCCTCTTCCCATTTCAGTATGCAGACATCATAAAGGTTCACTGAAGAGATTTCTATATGCCAAATCAGATAATCTCTAATAGCTTCCTTATGAAACACTTATAACTTGATGATAAATGATGTCATTAAAACAAAGGCATTTGCAGTTTTCTTGCATTTCTAAGGTATGTTTACTATGTGTTTGTAAATTTAATTGCCTCAGTATAAAAGTGACTTGCAAGTTATCAAGGGCTCCCAAATATTTACAACAGGAAAAGAACCTAAAGCAAAGAGACATGGGTTTTTCAGTTCTCCTTAATCTCAGATTATTTCAGAAGTTTCATCATAGTGGACTAATTGATGCTGACAGTAACAGAGTAGAAGATGTCACAGAGAATGCTCCTGGGCATAACAACTACTGATTCTCACAAAGCATGTGCATTTATACAGATGCAAATTATGTTTCCTTGTCCTTCTGCTTAATGGTAAGTTTAATGCAGAGTTCATTTATACTTCGCCCATTATTATAAGAATAATGAATCCTCATTTTCCATTACTGAATCATTAATTTAATGAAGCTCTAATTTACTTTGTTAGTGTTTAAGAACCTAGACTAAGGGATCAAGGGTTTCAATTTGTTACAGTGTGAGTCTTTGAAAAGATTATTTACAAGCAGCTATTTCTGTAAGCAGTTCTGTACTGGGCACAAAGAAAAATGAAGTCAACTTTCTGGAAATAAAACCTGAATCTGATTTAACAAAAATAATATACCAAACTCATAATGAAAAAAGTTACCTATACAGGTAAACAAAAAAGCTTTACTGAAAAGAAACCCTGGGTTTAAAAAAAAAAAAAAAAAAAAAAAAGGCAGCATATTTCAAACAACTTTCAATTCAACTTGTTCCTCACAACTCTGGTGCGTGCTACCTTGCCTTGCCAAAAATAATGAATCAGAACAGTGGACAGCAGTTAGATTGCCAGGGCAGCATGAATTATAGAATAGATCATTGTCAGACCGAAAACTCACAATAATGGTTATAAAGACAGAAGTAGCATTTCAGGACTTGGTCACAGATGTGAAAAAAATGTGTAGACAAATGGTTTTGTGCAATCTTTAGAGTGCTTTGTTACCTTCTGAAGTAGCACTAAGTCCTCAGACCACATGCTGATATCAGAACACTTCAGTAATTTTATAACTTGGAACTTTATCTCAATCAATGATTTAACGTTTTTATGAAATATAGCTTACTTTGGTAGCTGATTATTCAAAGACCTAAAAAGGAAAGCAATTGTTTCCAGCAACTCGAGTTGCAATAGCAGTGTGAGAAACTGAAAGTGCTTCTCACCACAGAGAGTACTCTTCTCCAAACTCATGAATTTTGTATGAATATTATCACATAAAATCACCCCCAAATACCAAAGCAAGATGCAGTTATCATGCCACGAATCTGTTGTTTCTGAGTATCAGCCTGCTAGAGAGCCCAGCAGACAGAATCAGCTATACTCATTCACCTGTGAAAGCCAGTGCACAGAATACTGAAGTAGGATGAGATTTATCCCGCGATAGCATTTCCTACCAGTAGCAATCCATTCCTGTAACCACAGCTGAAGTGAGGTCCATCAGGACAAATCACCCCAACAATTAATTGATTTACTTAGATAATTTACATAAGAAAGCCAGTTTCATGCTAACAGCACATCCTCCTTTTTTCATAAGCATTCCACAGACATCCTTCAGTACGTCCCAGCTGCCACAATGACTACAGCATATGTCAAGACTGGCAGTAGAACACACGTCGTGCCCATCAGTCCCATCCTTCAAAGGGAGTTCTCTCTCTTGCTGAATGACTCCTTTGCATGAATAGGACATGGTGGGTCCTATCACACATCTGAGAACTAGACTTGTCAACAGTGAAGTGTTGTACGGATAAGGACATATCTGAATGAGCACAGATGGATTCAACTTTGACAGCGCAAGAAAGAGCTCAAATGACACTCCTTGTGCATCAGAAAAATTAGGTGAGAAGAATTAAGCGTCTAAAAGAGCATGGGAAGAGGGTGGAATGAAACACGTGGAGAGAAATTAATAGAGTAATAAAATATTGTTCACTATGTACACTTAGTTCAAAGGGACAAGGATGCCTGAACAGGCAGGGCGAGACAGAGGACAAGAAAAGCCTGGTAGTGTAGATATGCTGGTGAGGTGGCTGGATGTCATGTACCAAAATTTGCATTTCTCATTCACCATGAGCCAGAAGACAGTCTATGGCAAAATTTTCAAAATAACCAAGAAAGATTCAAAACAGAACAACAAAACTCACAGTTTTGTACAGCACAGTCTGTACTGATCAACAGCCCATCTTCAGGCTGGCCCACAGATCAGCTCTTCCCACACGGGCTATGTCTCAAGGATAGCATCATTCAGACAGCATGGGTGGTGTTGCTCCGCTATAGAGGCTCATGTTCTTTTCTAGGTATCCAAAAAGTGCTTCGGGGGCATTATGGAGAACCCTGAACAAACTCTGTGTTCCCTTTGTGAGTCAACATCCAAGTCATTCTAAGGCAGAGCCCAGGAAAGAGAAGGTAACTACAGGTCACGTCAATCTCCTGGTTACTGAGAGAACAATGCAGATAAAATACACCAGGGAGCTGCCAAATAGCTACTCCAGATGGGCCACTGTCCCAGTGCTGCCACAAGGTCACCAGCCAGTATAACTCATCTAAGACTTTTCCCCTCTGGTATCTTTCCTTTTGGAGGAAGGAGGAAAGGAGCGGATTAGTGCTGAAGCAATCTAAAGATTTCTCTTAAGTATTAAGTAGATGAATTTTTCCTTTTTGTCTACTCTAAGTCCTTCATCTCCCTCCTCTTGCTCTCTGTCCTACTACTCCTCTCTTCCTCTCCTTCATGCTGTCTTCTGACCTTTCACTCTAGGGCTCTGCTTTTCCATTATAAATGTGTTTAGTATTTCTCATTTTACAAAAGTCTCTGTTCTATTAGCCCAGAACTGTCATTTCTACAATTTTCACCTCAAACTCATCAAATCAAATGCATCCTTTCACTAAAGGTCTAACCATCCAGTTTGTGGGCCTGACTTGGATCTTGCGCACCTAAAGAAAGTTCCTGAAGATCTGTTTTTGGAAAAAAAAAAATCAGAATCTTAATTCTACTCTCAGTCTCCTTTGTTCACTATTCTGATTGAACTCCACAAATCTGCAGTTTTTTGTGATGGCTTCCATTTGAGCTTCTCACTTGCACACTCACAGTGCTCCCTCCTTGCCTCTTATGTTTTGGAAATCTCACCCAGAAACAACAGCTTTGCACATATGTAAAATCCTCTGACTGAGGAGGATAGTCCTCCTGCCCCTTACTCCAAATCAATTTCTCTTGTCACACTGAAAAATACAGTTGGGAATAAATTGAAAATAACTGTAAACTCAAACTTAATTTCACAGAACTGAGATGCAATTGAAGTCTGCAAAAATTTTCTTTTCTTCCCCCTGAACTTAGTACCCACTGTAGTATTATACAAAAAGGAAATTATTTGATGAGAGATTATTTTAAATTTTACGTAAATCTTGCTTTAAAAGGTTAAAGGACACCTTAAATGAAAGATAATATTAAAGGCCAAAGCAAATTTAAAGTAATTACCTCATTAACTAAAAAAAATAAAAAACAAACAAAAATGGAAATTCTTGCCAGAAAATAAATTGCTTGAACAGCTTAAAGCTGCACAAAGAAGAAAATCTTCAAGTTAAGAATTGATCTCACTGATCTCATTTTTAGCAGAAGACTGCATACAGCAGAAGCACAGTTTTTTTATTGCCATGTCAACACAAAAGAACACAAAGGGAAATCTGAAGTGTCTATCTGATATAACGAGTTCTTTATTGAAAATTACTTTGTTTCTTTTATTTGATGCCAAAATAATAGTAAATCAAGGCAATCAGAAGGCATTTTACTACCACTGCTTATACTTTGATAAGCACAGAAAGCTAATGCTTTTAAATGATAGTAGCCTTCTCCACACTAAGAACAAAATCACACTGGCTTCTGATTAACCAAAACATATCAGTTACTCTACTGTTAACTGAACTGAGATATAGACAGCTTCTATCTATATTACTTCATAAATATGCATTTATGAAAATAAAACGGCAATTGCCTACCTTTCATAATAATTTGTGCTTATTATTAGAATGACTGATGTATTTTTTCCTCTATGATTAACATGTTTCCATGCCATGTACTTAGGCAGATGCAAATTTCTGCAGAGAAACCTTTTAATATGGATTTTCTTTCAATTTTTTTTTTTTTTTTAAGAGAGGAAGAGCAGGTAGAAAACAGAGTTAGTGAAATGTGGTAGGCAGAAACAACGGATTAGGAATCCCAGAACATTTCACATATTTGTGACAGATGTAGGCACTAGCATCCTGGAAATCCGAGCTCCCACATATACACATTGTGGCCATATGATGTGCTTAAGTGGTACAAATATCACAGGATGGATCAGGGCAGAGTTAAGCATTAGGAATGCCTTATAACGGCAAGAGACACTAACCCGAATACCACTCACTTCAACTGCAGAATACCGATTTTGGCATTACTCACACAACTTCCTCCATTTTAGACAGCAAAAACAAACTGGTAGGGCTATATATACATTGAGCCAGCAGTTCAGTCACTTACCAGCTAAAGTCTTCCATTGTCTTAGCTCAGAACTCATTAAACAAAATCTAATTATCTTCAAGTACCATTTTGTTAAACACCCCAGAAAGAAACAAGCCCCCAGAAACAGTGTGAACTACTTTCCCCCCTCCACCATACAGCAAACAAAGAGAATCTACAAAAGGAGCAGGGCTTCCTGGGAACAGCCTGCATCTCAGTCCAATACCAACAACATGGGTAACATGAATATGTAAAATAAAAAGTTTGGAAATGGGAGATATTATGACTTCAATTTTCAATTAACACTTATTTCTGCCTACACACTATTTGAAATCTTTAGAGTGTGATATTTTCTCCTCTGATTCTCCAGAATGTTTCTACAGGTTGCTCCTGCATCCTCTGATACATTAGTGAAATCACACAAGGGCAGAGAATAGATGAGTTCGGGTATGCTGGAGTTGGATTCTACTTTTTAAAAGTGAACACGAGAGGCATCTCTAATACAGCAAAACAGAGGACATATAAAATGCTCGTTTTGTTTCCAGTGCTGACTAGCTAATTATGCATACATATAACACACGCATATTTCCTAACATGGAAAATCGCCCGTGCCTGCTTACGCATCGTTTACATTGAGAAGTGGACTCAGTTCTTAGCCACAAATCTGTGTAGTTAAGATTTCAAAGATACTGCAATACTCAGGCATGTTCCCTCACTCCACTCTTACTGCCCTGGGTTGCTGAGGGATGGACTGTCAAGCCCCACTGCAGTCTATTAGACAGATGGCTGAGTGATCCTGGACAGAAAATGAGGTTTTTGTAACGAAAAGCTGAAAGTTCTGTTTCCCACAATTCCTTTGCATGATTTACAACAATCATGGTAATTTAAAACTGGCAACCGCAGACCAGAATTCTTGACTACTATTGTTTCAGTAGCACAATCAAATTACCCCTTTTGGGCTTTTACAATTAACTTGTTACATGCATATGTTATCACTTCCTAAACAGTAATATTATCAGATGAATAAATTCAGCAGGGAATAGCAACAGGAAAAATATTATGAATATAATTCCTAATCTGAGCCCCAGTGAGAAATCCTTTATCATAACGTGCATTTTATGCATAAATACATATTTCATATATATATATATATATATCATAATATGCATTATATGCATAAATATAATTTTAGAAACTTTTATGGTAATCTGTTCTTTTCCATTCCAGTCCTAGAAAAGGAAAAGGAAGGTCGTTAAAAATAAACATATAAAATTCCTGAAAACAAAGATAATTGCATGTATGTTTAAGTAATCCCTCAGGCTCTCTAAAGTTTAATTAAGACTCTCACCTACAAAGAAACCAGCTGCCAAAACTGCCAGATACCTGCTTCTCTGCCATGTTAGGTTTGTGAATTATGGCAAGATCCCTCTGTAAGCACGGATGATGAATCAGCCAGAAGTGTGAAAGGTCATTCTTTTCTTACGCTCACTTTTTGGATGAGATTTTTCATCAACATTAATAAGCTAATTCCACATGACTGACATGCAGCTGCAAAACACTCAGAACAATACAATAAACATCACTGCACTCCTGTCACTGTGGTATTACATCGAGCAAGAGGGATGCAGGATAAAGCCTTCTTTATACATCACCTTGAGGAAAAAATGATGAATCACAACAGGTAAGCAGCCTAGCAGTACTTGCTCTGTAAAATAACTGTACAGAATACAAGTGGGGTCACTTGGCACTTTTACTAAGGAATCTGCATGTTTAATAAACCACAGATGTAAGAATTTCAGTGAAGGAAGTTGATGGCTCATACTAATCAGATCATTTCCTATCTAAGCAGGGGGAACCTAAAATGGCATGGCAACACTTGCAGTCATCAGCCTGTGTTTACACATTGTCTTGCCCGGCTGTGGGAGAAAAATGAGCTGAATGTTGTGTGTAGATGCTCTGTTGCTGCTCAAATCCTGTCTTCACAATCAGGTTTGTTTTACTATGGTTCTGAACCTGGAGAGAGAGCAATCCCTCAGAGGTGTATGTCCCACTTGTTTACACTGTGTTTGGGATTTCATCCAACAATCTTGTGGCTTTCTCCCGTTAAGCCCAAATTACACCCAAAGCATTAATGGAACATCCCAGAACACCAAACCTTCTGCAACTTTAGTTGCAGAAATGTCTTGCAGTAAAACAAAGATTTTGCGAACAATATCACGATTAGCTATTCTTAAATGCAGCAACAACTTGAAAATTTTCTTTCAATTGATAAATATGATGACTCAAGAAAAGTTACTGTAGTGCTATGAGAAGATACCAACAGCCAGGTGAGCAGTACCAGCCTCTTCAAAAACCTCCCTGATGCTTGCAGCTGTGTGGGTATGAGGGTCTGCTGTACTATAAAAATCAAATAGATACTTGAAACCACCAAATGAGCAAACAGTGCTCATTTAAAGAGCATTATTATCTTTGGAAGCATCAAGAGATACTCATTTGGCTTTAACTGCAGGAGAAACCTGAAACAGTTAGGTTTATACTAGAGAGTAAGTGTTGTGATCAGATCCCTACTCAGTTGAAATCATAATAGAGATATACAACATCGTAGAAACCTAGCTGGCTTTGCTACAGCAGTCTTCAAATGAAGAATGAAGAATTCAAGTGAATTTCCCTTATTCTCTCTAAAGTTCAAATGTATAAATGCTGAAGAAGTTTATATGAATGTCAAGTTTAAATAAACCAAGTTAATATGGGAAAAGATTATTTCCACCTTTTAGAAAAAGTTGTAATGGTGAAGAGAGTCTTTGCCTTTTCTTAACAACAGATGAACGAAGCCCTTACACTTTTGCTTCAAGGTCTTTTCCTGCTCTTCTCTGTCTGCCATATACTTATTTTATTCTTAACTGAGAACATCAGGGATTCACAATCTCCTTAAACAGTGTTTAATAAAAAAATAAGGGTCTATAATATTAAAAAGGAGACCATCTCACAATGGCATGCATTATACAGCTTAGACATAGCTCAAGAGCCTGACAAATTACAGACAAACATTCTTAGGCTGCTGGAGACAAAGGTTTCATGCCCACAGAATTATCAATGTTTTCCAGAATAACACTTTCAGTTCTTGGGCTTGTTATTTCTAGCCCAAATCTTGAAGAATCTCCTGTGTTTGTTCTTTGTGGAGAACATGTATTGCAGGTATTTCAAAAGCATATGAAAAACATGCCATAGAGGTACAAATTATTATCCTTTTGTTTAATATCACCCACAGTTATTATCAGGTGTATTCTCTTACTGCAAAAAAATCCTGGTATTTCAATGCTTTATTCATACAAATCAGTTTCTTTTATTTATATTCCTTTCCTTTTAGACCATCCTGCTTTGAAAGCCAATTACTTGCCAGCTGCCAGCTTTAGAAAGAAAACACAGAAAGATGCAAATTAATTTGCTATTCAACAGAGCCAAGGAGAATTGCTCATTAACCATGGGTCATCAGTATGAATACACTCAAAAACTTCTAAAACCTGTATTTACCTTCTGTGCAACACAAACTTTCTTACTAAAAAGCAGAGATCTATCATTGTCTAGAGAGACTGGGCTTGTGGCAAACCAAACAGCTCCAACAAGAACTACATGAGTTCTTTATTATTGCTCCACCCTCCAAATGATTTATAAGTGAAATTCAGTAGCTGCACCACCTGCACCGGGGCAGAGTGCTCTGTCCTGTCTCTGGACTGCACTGGGGGACAGCTGCTGGCAGCCCTGACAGCATGGGAGAACAGCATTTGCATCAGGTACCAGAGGAGGCATCAAGAGCCACTCAGCTTCCATAGAAGCAGCCTACACACACAGTGTATGAGAGTTCTGCATAATATTCCACGGGATTTTGATAGATATGCTGGGAAAAAAATTGAATGATTTCACGTATTTTCCCATTGCAAACTCATGCTGAATACAGCTCACACTTAATGCAGCCATCTTGTTTTAAGAAGCACCTAGTAAGTTCAATATATATCACGGGGTTTGTGGGTTTGTTGTGGCTTTTTTTTGTTGTTGTTGTTCTATTTTATCTTTGTATTTAGGTGCTACTTATGCATATTCTATTAGTAATAGTAATTGATACATATACATAAAAGCAGTTAGACCTGAAAGCTCACTTTCTGAAAACCTGGTCCATTAAAGCCAAGCTTTAATGTTTTTAGTTTGGCTGCTATGTTATTTTTGATACAAGATGGAACCCCATGACACTTTCGGAGGAAGCTGCTTTGTATTTATAATCTTTTGCAGGCCATTAACTCCAGGCATTACTAGATACAACTGTCCAGTGACACAGTGGTGGCCATTGAAAGCTGAGGTGATGCAAGCACTAGGTATTATGATCTGAATACATTACTGCACTATCAAAACCACAGGACAGCACCAAAGCATGCACATGCAATTCAAAGTGTCTTGATGTTAAATATGAGGTTCTGGGAAAACAGACCTTGCTAAGACCAAATTGTGACATTTAGAGATTAATTATGTTATTAAGAGATATTTCCTAGTGTTTTGATACCACCAGAAACCAATTATACAATATAATAAGCACAAGAAAAAGAAAAACCTTGTGTGATATCTCTGTTGGAAAGCCATTAAAAATGGTTTTATGCAATTACAAAATTGAAACGAAAATGCTATTCTCTCCTTTTAAACTAGATCTTCACCAAGCCAAGGCTTTCCTCCTGTTCAAAATCCTTGGTCAATTTGGCCTTAGCATCCATCAGAACATTCCTTTCTCCATCACAAGAATTCACCATGGTTGCTACTTTTTACTCAGAAACATCAGAGGAGTGTCCAAGTCTTCCTCACCAGATTGCTGAAGCCATAATGACCTCAATATGGAAAGGCAGAAGAGGAACAAAAGGACTCGTACCAAATGTCCCCACCTGGGCTGGGTGTCAGCTAAACACAGGAATGTTCCCAGGCACATTGTTCCTGAAAGAACAATTATCTCTTTCCCATGAAGCCTGGTTATCTCACCATGGTCCCTGGCAGGCTCCGGGCTTGGGTCAAGTCCCACAGTTGAAAACAATTCTTAAGCATGTTTTAAGAACAAAACATTTTAAGAGGTGGCTGTTCTGCAGGTCACAGTTTCAGGTATGCTTAAAGTACCAATCCACAGCTACCAGGCAGTCATTTCCACCTGCTGGAGACACCAATCTCACAAAGGGATGCTGCAATGCCATTTTTAAGGGGCTGTGCTACAACAGCAGGAACACTACAGCCATGTAGTGGTACCAGTGTAGTCCGTACCTGACTTTAGTCCATATAGCCCTGTGGTTGCCCCAAAAGATGTCATCCAAGGAGGCTCTGCTGCAGAAAGGATAGAAGGATGAAAGCCAAGTGCTGGTGTTCAGCAAAAGAGCTAGTTGAAAATATTCCTGGCATGGCAGGATGCACAACTGGACAGTACTGCCCGGCCCTGTTTCACACCAGCACAATCCCATGGTGCAGTCAGGAGGGCATCCCAGTGAAGTGATGGGGAACTGCCATGTGAAAGAGCCAAAAATAATTTTTAACATCCTGAAAAGAAATGCAAATATCTCTACTAGTTTTAAATACTGTCAGCCACACTAGTTGTCAAGCCACTTTCAGCAGAGGTGCAGTCTTGTTAATAAACAGAAGCTATTAACAAAGACCAAAACTGTGGAGGTCCGTAAAAAGGCATGATGGAAATGACAGACAACAGAATATGCAGAATGCAAAATTCTGGAAAAATAAAATAAAAAATAACAGGCCTTTTAACAATCTACAGTATCTCTAAGCTCAAAACTCTGTTCACCATACTGTTGGATATTCCAAAGAGCTACAAACCACTTAAAATTTTCTATTGTATTTGAAGTATTTTTCTGTAAAGGAGGGGATTTTTAACTAATTACATTTCTCATCAAATATATTATAAACTGATACGTTAGGTTGTAATAACAGATGGGAAAGAAGTACTTAGTAATGATTATTATTTGTACAGAGTAATGGTAGTATAAAAGTGTGCTGTAAATTTTTTTTGCTGGTTCTGTGACTACATATGTCAGAACAAGACATCTATACTATATTGATGCTAAATTATTAGTGGCCTGGCTGCGGGTTGAACTATTTTGTTGCACTCCTTGTGCCTTAGAACATTTACAACTGCAGCATCTCTCCACTGGTTGGAGTAGTCACTTGTAAAGCACCCACTGAGCTGTAAATTATGAACCACTTTGATCCCATGTCCATTTCAGACCCAGGACTGACAGATTATGCCAACTGGCTTGATAAACTCGTAACAAAAGATTCTGACTACAACTGCCCAGCCAAAACACACGTGAGATGCACAGAGTGAAAAAGGGCATAAATCAGTCTCCAAGCACACACGAACCCTTAAAGGGACACACCAAAATCAGAACCTAGTTCTCAACAAAATGTTACTTAAATTTAAGTTACCCCAGCTAAAACATCCTGCTAGATTTTATAGCTATTTTTCTGATTTTCCATACTGTATTTGTCTTCCTTGTTGGTGTAGTGCTGGATAAAACTGTCACATACATACTAAAAATTAGTCTAAAATGCAGGGAAAAGCAGAGGGCAAAAGAGAGAATAATAATTATTTGTTAATTAAAACGTTACTAAAAATCTGAAATTAATTCTTTTTCATGCATTCTTTTACGGACTACCATTTTCCAGATCATTTTGAAGCAAATCTTACCTCTCACTAGGCATTTCTACATCAGATAGTGCAAGTCATTTAAAATGGAAACTGAATCTCTTTTGAAGTAAAAATACAAAAAGGGAAAAGAAATACAGATATCCTCTCATAAACTGATCACTCTGCAACCATCAAGTAATTCAGCACTAAGAATCTAACTACTGAAATGTACACAAAGGGAGATGGAGAAGAGGTAAACATAATGTGAATGTTGCCATTGGATGATTTATGTCAAGCATTATCCATTCCCTGATAATAGCAATCAGATCAAAACCTGTAAGGGAACACTAAAGGTGAGAAGGGTGAAAGCACAACTTCACCAGATGAAAGCACAACTCCCATCCCTTTCGTAGACAGCAGCAGAGCTGGCCACGGTCTGTACCATGGGACAAGGGTTCAAAACTTGATGTCTGTACAGTGTGTGCAAATATAAAGCTACAGTAACCCTGAGGACAGGGAGGAGGATGCCATCTCAGCCTTGTGACTAAACCTCATTTTCTGCACAGGTAAATTAATAATATTTAGTTTATAAAAACCTCATGATAGAGAGAGTAGGCAAATTCTGTGTCTTTATTTTGGGGTGGCCTTTCGTCAACTGGACAGAAAATCACATTTATTCAATATCCACTCCTGAGATCATGATCAAAACCACCAAATGTTTCACAAGTAAAAAGGCAGACAAGGGTTTTGAGACTTTAATATCACTCACTTCATGAAATAAGAAAAACAATTATCAGAAAACTGAGACCAAATTAATGTCTGGGGTTTTTTTGGTGTTTTCTTTCTTTGTTTGTTTTTTTAAACTAAACTGATTGCAGCAATCAATAAATAAGTTTCAAAGAGCTCTTTCAGTAAAGACCAGGCCTAGCCAGCAGGTATTACATTAACAGTCATTATCAATTAGGGCTCACTGGGAACAGACATTATTTACAAAGCAAGAGTTCTGGGAATCCACTCATGTGTTAAAAGAACCTCTGTACTGCTCCAGAGTGATGTTAGCAAAGCTAAGTGCTGCTTCATTAAGTGCAGTACACACACTTCCTAATGGAGAGCACCTTTAATAGTCAGAGGGAGTCCATCTTTACCATCTAGTCTGGGATAAACACATTCATGTTAGGAATTTCAGAAACAAGGGAAAACATTGTCCGTTTTTCTTCTTTGTTTTTTTTTTTTCACTTATAAAAAGATATAAATAAAGGATCAGTGTAAACTAGATAAACATTCTTCAGAGCTACTAAACTCTTTCAGCCTTTAGCAGGTATAAACACAGTGAAGGAAGGTTAACAATGACAGAATATTTCACCTTCTGAGAGCTATCTCCTCAGTTCCGTTCAGGCAGACATTGATCACTCCAGTTTATGATGGAAATAGCCAGACACGGGAGAGAAAAGAGGACAAGTATTTCTGATGAGTCATTTTGTTATTTCTCAATAAATCCTTCTCCTCCCTTCTCTAAATGCCTCTTCCAGTAGATACAAACATCAGAATCACATTTATTAAGTCATATGTACTTTTGAAAAGGCTGCTTTTTTTATATTTTGATGATTACAAAGCATGCAAGTTACACAAACACAAACACAGAAATATCGCTGTAGCTGCATTTGACTTGAAGACACAAAGGGAATATATTAGCTAACGATGCTGATGGTCAGCACAGTAACAAAACAAACCTCTGTTCTGGGTAACCAAGATTTGAAGGATTTAGGTTTGGGTGTAACAGTATGAGCCATAGGTGACAAGGAAATGAACAGCAACAATCCCTGTAAGTGGAGACAGCTCCGGAATGCTGTTAGTATTTGCACTAAGACAACGAAACATATATACAAAAGAATATATCAGTTTCTTTTGTATATGAAAACATCTTAAGTAGTACAATTAAAAAGATTTTTAAAATCCTCCACTGCAATCAATTAAACATAATTGTCTCTCCTCTTATTTAAAGGCCACTTGTCACCACCCTGAAGTGGCAAATAAATTGCAAAGGGCAAAACTGTTTCCCAGTTCAGTGTTCATCTATCTCCCACTGATAAGTGGCATTGAGTGTCATTGAGATGGTTTAACTGTTGCTTCAAGAAAAAGTAGGAAGAACAGAGGGCAGGATGTGTCTTCACTTTTAAAAGAAGCTTAATGCTAAAACACACCTAAATTCCTATACTTTGGTAAAGTTTGGGTAACATCCTATTAATTGGGAACACACGCTCCTGAAATAGCAATTTAACTACATGAATTCCAGCAAGCAAACAGAACTGCTGGTTATTTTAACATGGAAAGTAATTTTTTATGTTTTTAAAGTATGACTCAGTCCTATACAGTACTTTTACCCCTGTCGTTTCCCTGCACTTGAAAGAGTTTGTCTAACATTTCCATGATAAAGTGTGCCGTGTTGCTCTCCCTCAACACTGCCCAGACATGAAATGAGCCCTTTTCACAGAGATGCATGTGTTCTCCTGCACCAGTGATTTCTACAGTGGCTTATGCTTAGGAATTGCACTGCAGAATCAGGACCTAAGTAGTGTCCACCTTGAGCAAGCAACTAATATACAACATATATATCTGTACATCAGTTTGCTCACAGGCTGAGAACGAAGATGTAGAAAAAGATGCTGTTTCTGCTCTCTTTGTTTTAAATAGCTGAGGCATTCATATGCCAAAGACAGTAAATGGGATTGTATTAAGAAGTTACTTGACCTGCCAGGCTTACCACAGGCATTCAACATTCAAGACGCTGCCTTAAAGCTGTGCTTAAAAATGAGCTTTCTTATTCTTCGGGGGCCACAGTCTTTAGGATTTACATTTGCAAAATCCTGTAGGCAACACTGAAGGCTGCAAAATTTCATTAAAATCAAGAGAATGGCATACTGCATCTCTTTACCAATTAAATGCTTTTAGGCATTTTATAGCACCATGTGTAAGATTAAATCTCAAGCAAGGTGCTAAATGGACGTGGAGGTAAATAGAGAGTAAAACAAACAGAATTAACCTTATTATATGCATTCACCTCTTTTCAGTACCCAACCCCCTCCAAACATGACAGTATCAATAAATAAACAGGACCAATGAGAAGAGAGGCTATACCCCACCATGAGGCATTTAACATTACTGAATGTCACAGTATTCAAGTGGACAGTGCCCTTTTTAAAAAACAACCCTTTTATTACAGTCAATTGACTTTAGCAGAAGCTCATATCCATAATCTCTCAAAAAGCCACCAGGCTTCCATTGAGTAGTTGAACATAAAGGGTAACATCGTACACAAAAACACTGTTCCCTCCTGCCTGGCTTGCAAATTTTTAATTAAACATAAATAGCGTTAACTTTCTCCATGTGATTCATTTAGCAGGTTAAAAGGTTCACAGGAATATACAGAACTCATTTAAGTAGCCCATGGTGAGCAGTAACTATATCTGAGCTATCATAGTGGAAAGGGACTGCAAAGTGATTAATGCTGTACAAGGAAACAACATTATTCCTCCATACGGAACAGGCCCATCTTCAAAGTCTCTTTAAACCAGTCCTTATAACCCAGCACTGCCTTTTGTCCTTCTCACCCCCTAAATACATGAAAGTAACAATTAAAAGATAAAATAATCCAGCATCTGGATTAAGATGAGCAATCAGGCTGCTAAATGGGAGCTCACCTTTCGATACACGTGCAGTCATGGCCAGCCTCAAAGGAAAAGGAAAAAAAAAAAGCTGAGATGTCCAAGAGAAGGAGACAAGCTGGGGAACAAGGGCGGCAATCTGTGCCCAAGGCAAGTGACTGAAGGTCAGTAGGTGCCCCCTGGCAAGTCTTACCTGCTGCAGCCTTTCCCAGATACCACCCCTTCCCACATGCCCAACAGTCAGAACTCCCAGCTGAACATCACACCCACGTGCTGCCTGCCCATCTCCATCTCTAGGTACGTATCCCATCCATTCATTGTCTCTTGTAATGTGAATATTCCCATCCATGGTGCTAAAAAATCAGTAACATGGGAAGTGCCCACTATGCATCCCACCAAGTGCTTTCGCAGCAAGAGAGAACAATCACCCTCAGCACAATTTAGAAACTGTGCTCATATTAAGTTTTCCAGGAATAAGCCCTCTGACAGAATAAACAAGAAAATGTGTAAAGGGATCAGACGGAATTTTAAAGGCAAAACTATGCTGTGTGAGAGCAACAGCCCTGTGTATCCAAAAATCAACAACAAGATTCCAAGTATTTTGGAATATGAACTCAGTATTTCTTTTGTTATCAAAGTTTACAAACCTGAGTTGATGCCAAAGAGAAAGGGAACATTCTCATTTTGCAATAGACCTCGGGGAGAGCAAAAGCCTTTATGAAGTCTCTCCCTGTAGCTGAAGACAAGCAGCCTGCCAGCTTAGGAGCTGTGTTTGCAAAGTTTTTTAAGTAGCAGTCAAGATCCAAAGGGAGACTGTACTGTCAGATGCTTAGCTTGGCCACTGCAATTACCACCTTAGTCCATGAAGACAAGAGAGCCAGGACCCTTATATACCAAAAACCAAACAGGACTTTGGTGTTGGCTCTGACAAAGGACAGCAGCAGGGCACCAATGTCACTCTAATGTAGCGTGGGACTTGTCTAAGATCCACAGCAAATCCTGTCACGCCCATCCCTAACCTAGAAATAAAGATGGATGTTGGGTGTTTCACTAAAGCCATTTTCAGTCTGAAGCTTCCTCTAACACACAATTTCTTTAGGCAGCCTCTGAAGAAAAAACAAGAAAAAAAAAGAAAAATAGAAAAGACCAAACAAAAAACTGATCACATCTAGGAATTTCTCATGATTCAATACACTTTTCTCATTGTTGTATTACAAGATTAAATTATTATATTGTACCACTGACCAATGTAGTGTAAAGAGTTAGAGGCTAGGCAGCAGTTTCGCAAGGAGAAGAGAGGAAAAAACCAAACCAATGGAAATCAAAAGGAAAAAAAGTTCATGTGAAAATGCCATTGTCTCACAGGCACCTGGAATTCCGCAGCACATTAATGGGAGCAGCACATGTTAGAGGGCTTCTCCTTTCCAATACTCCTGCCAAATGAAAGACTGTGCCAAAGAGGGCAGTGAAGACAAAATGTTCAGAAAACCTGATCTGTGGAGAAAGCTTTGGAGAGTGACAGCTTGTTTACAGAGGAGATGCAAAACTTGTGAGGGAGCAAGAAAAAGGGAGGCAAGCCCAAAGCCTTGCAGCCTGGAAACCAGGCTGTTGGTGGTGAAGAAGTTCTTTTCCAGCTAGGTAATAAAGAAAAGCGAAACGGCCCCATAGCACACCCTGTGGAGCTCACTCGGAGGTGCCGAGGGGCTCTGCTGACCCACCCACACGAGAGGCAAAAGCTTCCTACGCACGCTGCACGCTCTCCAAAGGACAGAGGTGCAACCACTCAGTGCTCCCCACGGCACCAGCAGCAGCAGCATTGTGTCTATCTAATCCTTGCCCAAGAGTACTACCTTGCACTATCAATACCTTGCATCAGTAAGTAATCATTTAATAAAATTCTGTCTTTTTCAAGGCATTTTAATATCTTCATGACCACCGTAAAAACTTACTTCTCTATAAAAAAAACCCGACAGAAGTTAGCCTGGCAGCAAAAATCAGTTTAGGAACAGACTCTTCTGATGACATGAAAAAAATTCAGTTGGCTTCATTCATGTTGATGTGTAATTCTATAGGTAGACTGAAATTTTTCTTTCTACTGAATTTCTATTATTTAATGCAATACAAAATATTTTTTATAATTGTATGAATGCACTTGAAATTATTTGAACTTCTTCTTTGAATTTATTTGAAATTACTTTCGTTTAGCTGTTTTTAACTCATTAAAATAATTCTTCAGAATGAAAAAGCTTTTAAATGTATTTATCCAGTCCAGCATTTATGAGTTATACAGTCATAGTTACTTCTGAGAGATGAAACTATAATTCAGGCCAAAAGTAGGAACTGGCTTGATTTCTTGAAAACTTTCATTTTTCCAGAAAAAATTACTATTTATTTCATCCAGTCACAGGCAAGCTTATAGTGAAAAGCTTATACACGTCATTGCACAGAAGAGACTAGTTACCTTCACTGTAAGCTAAAGATTCCAGGCTTCCTGTGCTGTCATATTTCATCAGGCTATATTCAAAATTCCTTTAAAACCTCAGATTTCAGAAAAATACTTTCCTACAGCTATTTTAGCAAGGTACAAAGAAGCAACTAATATTGGAAATTATTAGATTAGGAATACAGTCTACAAAAAACATACTAAAAGCACAAGTATTCACCATGCAGCACAGCCACAGGTGACTGTGTTTGTTTTGTTCAGCACCATAAATTATCCTGCTATTCCTGAATGCTGCCTGCCAGTTCTTCAGGGCAGGTATCTTCATATTTGTTTAGCACAGATGACTGAACTGCAAACTATGGCTGTGGCACTGTATAAGTAATAAATTATTGTCACCCGAGGCAAGAGTCTTTGCTCCTGTTTATCACAACAGACAGCACATTACTAGCAAAATTCAGCAGATACCACTGAAAAGCAGGCACTAAACTGAGGTGGCCTTGCATTTCTCATAGTCTGTTGAGTCTTTACAGAAGGCAAATAATAATTCAGGTATCTAGTCGAGATACTTAAATACTACATCATGTGAGTACTTTTCAGCAACTTTAACAAACTTTGGAGACCACCCATACACATGAGCTACCATTAGGTCACATTTCCCATGTGCTGGCCGGTACAGAGGGCTGACAAAAAGAAGCTTTGTGCCTAGCCAAAACCAACCTTGCTGTGGGCTGCTGCCAAAAGGAGTTGACTAGCCCTTCCTGGTGACAAGGCAGGCCCCTGCCACAGGCTCCCAGTCTCTCCTGGTACCAGGCAGTTGTGGAACAAGTTGCATCAGCCCAGTGAAAACTGAGCTCCCAGCCAGGGGTGCAGCTCATGCAGCCTACACTGCAGCCCCCATGGCAGAGAGATGAGAGCCACCCCAAATAATCAGTCTGGGCTTTAATTTGCAGCCATAGCCTTTGAACGTAATTTCACATCCGATTCTATTCTAAACAGCCTGTGTATTGACACACACCCCACAAAGCTGCATGACTCTTAATTTCATTGACTCTGAAGATTTACACTCAGACTGAGGAACAACAAATATTTTAGGAGATACTCCTAAAATAGGGCTTCCAATACTCCAGCACATTGCTAGAGTAGTCAAGTTGTCAAGTGACTATCAAGAAAGAACAAAATCTAAAGAAGCAAAGGAAATGCCAGCTGGGAAATGCTTTTCTTCACTGGCAAAGTTTCTGTTTACCACCAGCCTCAGATGAGTTATTGTATCTCACTTGGCAGCCTATCTGAAGGGTCAGAACTGCAAATCTGCTCCTCTGTATGCATTTATGAATTTGTGCATATAAAATCTGATATGCAAACACAATGTTTTTCTTCAGTAAAACATGGCTCAGTATACAGAATACTTGCAGGGAAAAATCACATACTTACATGCTTTGAAAATAATTATATGCTTGATGATTAATTTCCAGTTATGAAATGCAATATTCTTATTCCTTCATGACAAAATGCTTACTGATAATAAGAGACAAAGCAAGTTACTGTTTCAGAAAGGAAGAAGTTATGTCCACACATTTCTTTCTCCCAGTAGTTTTCTACCTCACAGAATGACAGAATGTTTTGGGCTGCAAGGAACCTTAAAGGTCATCTAGGTCTGACCCCACTGCCATGGGCAGGGACACCTTTTGCTAGACCAGGATTCTCAAAGCAATATCCAACCCAGTCTTGAATATTTTCAGAGATGGGGTATCTACCACCTTTCTGGGCAACCTATTTCAGTGCCTCGCCACTTTCGCAGTAAAGAATTTCTTCCAAATATCTAATTTAAATCTTTCTTCTTTCATTTTAAATACATTCTCCTTTGCCCTGTCTCTGCCTGCCCTTGTAAAAAGTCCCCCTTTGTCTTTCTTGTAGAAGTCTTTCCTTTTTTTTTCCTTTCTTTCTTTTTTTTTTTTTGGCTAGCCTAGCTTAAAAAAAATAATCAAATGCATTTTCCTGTCTACAAAACACCCAGGAACATGCCAGAAAGTAATTAGGAATGACAAGCATATAATGACATACAAGCTGCAAGTATTCAGTTTTTAGTCTGGAAAATAAAACACTTAACGGATATGGAATGCTTTTGCTCCAGCTCTTTTATGCATAGCTGGCATGACTGATCTGAAAAAATAAGAGAACATGTGCCAGTCTACTTTTCAGGCAGAGTTCAAACAACAGAGAAATTTAAACAGAGGAAAGAAAAATCAGACTAACCATACCAGGTGACTGAATTAACTTTGCAGAGCAACAGCAGTGTATCCGAGGGCCTGCAGTAAGTCTCCACAAAGAGACTAGTTTGTACTTGAAGCCTGCCAGGTTCCTACTTTTGCTAAAGAGCAACTGTTTAGCCATTGTGAGACTGGTAAGAAGTGCTTCTTTCCTGCAGATAAGTCATCAAGTGGCAGACACCAGAGTTACAAACTATCTTAGAGGATACCTACTAGTGGTGTTTTAGTTTTTCTGGATTTATGAAAATGACTTTTAAGTAAGTTTGACAGCCCAATGTGAATTATCTGAAACTATGCTGAATTTTGAGCAAATGCTTAGAGATTTTGTACAGTATGGAAAACTTCAAAATAAGCAGATTTGCTAGTAAGCAACAGGACGTACTGACACCTTGACTAGAAACTTTGCCTTAAATCTCAACAGAAGCAGAGCTCCTCAGGCTCAGCTTGCTGATGAACAATGGAGGAAAGTTTTATGACGGAAAAAAAGTTGGTTTTTTTTATTGTGCAACTTGGCAGCAATAGGTTATCAAAGATGTATCTGTCCCAAATAATGCTGGCACTGTATTTCAACTACTTAGCAAAATAGCTGTGCAGCATATTATTGTCCTGTGCCTCATAGGACAGGCTTGCTGCCAACTGGGTCATACAATAATCAACAAACCAGACACCAGAAAGGATGCTAGATTCCTCCCAGCAGCACCTACCACTGACGCAATTAAATATACTTAGTGAGTATAGTGCTGGATTGTCACTTTCTTAACAAATTGCTCAAAGGGGTCTGATCAGCAGATAACTTCATACTCAGTGGTAAATCTTTAATTCATGTAAATCTTTCAGCTCATGCTAGTGCCAAAACGAACAGCTGGAAGAAGGGGAATAGTCTGTTTGTAGGCTCCCTGGACTCTTGGGTTGGATACATTATCCATGAAACACAAGCAACACCTGGCTTATTACTAATTCCAAGACTGCATAAAAACTAAGAGCACAATACTTTCAAAAGAACATCAAAACACTCAACCAAGTATTCCCCTCTTCCAAGAGGAAGAAAAAAAATAAGAGGTTCTGCTATGGTTTGGAAACCAGTGCCATGAGCAGAGGCTTAGAAAGCTCACATCTGGCTGAGGTCTTTCTGAACTCACTGCAGAGCCTCCCATGCAGTCATGGACAGGGTTATGGCTCCATTCCTAGCCACAAGCTGCATATCGCTTCCAGGAGCTACTGCTTGGGAAATACAAACCAAATCTTTCACTCCGATCTCACGATCTGTGCTATAGTCACTTTTTCACAGCTACACTGAAATCACAAATAGAAGATACTGTGTTGCATTCCCACAGCTAACAGGATAAGGTAAGAAACACTTCCCTCATAAATATAACTTCTACCTGCTTGTCTGTCAGTCAAACTGTAGAACAGTCCACAGAGTATTAATAACCCCCTAAAAAAACTGGACTGATAATTGGCTTTGAGCAATTTCAGAAAACTAATTCCCATCACAGTGGTTGCTGTTCTCTTTCATTCAGCATGAGCATCTGGCAACAAGTGATTCCACTGAGTAATCTTGGCAAAACTTGGAGACATTGTTTTGAATTTTCTCCACAACTTTTCAATGCCCGACTGTATTAACAGCTGAAGAGAAGCTACTCTTGTGGGCCTTTCTGACCTCATGATAAGTATTTCTAGTGGTCCATGTGGCTCTTCTTTACCATTTCAACATTTGCATAAATTTATAACAATTGAATGACCATGCTCTACACAGAGATTTCCTGGTAATCCAGGGAAGAGCAGTCAGTACTTAATACCCATGAATACATCTTTTGAGCCAAACAATATCCAGAAGTACTAACACTACATAAAATACACCTAAAATCTGTAATATTATCTGCAGATAGTTCCCTAGGGCCTTATGTCATTTATCAGAAAGGAGTTACAATGATGGTTTTGAAAGCATCATTCCTCACCCACCCCATACACCATGAGTCTACAAAGAAAAAGTCAAAGGAATATGAGCATTTGTTTTCACTTTTTCAAATGTCAAAACAATGTAATGAATGGCATTAGTTCTTTCCTGAAGTAACTGAAGTGCTCTGCCAAGACAAAGACAAAGAAATGAATGGTAAGAGCAGTAGGGACCAAAAGTCAATGCAAAAAGCCAGAGCTGCTGATAAGCAACTATTTATGATGTAGAAGACACAAAAGGTCAGTGCTGTTGAGGCAGAAGTACGTACCCTCCATCCTTGATCTACATTGTTAGAGTTACTTGATTTCTCAGTCTCTTCATGCATCCCAGAAAACTTATACAAGGTAAAGTATCTAGCCTGTTAACTAGCCTGTTAAATGTCCTTGTGGTACTCCTTCTTGTAGTTTTTCTAATGCCCAAATTCCTCCAGTACTGTTTGTGTGACTATAGCACCTATAAATGACTGCCAGTCACTTGTGTATGAACTGCACGAATGGAACAAAATGCAGACAGACATTCATCTTTCCCCAGAAAATGCCTCATTTCTGTCCAGTAATTGCCTTAAAGAATAGTTTGTTCAGGCTTCCTGCTCTTCTCTATTAGCAAATTTCCACCTCCACCGGTGCCACACTTCTACTGGCTTCTGCAGCTCTGCACCCCTCTTAGGGATGGACACTTAACACATGGGCTAAATCAGTGTCTGCCTCTCTGGTATTAGAGGCCACCAACTGCTCAGTTCATACACATTAATCCAAACGCAGAGAGACTTCAATTTCTGCTCAGCAGGAGCAAAGGGAGAGGGGCTAGTGAGGAATGGGGATGGTAGCTGTGTTCACAGGCTGCTGGGTGCTCAGCTGAAGCCGCAGCTGCCATCTCTGGCTGAGCATATCCAGCACCTTCCCCAAGCTGGTTTCAGCCTGTGTTGCCTGAAAGGCTCCACAAGCCACAGCCTGTAAACAAGTGCACTGCTTCTGACCAGGTATTTTAATAACATTTTGTAAGAGCAGCTATCTGTATTGTTTGGTTAGGGAGTGATCAGAGCATGTGGAAAATACCAGTCTACTGGGATATGAAGCAACAATGAAGAGTCCCAAGAAGAGAGAGCTGTACGACCCGCAGGCCCTGAAGCCACAGCTGAGGCTGCTGCTCTGTAGTACTGCTCAGTCCTAATGGGAATGAATGTACTTCTCTAGCTTTCAAGATATTTGGTAAGAGCAGGTGTCCAAGATATAGAAAGTGGGAAGGATAATTTTTTTTTTTGCCCAGAAAGCCACAGTTCTCCTTCTTATAAATGGGATCGTAGATACAAACAGTTCACATGAACAGTCGCAGTCTCTTGTATGATCAGACTCCTTGGCAGGAACCTTTTAGAAGTTTAAAAAATCCAGACAAAAAAGTAACTAGTGTGAGATAGCTCTTCTATTTCAGCCCTAACAACAAATGGTGCCAGTCCTTTTTTATGGACAGCTTACATTTTGTTTTCACGCTCCAGCATTAGTAAATAAAACACAAACTGCAATATAAACAAACAGTATGTGTACCAACCGCTCACATATAAAATGAGTAGGTGAATGACAGTTGTTTGATGCAAAGATACCATCTTTCTGTTCCCTGTATTTTTACATGCTGTTGTATTGACTGGCTGCTAAAAAATACTGCAACCAGTATGCCATTTGGAAAGCATAGCAATGCAAGCCACTGACAAAATCAGTCCTACACTACCAAAAATATTTCTACTCCTAGCATAGCCCTATCCATGTAACACTATAATCTTTACAAAAATAATAATAATATTAAAAAATTAAAAATCAGTAGGAAAATATACTTCCAGGTGCAATTCAAATTACATTTGAATTTTTTTATCATCTTGAGGAAGTCGGGTTTTTTTACTGTGTTTTAGTCCAACCACCTCAAACATTCTTAAACAAATCATTACTCTTGGTCTTAAGCATGTTCTTTTGATTACTGGCCACCTAATGTTTAGTCATATGTTCACATAAATGCCCACTTAAGACAGCGGAACCGAACGCTTCAAAGTCTATAACTTCAGTCTTTCTAACAACCATTAGTTCCCCAGGCTTTCATGTCCTGGTCTTTCTACTTGCACATATTCCATTTTGTTTCACAAATTATCCAGAATCCGTATGCAGTCCCTGGCTCTCGATCCTTCGTCTTCTCCTTTTCTGCAAGATTTAGTAAACAGAAACACTGAACACATTCAAACACTGTGAAACATTGTTCTCTCTTCTAATTGAAGATCTCTTGTGATTATCTAGGCTCCCGGTTTCCTTGGGTTTGAAATAACATTCAAACAATAGGCCAAAATTATTTTTAAAAATCCGCAACTCCTACCTCAGCAAAGAAAACAGAGCATGACTACAGAAGGTTCTGCATGAAGATTTCCATTATATCATTCAATGTCACTGTGAACAACTAGTTAGGAGGAGTCTCTCTTCCTAAATCCCGTGTTCTTCCATTTTGATGGATGGACTTTTTATTCACACTGGTTCCATAAAACTCCCTTGGGCTCTTATGGAGAGAGCTTTTCACCTTCACCTGCAGTAGCAGAACAGGAGAGGAAAAGGGACCTGCAATGATTTTCACAATATACCTGATTACCTTAATAAAAGATTAACTTTTTATATTTGAAAAAAAACCCAGTAGAACCGGCCACAACGAACACATGGGTACAACAATAAGCAACATTACTTTTTCCATCATGGCATTAAGTGCACTCATCTATGCCACAAGAATCAAAGATGCGAGGGCCCAATGTATTGCTTAATTCTTCTGTATGTTGGCTACCAGTCTTATACTATTATACACCATAAGCCTGAAAAATCACAGAATCATAGAAATATTAAGGGTTGGAACAGACTGTAATGACCATCTAGTCCCAACCTCCCCTGTCATGTGCAGGGACACCTCCCACTAGACCTGGCTGCTCACTTTATCCAACCCCACTCTGAACACTGCCAAGGCTGGGGCATCGACAGCTTCCCCCGGCAACCTGTTTCAGTACACTCTTAGTAAAGAATTTATTCCTTATATCTAACCTAAATTTCCTCTCTTTCAGTTTGTACTCATTACACCTTGTTCTGTCACTACAGTTCCTAAGAGTCCCTCTCCAGCNGCTTCTGTCACTACAGTTCCTAAGACTCCCTCTCCAGCTTTCCTGTACTCCCCCTTCAGATACTGGCAGGTTGCTACGACAGCTTCTCCAGGCTGAACAGCCCCAACTTTCTGAGCCTGCAGTCTGTGTTCATAGGGGAGGAGCTCCAGTCCTCTTATCAGCTTT
>VZTF01001145.1:2651-13565 GCA_013397755.1 Cnemophilus loriae
GACTTCTGCACTCTTTCTCTTCAGCTCTCTCTCTCTCTTGCTCTCCTTTACTTCTCTGGCCTGCTCCGAGCTGCGGCTGGCAGCTCTAAGCAGGCCCCCTGTACCCACGCCCTTTGTAATAAACCTCATGCTCTAAGACCTGACTTCAGAGATCTCTCGTCTCCGTTTGTCCCGACCGTCCAAACACCACCAGAGCTTCCTACAGCTACTAGAATTTGGCCCTTTAGGGGAGACCTCCTTTGGAAGTTTCCTTCCAAATTTGTCCCAAACCAGGACAATCTCCAACAAAGAGCCCATCACCACTGACATAACAGTCAAATATCGTGTTTATCATAACACTTTTTGCCACCTGTTTAGGCAGCTGGAAGAGAACAATTGGGCACCAGCTAAGGTGGACTACAATGGCACTCAGGCAATTTTGCCTATTCATCTGCTGAGAAAACCCTGGTTTGGTCCTTGTTTGGCCTCAAGCCAGTGCAAAGGTTTTTATGGAAGCATTTCAGACATTATGTCTGAAGAAGCCAGGGTCACAGAGCAAGAAGCCTTTGGTAAGCTGCATGCTTTCGCTTGTTCAAAGGCCTTGCTAATGAACTTAACAGCAGCAGTGATATTAAGACTTTATTTTTCATATAGAAAGCATACTTCCATCCCTTAAGAAGTGGTATAGTTCCATGGAGTTTGACCTATTCTTCCCTGTGTGTATCTATGATATTTCACATCCAGGCTTCTATCTCATCCTGCTCTTCCACTTTACTCTGTAATTTCAAGTTGTAGAGGGCAATGCATATCTGCACAGTGACTTGGCTCAAATCAATCAGCAGAAGAATCCCGAGATGTACTGGGACCTGCAGAAATGCAAGCAGTAAGGGATATTCATCTTTGAAAGGTATGTGGTGTTGTCCAGGATGTTAATGCTTCAGCATCTCTCAGATTACTAAACTGGAAATAAGGATATGAGCAGCTGTGCACCTTTAAGTTTCTCCTATAAATTTTAAAAGCCTGCAATACTTAATTTTCATTGCAAGATTTCTTTTATCCTTCATTTATTATAGGAATTGGGGTGTTACCCTGAATACAGGAGCGGGTGAAATATAAATGGCTTTTCTATTGAGGGCAGTGATTCTTTCCACTACAGTTAAATAATTTTATTATAAATTGAGTCCTTAAATGTCAAGGAGATGCTGAATTCACCTGAAAACAGTCATTTAGAGAAGCAATAAAAGCTGTGAGCTGCAGTCAGTTAGCTCATCATTCTTTTAGCATGCACTTCACTTAGCAGTTAGTGACTGCCAGATTAATTCTTTCAAAGCTTCCTGTTTGCAGCTAAGGTCTAGCATGGAGTATTGCATGTGTAACAGCATTAGCAAAAGGTCCAAATATCCGCCAGAACATCTATCTAGCACAGCTGGGTTAAAGCTCATGAAAATTTTCAGGACAAGTCAAATATACAGTGTCTTTCAACTTCCCTGAATTAAGATCAGAGAGAGCACTGCTTGTGCCTTCAGCAAATTCACCCTGAAAAAAATGAACTTCAGTGATCTGCATCAAAATGTGGGAGGTTTCTTCCCTTTGGAAAATCTGCCTAAAGAGGTCATACATGGCACATTTCTGGCTCCAGTGGGTACATACCTGAAAAGTCACTGTGCTCTATGCAAAAGCCAGCAATTGCTGTGGGGTGTACCATCCAGAGATGGGATGTGTTCTGGACACTCTCAAAAAGCTGGTCTCAGATCAGACTGCCAAGTGGGATTTCTCCTTTGTTTTCACCAGTAAAATAATTATCTTCTGCCAGAAGGGAATAGGAGTACACTCATCTTCCCTTGCACTGCATGCAGTCCTTCTAACTGTCCAAGCAGGCATGCAGTGAAACCTGCCCCATCTGCAAAAGGCTGCAGTGGAGTTTCAGAAGCTTAATCCTCACAGTTTGCCTATAACCTGTGCCTATTTTTCACCCCTGTTGGCAGATGAAAAGTGATCCCTCTCCCCTTTTCCCCAGAACTGGCAGCAATCCCAGGAAGTGATAACTGGGGAAATTTGCTGCACATGTTGAAGATGTTGAAAACATGGAAGATGTCTGTTTCTGGACAGAAGTTCATGCCCCTGTGACATAGTTGTTGAATATTTTAGTGTTCAATAGGGTGATTTTAGTTTAACACCCTGAGAGAGACTGCAATGTTATAGTTCATGGCTTAAACATTGATATAAAGAGTTGCACCACCAAAGTCCACCTTGAATGGGCCCTCTGATTCAAACCTTGGACTGTGAGTTAAGCCACCTTAGAGAACTTGAGATAAGATAAAGTGACACTTCTGTTCAATCATCTCAGGTCTGGGAAGAAACGGATAAGGCTGGGAGAGCATCCGTGGGAGGGCCAAGCCCAGCAGCTGTCATGAAAATCATCCCTCACTGGCTTCGAGATGGGAGAGGCCATATCCCTCAAGCTTATCTCCTGTTGCCAGGTTTGCACAGACTCCCCATCCTCCCCTCCCCCCACCCTCCCAAGGGGGGAGGAGGAGGAGGGTCTTGGGTGCGTGGTGAAACCTCTGGTCAGAGGCAGTGAACACCCATTCTCCATTACACAAACTGGCTCAGCTGTGAACCCCCACCCCGAGAAAGCCGCATTCACAGGACATTCATGTAAGGGGCAGCTGAGGGGGTGTCACAATCCATGAAAGACCCCCGAAGTGCTCCCCAGACTTATTCCTGAGGCCTTGCACCAAAGCATGATGCAAAATGATGCATCCGATCCAGAGTCTTGCAAGAGACAGTGGAAAATTTGCCCTCCCCAGAGGAGGCACCTGGGCATTTCCACCTGGCCCAAACGTTTATTAACCCATTGAATTCTATGCCTTTCCATGAGGGACCTTCACCTCCAAGAAGACCAGATGGAGAGGATCAACAAGACATTGTTGGGACCCATAGAGGGGTGATATATTTCTACTTAATATGTCTCTGTCACTCTTCCTGTCCCCCTCCACCTCCTTTTCTATTTCTTTCTTTCTTTTTCTTTCTCTGTCTGTTACTGTTAAATACAATATATCAATTTTTTGGTATCAACATTTAACCTTGTTTGGTTTTAATCTTGTTTCAGGGAATATTCGAACCTGAAGGTCCTAGCCGCAATCCACAGAGAGCTCACTTTGTTCCTCTATAATTAGCAGATCGTTACATTTAATTGGTGTCAAGGGACACAATTCCCTTAAAATAAGTGTCGGTTCAAAAAAAAATTGATTAATTGCTAATTTTTATGATAGATCATTTTGTGTTAGAGAAACACAAAGTAAGGTACCCTTCTGACTTCTTTTGTTTGTTTGTTTTTAAGTAAAGTGCACATTGTTAACTTTGCTTTTTGATGAAATTAATGCAAGGTGCCCCTCAAAAGTGAGGCGTTTTACTATGATTAAGTGTTTAAAATAAGGTGCTCCCGAGGCATAAGGAGTGAGACATTGGAAAATAATTTAAACCAGATTCCTCTTGGGAGAAGACCACTCTTCTGTGTGTGTTTGTGAAGTAACTTTGTATAAAATTTAAACAAGGTACCTTTCCAGGGTGAAGGAGTGAAATTTGGAAATTAGCTGTAACTTACACAAGGAACCCTCTGGAAAAGAATCACACCGCTTTTGTCATGTAACTCTGTGAAATATTTTTCTGGGGAGAAAGCAGTGAAATTTAGAAATTAACTTACACAAGGTACCCTCTGGAAAAATCTGCCCCATTTTTTGTGGTAGCATGAAACATAATGAACAAGCTTTGGTCAATTTGTTGGATGAATTTGGTGCCAAGCCATCTTTTTCAGGAATGGTGAAAGAGAGATATATAGTATTTAGCTAAGAATCTTAATGATCTTGAAATTTATAAGGAGCTGTATTGAAATCAGTTAAGAAATTTGTGTTCCTGTGACTTTGCTATCTTAGTTTTTATAATCTTGTTGCTTTAGCTGCTCTTAGTTCTAGTTAATGGATAACTTTATTCTAATAAAAAAAAATAGATGTTATGGGAAAGAACAGGGAGTAACTCAGACTCTGATGAATGTGTTACACCTGCAGTAAAGAAAGCGGCCATACCCCAGAAGTTTCAGTCAAAAGAGTATTGTTTTAACTTGAGGAGCCTTGGAGTTATTTTATAACTAGACATTAATTAGATGTCTAAATAAGAAATTAGAACAATAAAATAATAAATAGGACATTACAAGAAGAAAAAGAGCATGCATAAGGCTAGAAAGGTCATCTGGAGGACGGCATGACGAAGATGATGATGATGAAGTAAGAGGAGATATCCCCCCAACCCCTCCTTAAAATTGCCAGAAAAGAACGTTAGATGGCAATATTGCTTCACAGAAAAACAGCAAGAAGAAATATAATACACCTGTATCTGATGAAATAGTAGGCTGAACTCAAAAGAAGGGGGATAAAAGTTGCAGTGTATATAAACCCCTGTAAGTCTTTGTTTCATTGGACATCCTTGGAGAATAAATGACTGCTTGTCCCCTATACTGGCCAGTGTTGTTATTAGGGATGTTACTTCAACAACTCCTAAGTTATTGAAGTTTAAACCTTTTGGTTCTCTCCTTTAATTCAATGGACTGGCACAAAATAATTGGTGTAATATCCAAGTGATTGTTGCTCAAATCTCTACCCTGCTGGCAGGGGCGAGAGTTGAAAAAGGCTTCAGGCAGAGGCATTGCTTGTTGCTGAACTTGATCATGTCCAAAGGCTTCACATAGAGCTTTGGAATGCAAATGAGAGAGAATTTTATGGGAAGAGCTGTGGAATGTAGAACCTGTAATATTCTCTGAAATGTGGTCTTGTAACTCAGACCTTTTGCTGTGTTCAGCGGAGTACTTGAGACAATGTAAACAAAACTGTTCTGATAAAGAGCAAAACGTAACGTTTACATTGAAATCTGATAACAAAGAAGTAGCACGTTGACCCTTAGTTAAAACTGGCAAGGGTCAGCAAACTGCTACTAAAACAGTGTATGGCTACTGAAATATTAAAATCTGGCCATAAATCAGGCAAAATTGAAATCCAGTCAAAATAACAATGCAGGGGGATGCTGAGAAGCTGGGCAGATGGCAAAGTGAAAATCAATGGAGTAAAAGGAGCAAATGTTATCTGTGAAACTGATAAGGTTAATTGATGGCTCCAGGGTGAGAAACAAAAGCCTGCTAAAAACCCTAAAAGAAACCTAGCTCAACTGGATAAAGCACTCATTTCACAGGCTGCAGTATTTGCCAAACTTTTACAAGTAGTCTCATTCCCTCCACGGAACATGAAATTAATCAGAGGAGACCCACTGAAAAGCTGGGGGAAGTAACACAAGCAGTGCAGCAAGCACTTAATAAAGTTAAAACTCCACCTAAAAAATATCAAGTTGATGTAGTTTAACAACTTGATTCATTCAGGCGTATTTTGCCTGGGAAATTTGTGGGTTTTTTTTCCTTTTTCTAGGAATGTCAACCCCTGCACTTAAGATCAGAAGAACGAGTTTGAGAGTGGGGGAACTGCCAGCAGATTTACACCTAGATATGATGGTCATTTTTCACCTAGGCGTCACCCTTGTCATAGATACAAGAAGTTTTTCCTTCCTTTTTATAATCGGTCTGTAGTCGGCCGAATTTTCACTTTTCTTTTATAGGAACCTACCGAGAAATGAGATGGACCTGTGTGGGAACCAATGAAACTTTAAATTGCCACCATAATTGCTTGTATTGTCAGTGTGTTAATGTTTGTAATTTGTTTGTGTTTTCATCGAAAGTGACTTGTTGGGAGACCAAATATTAGTCAAAGCATTTTGTGTATTGTTAAGCTTGATTTTTTTTGTCAAGTTTGTTTTATCTTTTTACAGAAAAAAATGTTGTGGCAAAAGGTCTTATGGATGTATAATTTGTCTCAACCAATTTTATCCTGGGAGTTGGTACAATAATTTATACATATATGAAATCATACAAATATGTATTAATCTTCCCAGTTCTGCCTTGGAAGGCTCTAAAATTATTATAATTTGGCTAAATTTTTCAGAGTTATTAATTAGTGAACTAAAGAATCCTAACAGAACACAAGAAAATGTTACATGAAAAATGGTTGAGTCCTCCTTCCTAAACCAGGAGGGACAGCCATGAACTGCAAATAGAATATGGATAAAATACAAAAAAGCCTTCTACCAACTCTCAAGCCAACCAAATATTCCCACCTGAACATCTCTGATGTGCTGTTGAATTTCCTGCCATATGACCTAGGAAATATTTTAACTTTACGTCACTTCTTTTAATTATGTTAATGCATGCTCTGCACCAAACATGCTCCTTAGTTGTGGGTGCAAAATGTGATGAAGGCAAGTTGCCCACTAAAATTCAAAAGAAAAAAGTTACTTGGGATAATACAACTAAATTTGAAATGGAATTAATTTAATTTTAATCCCACCAATAATAAAGCCACAGTTTCTGTTTTGTGTCAAGATTAAATTACAACAGTGCTATAATCTATTCCCAGGAAAATAGAACATAGCCCTGATGTAAAGATGTGTTTGCATGAGAACCTTTTGTATGAAAATGTTTTTGTATGTGAATTTTGTATGGTAAAAATTAATCTTTCAGGATGTGTAGAATTACCCAGTGGAACAAGAATATTACCTATAAAATTCTTCCAACTAAATGTAGATGTGGTCAAGAGAAAAACCTATTTTAAAGCCTTTGAAGTATGTAAACACATATCCTCAACAAACCCATTCACATTTGTTCCCGGGTGCAAAGTTAATCAATTGTACTATGGGAGCTGAGAATCCTCTTGAAACTCGACTGATTGACACATGTCAATACATGTATCTACTGAGGATATCCCCCATAGGATTTAAAAATTAAGACATGCTATGTAATTCTATGGCTAATTTCAAAACATATTAAGCCAACGTTCAAGAGATACAGTATTGTGGAATCCCTTCTACCCACTACCCATTAAAGAACACCGATTCTCTGGATTCACGGGGTGGGGGCACTTAGTAATAAGGATTAAATTGAGGACTGCAATTGGATGTACATTTTTGATAATTAAGATAGCTATTGTATGCTTCTGCTTCTTCTCTCTTTTCTCCTGTTGCATATAGGTAAAACCTTATAAAATAAGGGCCTTGTTACCCTCGTAAAATCATGGCTCAGGCCTGCTACTTTGGCTAAGTAGAAGAGGACTATGGGAAAGTGACTCAGCTGAATTAGAGGTAGAAAAACAAGCTATATAACCATTATGTGTTCACATCGTGATGTATGGTGGTTGGTTGAATTATGTTTGTTATGATTTAAAACTATGTAACTGATAATGGGCTAACTGCTTAAAAAGGCCTGGTTTTTGCAATAAAGAGCTCTCCTTTACACCTGCCTGGGGACTCTGCATTGCTCTGCTTCGTACATTCTCCTACTAACCACTGTATATGTATCACCCCTGTGGATAACCCATAAACTGAAGGAAAAGACAATTACTACTATGTTTAAGCCACAGGGTGGAATGTCAGAGACTGAAATATTATAGTTCATGGCTTAAACATTGACGTGAAAAGCTGCACCATCAAAGCCTACCTTGATATTAAAAAGGGAAAAACAAGTGATGCACAATGTAATTGCTCACCCCCTGCTGACTGATGCCAGACCTCTCTTCCTGAACCTAGATCTGCCTCCCTTCTGAGTAACTCCACCCAGTTAATATACTGGGCATGATGTTCTATGGTGTTGAATGTCCCTTTGGTCAATTCAGGTCACCTGTCCCAGCTATGCTCCCTCCCAGTTTCTTTTGCTTACCTCCTCATGGGCAGAGCAGGAGACAAGAAAAAAAAGTCCTTCACTTAGGATAAACATGACTTTGAAAAAAACCGAAAACATCAGTGTGTTATCAACACCATTCTCATTCCAAATCCAAAACACAGCACTGTAACAGCTACTGAGAAGAAAATAACTCTACCCTAGCTGAAACCAGGACAATCCCTCATCTCTCCTTCCTCCCCTCCCTCCTCAGCTATGGCAAAATCACCTTTATCAATAAACCTCCAGCTCAATAACAGGTTTTACTTAGTGCACTATAAAAACAGTAATTTCTCAGATCATAAAAGGGACTCAACTGGACTGCATCATTTGGATGAGGTGAGTTTTCTGGTGGAGCAATTCTCTCTTCTAAATGCCACAGTCCCCCACTACTGGTATTTATGCATTTAAAAAAAAATGCAATTCTCTGTGTTTTATTAAGTATGAATCTCCAGCAGAAATCCATTTGGGAGCTGAAATCAAGATTTAATTGTCCATTGATTTTATACTTTCAAAACTTTCTCAATCATTTTCACAACAACAGCACCAGGTGTCCTGGTTACAGGAGAACAGTGCCATTTTAGCACTATGTGGGTGCAACCAAACTCTGCATTCTACTCCCCTCTATGTCATTTCTGATGAACTGTTAATGGTGGATCGTTTGCAGTAGTTGCCCAGTGCACACCTGACACCTGAAGCTACAAGCTGGATGTGAAATGAGATAAGGGAGAAGAGACAAACCCTGCGAGGCAGGGTAGTGTTTCCTTTTCTTCACACCAATGACTCAGCTGTGATAACTCCCTCCGGGGAAGCACCAGCACAGTCACACCCATCCTGAGGGGGTCATCTGGTCATCTCTACTAATGGGCCATAATGGACTCAATGGCCTCAGCAGAATAGGCAACTGCAATGACTCACAGTATTACATCATTCCATTGTGAAACTCTCCACCCTGGANATGGGGTTCATTTCTCCTGCCGATTTACTTTGAAACCAGCACACCAGGTTAACTACAGTTTTAGTAAGGTACAGCAGCATTACTTAAAGGCCCCCACCAAGTTTAGGTTTCTCTTCTACACACATAAATCAACAGCAGCACAGATCAGAAAAAGAGAAGGCAGGGAACAGTGGTCTAGAAAATGGGATTGCAAAGCACCCCAAGCACAGCTCTGTGCTTAAATGACTTCCCAAACTTCTCTAGTTTCTCACCTAAAAAATCAGGGGTAAGATTCAGGTCTTTCACCCATGAGGTTGAATAGGCAGTCAGAAAGCCTTTTAATATAAATTCAGGCCTGGGATTAACATCCAGAACAGCCAAAGCTTATAACTCTCCTGCATCAGAATTTGGCTTATCATATGATGAGGAGAAACCCTTAAATTCTTGGACTTGTGCAGAAATCCAGTGATTTCTATGCACATGATTCCCTTAGGAGTGGAGGCATCACGGCCAGGCAGAGCAATGGTGTGGTACTACCAACATTTCAGAGCATTGCCCTTGTTCTAGTAACTCGCTGAAGTACATTTCTTTGCTCTACACGTTGACAAAGGAAAACCATTCCCAGCCCTGTTATTGCTTCCTCTTAAGTGCTGACTGCGTGCTTGAGTTGAGCAACTATAAAAATACTGATGCCAAAGATAAGGTCCCCTATCCAAGCAGCTTGGCACATAGGATAAATCAAAAGCAGGAAGTACACATTTCAGACCTCACAGTGCATTTATACATGAATAAGGGAGCAAAATCATGCCTCTTTCTTTTAAAAATGTACTTATTTTGAAGTATTGGCATTGGAAGAGTTGGCAGAAGATAAGTATTTCCAAGAGCTACTTGAGAAGAGAGAGGGAGGTTGGCTAAAGCACAGGTGAACCTGAGATACACATCAAAGGGACTAAAAATACATAGGGACAAGAGTGCCACAGAAGGTACTTCAGTTTAGCAGATATTCCGTGTTTGAAGCCAAAGCTAGAAAAACTGAGATGAGAAACAAAGACCACATTTTTAATAGGGTGTATAAATAATAATGAGAACAGCTTATCATAGCAATAGATTATCTATAAATTGAAGTTTCTTTTAAATTAAGGTTGGGTATTTTCCTAACTGATATGCATTCGGGTACAACAGCTTTTGGACTTGTAACAGGAATACATTTAGGCAAATCCCCTGTTATGAGTCATGAAGAAGGTTTGGCAAAGTGATCACAATGTCTCTTTCTAGCCTTAAAAATCTGTGACTACATATCATCTCTATATCCTCCAATGTTTTGTCCAACCTGGTGTTAAGCAATCCCAGCAATGTGTCTTTAACTCCTCCCTCTGGGAGGCTATGTCCCATTGTAATAAATCTCACTGTTCAGAGTCTCTTCTCTCTTTCAATGGAATTGTTGGAAAACATACCAGTTTAAAAATCTTTTATATATAACTTTAGCCAGGTCTGTTCACCTCTGCCCCGGGGGAAGGGAACTAAAGTTTCTTTCCAAGGCATTGTTCTTCTAGGTGAAGCCTGATGATCTCAGCATCTCAACAGACTGGGAGCAGCACAGAAGATACACAAGAGATAACAGCTCTCAGCGGTCATTAACAGACTGTCAACTCCAAACAACACCCCTGGCTAGTACACCTGGTACAGAAAGAGAGGAATAAGAAAGAAGATCTAATTAACATCAGAAGCGAAGAAATCTAGATCCAATAAGAGACCAAATACTAAGAACTGCGCAACTTGGAACCAATGAACACTGACCCAATTAGTTTCTATGAGTTTTAACTGTATAAAAGACCTGAAAAATCTAGGGAGTGTCATGTGCCATGGAATGAGTCTCTCTGCATACCCGGGCTATGTGTGGATGAGATGATTTCTGTGATACATCCTGGCCAGAACAACATCCTGGCCAGAATAAAGTAATGCCTTGATTCTCTAACATTAAAAATGTTGTTGGAGAGTTTTTGTTTTTCCCGCAGTTTAGGTGACAGAATCATTTCCATCCCTAGACATACCTTGGTTCTGGATTCATCCCAAGAATTCCTCCTCATCCTTGGCACCAAAAAGAATATTTCACATTTTTTAGGAATTAATTTCATTTGCCATATTCCCTGCTGCTGTAAAGCAGTGTGTCCCATTGTTAGCGTAGAAACAC